>CM076581.1:866761012-867343512 GCA_034641835.2 Pinus albicaulis | reverse complement strand
CATCGCAACTTTTACAACTTATCACATTTCTCTTACCCACAATTTTAACTCTTTATCGATAACGCTAAACCATAATTTATGCGATGTGAGATCATGTGCAATGCCGACACATGGACCTTCTCCTCATCGCATCACAAAAAAATTAACTTGTGAAGCCTTAACTCTATCCGCTAACTTCTGCGATGTGCAAATTCACGATTTTTAATCCACCGTTGATCTATGTCTAATCCAATGGTCCTAATTGTTCGCCCTTCGTCGCATCGCATCGCAAGTTATTTTGTTTAAATTGCAAAGTCATATTAGTCGTCGATCTCTCCCCTTTAAGATCTATGGTCTAATCATGACCGTGTGCTCATCCTTCATGCTTTTTTTTTGAAACCTCTGAGATTTTTTGAAAAACACAGTTGCGACCCTCTGTGACCAAACCTTACTCCATGCTACTCTCTTCAATAACTCATAAATAAACTTATGTGACTGCAAGGTGTTCCATCGCCGCTCATTTTGGAGGTTCCAACTAGTTCTGAAACCATTGACATTCCCTCGGCTGTGCAATTCCTGATTTAATAAGCAGAGTCTCAAGTCTCCACGACAGCCACCGATTCGTATCCCATTATACTAGTCAATCCACTTTGAAATTTCAACAACAATTCTACTTAAACTAATGGCATGCGAAAAATCACACAATCACACAGGATTTATAAGCGATGGTTAAAAAAATTTCTAATAAATATAGAATTATTCAATCTTCATTTAAATCTAATTTGATTACACTACTACTACCTCTGTGGCCTGAACAAACACATTAAAATGACTTCTCTAACACATCGTACTCTCACACCCTTAACTAGCCAACCTCGGCCAACCTATGTTGTTTCAAAATGCTTACCAATATATAAAAAAAGGAATGATGAACCAATTTTAGTTCAGATCCAACAATCTCTCAATATTTCCTAAGTCTTCTCTCAATTCCATTCTTTACTCAACCAAATCCTATATTAGACCTCTAGATCCCTAAAATCCTCACTCTTCCTAGGATTTCTCACTCATCCCTAAGATCTCTACAACTCACGGGATATTATTCATTAATCAAATTACATTTAAATAATTTTAGAACTGAACTAAACTTAGGAAAATAAAAAAAATAATTAAGGTGGTCCACTCCCTTTAGTAAATTTTTTATAAGACTCTTAGGTCTTATAAAATTTCAAGAATGATCTTGCGTTGGACTCCCCAGGTTGAAATAATTCATGGACTAATGTACATCAGTCTTCTAATTTCTTCTATTGTAAACTTCCTTATACTTCATCTTGCAAATCGTTTTCTGACCTTTTCCAATTGCAAGTGTATTTTCTACATTCTCTCCTTCTCCTGGATGCCAAACCCTGTATTATGGATGTCCTTTTTCTCTGTTGTCATGAGCATCTCCACTTCATAGTGTTTTGATACTGATATTCAACATAATTATCTCTTCAAGAAACATAAATTTCTGTACCTCTGTGTGTTGTTGTCTTGTCATCATCTGAGTAGTATTTAACTTTAGCTTCATGTCTTCTCCACTAGTTCCATTGTCTTGTACTTGACCGTATATTTTGATTTTTGACTCTATCACCAACATCCTCTTTTGTGTCCAAACCATTTTTCATTAGGGGAATTTTGAGGTCTAAAATTGGCCTTCTAAGGAAATTATAAAATAAGAGTAGAAATAATAAAATAAGATTTGATTACATCACCAAATTTTAGAGGGAAAAAGGAAAAAACTACTTTTTCAACTCGTATTTTCAACTTATCTCCCAAAATTTTTACTCAAATTTTGAGCAGGAGTACTCGCTGGATGCAAAATTTAATTCCTCATCCAAGGAGTACCCACGTTGCATACTTTCGATGGACCTTACTACATGAAAAATGAGAAATACATTAAAAATGTTATTCTAATCACGTTTTTTAATTTGTTTCTCATTTTTTTTGTAGTCGGGTCCATCAAAAGTATGCAACGTGGGTACTCGTTAGATGAAGAATTAAATTTTTCATCCAACGAGTGCTCCCACTCAAAATTTGAGTAAAAAATTTGGGAGATAAATTGAAAATAGGAGTTGAAAAAGTAGTTTTATTATTTTATTATTTTTTAATATTTTTATCCTTTTACTTAAAAAATGGTGAATCATCCCCCATGGTTGACATCATCATCTTGAATCATATTGGTTCTTATAAAGTTTATTTTGGTTATACAATTTTCTTAGGAAGCCCATTTTAGACCTCAAAATTCCCTTAATGTTTATATCGTCCTGCTTATATTTCCATCTCTTCTTGACTTGTTGACTTTGAAAAATTCCCATACCTATCACCTTTGTTGTTTTCATCATCCACTTATCCAATATCTTGAGTAGAATATTCTCAATTTCAAAAGAATATTGTTCCTGGTTTGACAAAAGAACATATGACCTTCCCACTATATATTGTCCATCAGGTACAAAAATTTAAGTTATTTAACCTTCTTCAATTTTCTTAATATTCACATTAAATTTAACTAGACTGTTCACCCAATTGTTTGTTTTCAAACTCAATATAAACTCTTGAAATTCAAAACTTGTTTGGATCAAAAACAAAATATGTTCATGGACTATAATTTCACATCCTCTGCAATATTCTTTCTCTTCTGCAATGATTTGTGTAAGATTTATATCAACTCTCTTTCCTCCATTTCAAACTTCTGAATCAACTAGTTTGTTTCTCCCATCTTCTTCTTTCCATACGGAAAACTAACTTTCTACATCTCTAGAACTTGCATACGCCTTCATATTTACATAAAAAAAATTATCTCCAAGAGAAGTTTGTCTTTCATCTTGAAAAACACATTCAACAGTTAATAATTCAAAATCAGAAAACATATTAAATTTTCCACCTTTTTCCTCATTACCTATGCTCCAAGTTTTCTCTGATTGGTCATCCCCTTGATATGTATATGACATGTCTAACTTTTCATATCCTTCTTCATGTTGTCTTTTGTTGGAAAAGTCTTCTTTGTTTTTACTTTGTTCTGAATGTTGTCTAACTTATGAATTCTGTTCTTTGTTATCCTCTTTAGCCTTCCTTCCCTTCACATTTATTTTCATTCTTCCCTTTTCTTCCTCACAAATCTGTAAGCCACTAAGTTTCTTTTTCCATCACTCTTTCTTTTCAATCAAAAACTTCCAATCTCTAATTTTAGAAGCTAAAGTTCTATTTATTTTTGTACAGGAAACAAAATCACAATATATAAAAGATTTTCCATTCCACTGTAAAGTCCCTTTTACAAAAGTAAAAATTACTATTAACACCATGAATATCACATTCCATTGAACCCCTTTATTGTTCAATGTAAATGCATAGTTGATGAAAGCATCCTTGCCTTCATCCTCTAATATTGTTTGTCTCCTTTCAGTTTTTTGATTACATTCACCTTTACTCCTTTTGCAATTTGTCTTCAATTTTCTATTGTGCATTAGCCTCTGCCAACCTATCCTTAAGTTCTTGACTGTCCTATTTTTATTTATTCATCATAGCCTATACTGGATTAATTTTACCTCCTTGAA
This sequence comes from Pinus albicaulis, assembly GCA_034641835.2. Classification (NCBI taxonomy): domain Eukaryota; kingdom Viridiplantae; phylum Streptophyta; class Pinopsida; order Pinales; family Pinaceae; genus Pinus; species Pinus albicaulis. Next base: position 867,339,943 of record CM076581.1, on the reverse strand, counting down.
CTGAATTCTCCTTATAAATTTTTGTTCTGCCATCTTCCACAATGCAATATTTATTAATATCCATTTCCATTGATGCAAAAATTCTAATGTGTTTGCATAGTACATATACTCTTGTTTAATCCTGTCAGAAGGCTATCTTCATACTTCTTTTATAATCCTTCTTTTTCACTCTATAATTTCCTTTTTTCTTCAGACCGTCTACCATAATTTTTCCAAGTCTTACTAGATTCATCATTTCCATCTTCCATAGCAGTCTTCAGTAGTTTTCAATCTTTAGTGTCTTTGAACACATGTTCAGTTAAGAACTTTTCTATTACAACCATCTCTTCTAAAATCTTCATTTCTTCATCAACCTACATAAATACATATTCTAAAGGTTGTTCATCACCTGCATACATAAATACATATTCTAAAGGTTTTTCATCACCTGCATACATACATAAAACATTATTTTCAAAAATGCAAATCTCCTCTCCCTTTGATGTTGCCTTCATCACATCTCTCAACTGATCCGAGCTTGTCCAACAGTTTATAAAATCATTAATAATTCCTTCTTCAGCAAGGTAAACTTCTTGATCATTTCTACAATAACCATATTTCACCTTTAACTTAGCTTCTCTGAGTTCTTATCCTAATTTTACTTACATTCTCCTCTTTATTTGTTTCTGCAATAACTTCCATTTTATCTTCTTTCTTTTCATAGTCCAACCATACCTTTGGCACATTTCACAGTCTTCAAGAAGTATTATTATTGCATCAATACTTGCTTTCAATTTAGAAATGTCTTTATCAAGTACCTCTTGACTCATATTATTTTCCTTGCCATTTTCCTTGACATCTTTCTTTCTTCTATTGTGGCTTTTCTCATCACCCATAATAATCGTCTTAGCCTCTTTATGTGGACTTAATTTTCCCACTATGAGCTTACAATAATCCTCTCCCAATACTGGTCACCTACACCAAGTCATCATATTGGTATATTTCCTTGGGTTTCAACAAAAAAATCTCTTTTGAGCACTCCTACTCCTCAGCTTCCAATGTTGTCAGGATTTTGCAACAAATGCTCTCCTGTCGCCTCTCTCTGTTTTGAGAACTTTGATATTCCCTTCTTTTCTACATCAATCTCCTTTACTGAATTTTCCACTAAAACAACTTCTCTTCCCTTTACACAATCTACTGTTGTGTGTTGGCTACTATCATTATCTTCACTGTGAAACTAATTCGAATTAGACTAAATATTAAAATATAAATCATACCTGAGAGATATTACAATGATCTTATCTCCTTAAGCTTTCATTGGATTGGACAATAAACATGTTTCTTTACTTTTCACTTTTAACAATTGAGTTCTTCTTTCAACTAATTTCCTTTTTCTTATGAGAACATCCATGTTCTATTCATTTCCTTACAATATCACTTGCTGAAATTTCTTCACTTGCTCCCTTGTCTTTTTCCATAGCTACCTAGCTGCAATTTCTTGTTGCTACTTACCTTCACAGACATATATCACTGAATTTTTTAAAACTTACAAGGTCCTTCCCTGATCTTGTCTTCCTCCGACCTTTTTTTTGCAATCTGTCTTGAATGAAATGGATGAAGTCTCCTTTCCCTACAACATTTTAGGATTCTTCTGTGCATAAAATATTTTGTATTATGATCTCCCAACGACCAATTCTTTTCATACCATAACCTCCTGTATCTGGATCTATTACCAATGAAAATTCTACACATACTGAGAATAAAATGCAATCCTTGAATAAAACCCCAAAGATCACAAGTCTCTCTCTGATACCCAAAAAGATGCAGGGTTAACTATCAACCTTGCTTTACCCCAGGATTATACTCAAAATAGAGTATATGTTCATAAAATGTCATAATTTAAATTATGCAATAAGGTAGCAAAGTTACACAACACCCCAGGCCTATGGGTTATGGCCCACATAAACTCCCTTTACTCGCAGCGGATTACAATATTGGAGTTTTATAAAACATAAATACAGATGGAATCTACAATGGCTACTTTATTGAAAAATTAAAATAACTCACAATATTCCCCAAACAATATGTATACATGCTTAACTTTTGTTCTAGGGTCCCAAAATCTGGTGACCAACCACAACACATCGCATATTGGAACTTTTACAATATCACAGATCGCAACATATAACAAATAATCTTAACGTTAAACAATAATAATGTCGATGCGACCTTGCGATGACAATGTCGCATCCCAACATCGCAACTTTTACAACTTATCGCATTTCGCTTGCCCACAATTTTAAATCTTTACTGATAACGCTAAACCATAATTTATGCCATAGGCTGGGGTAGTTAAGTTACTGGAACAACCATAAACCCAACCTCAAAAGTAGGGAAATTATGTATTTTTTAATATTTTAAATAGCATATGCAATTCTCTATGTATGGGCTCGTGTGTATACATAGAAACTTCTGGGCAGAGTCACGTATGGGTTTTGAGATACTGGTTTTTAGAGAAATATGACCAAGTCTGAATGGAATGGTTGCCCAAGGCCAATGCATAAGTCATCAATTATATAATGGTGATAAATGATTCTATAATATATGCCCCCTAATGTATGAGGTCAGAAGGGGTACATGATGGCCGAAATTTATTATGTGCATAGAAAAAACCTTGCGAGGACTAGAGAGGACTTCACCAGATTTCAGCCTGCCAAAAAAATAGTGATATAAATGAGAAATAAAGCTCATGTTTGAGGCGGGCATACCCATGCTCAGTGAAAGAAAAGCATGTCCGCATATGAAGTATGGAGCAGATCCAATATGTATACAAGTATAGCTGAAATGTAAAGTACATAGTGAATCATCTTATCACTTCCCGGAAGTATAAGTCAAAATCAGGTCCAAGTATCACATATAAAATATTGATCGATGATGTTGCAGCAGATATCTGATCACAAAAGTCACAACTGAATCTCCAAGTACCAAATCATAAGTGGTGGAACAAATGGTACAACATGCAACTTGAGAGCCAACATATAGGATGTTGCTATGACTAAATTCCAACATATAAGGGTGGATGGTGTCATTGGCAGAAAACTGAAGGAGTTTTCAAAGTGAACCAAAGCATGTTGATGCAAACCTGAGGTCTTCACCAATAATTATGGCACAATTCTACACAATGGGAATAAATGAGCTGAGGTCGACCATGTGAGAAATCGTTTAATTACTGTTCATTGATGTATACCATTAACAAACATGAGACAACCCACCGATAATGATAATGAGCGTCATGGTGCCCCAGAACAATCTAGAAAGTGAGAATTAATGAGTTGAAGTCGAACACTTGAAATAATATATCAATCATGAGGCAATGATTTATCCTCACTAACGATAGCGAAGAGTCTACCATTGATGACTGCAAACCCTAAGGTACTGACAAAACGACTCTAGACCTTATTCCTAGAGCAATGAGTCAGATTCGATGGGAAAAGATCTATTGGAAGGAAGGAATTAAGGCATCCCACATTAGTCTAGGGTGAGTGTAACCTGCAGGCCAATATTTGGAAGGAATCAGATGAAGTAAAGTGAAGTAACCAACCCGAAGTACACTTTCGACATGCACAAGATGAAGCTAGAGCATGGCAGAAACCCTCTGAACCAACCAATAATGAAAGCTAACAGAGAGGCGAGATATCCACCGACAGGGTCAAATGGAAATCAAGGTACTGCACGAATCCCATGTATGATAATGTAAGCTGAAGTTGAACACAAGGGAAACCACTCAGTCAAAGACCCATGGTGTTGATCAAATGCTGAGAACAAGGTCACCTATAAATGATGTAAATAGGGCCAGGGTGCAACTCTAGGTTTACTCTCAAAGCAATATGTCATAGTCGATAAGAGACAAAATCGCCAACAAGAAGTTAGTGGAGACCTTCTCAAACCGGCATGAAAAAAGGACCAAATATCTTATGTGATAGAATAAGATACTGACAAGACCAGGAAGGCAGACTAAAAAATGAGTCAAGAGACATGACAGAAAGGCCAACTCAGGTTAACTTCCCTTGAACATGACTCATGTTGAACATGGAAGCAAATGAAAACTTTGTATAAGGTTGTCATGTAGGAGGCATAAACAAACCCTACATATGATTGGAATAAATAACAAACTAGTGGAGTACTGACTCGAAAACAAGGTTATGGCTTCTCCTAAGTCAAGAATTAAAACCATCCCAAATGTACAAAAGACTTAGCTTTTTTGTGCTTTGTTCAAGGGAGACACAATATAACACTGTAGCTACCATCAAGTATGGAAGTAATATCTTGTTCCCGCCCTTTTTCAAATATTTAATTTTTTTGTCTTTTTCATATTTCAAAGCCTGAAAAAGAATAAAATAATTCCTATAGTACAATGGATAGAATGAGTGTCAAAAAAATAGATGCACTAGTTCCTCGAATAGGAACAATCATATGCTCAATGCAAGGTCGCAAAAACTAGTAAGTTACACTCAAAGGAATGTTCCATCCATGGGTAAAGGTGTCAAGTCGCAGAAGCTAAGTGATTTCATGTTTAAATTGTACAGAAATACATGGTCAAAAGAGGGCTTAAACATGAGTCCAAATGAAGTCGGCTAAAGGCTAAGATAAACAAGTAGTCAATATGCAATATAGTAATACAACTCAACAACATATGGGAGCCTATAAGGTAAACGGTGAGAATAAATATAGTGAAGAAGAAGAAGAATGAAGCTTCAATGTATAGGACATGGCGGGACTAAAGAGGACTCTCGAGCCTACATAAATTGCAGCATGGATGAAAAATGCTAGTAAGGAAATAGGTAGGAAGCCCATGTAAAGGATGGCTCTATTAAAAAATCAGCGAGTGAAATGGGTTAAGTACTCATGACATGATGGGATCGACCATATGGCAAGTGATCAGAATGGAGGCTAGTATGTTAAAATGCAATGGAAAGTGAATTCCCTAACCTATATGACAGTTCGAAATCAAATACCTTCCATGATAGGTCAAGGGTCATGGATCCAAAGGAAAACTAGGAATATCTCAAATTCAACAAAATGTACCTGAAAAATACTTTTCCCAATGCTTACAAGCTAAACGGTTAAACAACCTTAATCAAATTCAAAAAATAAGCAAAAATGAAATTTGTGAAAAAAATTCCAATTATGTGCATAAATAGACAATTTGACTCACATTTTGATCATTTTTACATTGCAGAAGTGGAGAAAGAGCTGTGGGGAAAAAAATCGTCTTCTCAAATACCAAGCAATCGACCACCAAATCATGACAAATCAGTCAGGTAAGCCTTAGAATCATCCTATTCATTAATTTCATTCCTATTTGAAGAAAAATTTTGGAATTTTGACCGTAGGAAGGATATTTTCATTGAAACCCTCTACGCATACGTGGGTTCATGTGGAGAAACCTACGTATGATACGCGACTATGTACAAGCGAGGTGGAATATGCATAGAGCGAAATTAAAAAACATGTATCTAATCTATCAATTGATTATTTTTCCTAGGATGTCAATCAGTTGGAGAGAATGTGAGCATAGTTCGATTGATAATGAGGTGATGGAGGACCAAACTTCCTTAGATATTCTCCAGAATTGCGGATCGCTCAAAATTTTCAAAATGATGAATATGAAAAGCAATGTTCGTTTGCTTCAAATGCTAGTTGATCATTATGAACCAGAAGAAGATTGCTTCATAATTGATCAGATGCGACTATGAATATAAGTGAAAGACATATAATTCATTATTGGACTCTCTCGAAGGGGAGACCTAGTAAATTTTCACAAAAAGCTTGTTCGAGGGATTAACGTGGAATATTATGTCCAAGTCTACTGCGTGGATGATGCAAAGAAGGTGGGAACACAGATTTCCATCGGAGATATGAAGGATTTTTATATGAAGATCCTTCTCTTTACCATCGGCAGAGTAGTAGGATTAGCTTCTCTACATGAGGCTTCATGTACACACATGAGTATAACAGTGGAATGCTTTATTCACCTTTTTTATTGGTGCACAGCCTTACTGAGCAATCTGAAAAAACAATTGACTTCAATCCAGAAGAAAAAGACTAAACACTTTGGGTAGGGTACAATGTTGCTGAAATTCTTCTTTGAGGAGGTCCTAGGGCTTTGGCCCAAGGTCATATCAGCTATTACCAACCTGAGAGATCCAAGAATAGCCTGATGGGAAGATCTGATGAAGACATTAGGGGGAAGTGATATTCCCCGAACCACCTGGGATGATGAGTTCTTCCAATGGTGGGAAGAAAAAGTCATCGTAGTGGAATATTATCCCTATGCTGGGATAGAATTTTTTGTAGATCCTGGTCTAGTCCTTTCACCCGAAGCAGCATGGGGGGAAATTGGTAAGATTTCCATTTTTTGATTTTTTGATTATATGATTATTTTTTGATTTTTTTTAATTATATGGAAAATGAAAAAAAAAATGTTTGGATAAAATGACTTACAAAATCTTAATAATCATGATGGATACATGGGACCAGTTAGGCCGAAGGGGTACCCAAGGCACAAGCACCACAGAGGTGAGGTGGATGTTGAAGGCCCTGGAAGGACTCTCCATGCAGTACATAGAAGCTTGGAGAGTTTGACTCACCAAGTGCCTATGGATGCCATAGAGGACCTATCAGAGGCTATCCAGAGGTGGGTAGTAGGGGTACCACGAGACTGGGTGTGGTTAATCCACCATGTAGTGACTACCATTGTGTTCTATAGGAACAGGAATGTTGGGGTGGGCACCTGAGGAGAAGATTATAGGTGTTATCCGATGACAATAATATTTTTTGATGATAGACATGATCAGGCATAAGCCCCAATTTTGTAGGACATGATGGTCCAGATTTTGTATATTTTTTAACACTCTAATCTATATATATACACATAGCAGTTTATATGATGTGATGTATCAAATTTACAATATTGAATGGTGTTTTTTATATTTTTTGAAGTATTGAATGATTAACATGCCAATCAAGTACTTGATTAGCTATTGATTCTGCTAACTAATTATCAAATCGAGGAATATGAATGAACGTAATAAATTGAAATGATCATTGTAAAAATCGTACCCTAAAAAACAACCGATGCAAAAATGGGTCTCTGAAAAGATAGGTGTTGTTCAACTGTGAAACCACCAGCTGTGAATCCAAGTAAACCACTAACGAATCAACACCCAAAGATATTGCCTCCAAGAGTAGGCTGACCACTGCAATGTATTCTGCTACATGGTTCGAAGCAGGACCAATGCAGACACCTCTTGAAACTAACAACTGACCCTATGGATAATGGATTACCCAAGTCGCAGAAGCCAAGTTTCGGGTATGTATACAGCTAGCACCATCAACGAAACAAAAGTGACTCATTTCATCCAATATTCACTACCAAAGTAGATCAAATCCATCAAAACCACACCAAAAATTGAAACACAAATATGTACAAAAAATAAAATATATACAAGAAAGCAGATTATAGGCCTAACCCTAAGCATAATACTTCTTCAAATAGAGCCCATTTCTGGGCTTCGCCAACTCGTTCCGATCAAAGTAAACTAAGGCATAAGCTCCTTTCTTCAGGACCTTTTTAACGATAAAGGGGCCATACCACATATATTTTAACTTGCCTGCCCACAAGGCATCCTTCTCTTGGGCATAAACCAAGACAAGGTCACCTTCATAGAAAAACCTTGGTTTGACCGCCTTATCGTACTGAATCTTTACTCATTTCCGATGTGCCTCATTCATCGTACCTACATCTTGGCGCTGCTCATTGAGATGTTCTAAATGGAGAAGGCGTTCTTCGAGACTGGAAGTGTCAGTAATAATCTCAACTTCTAACTTAATGGATGGCATTTAAATTGAATAGGTAAAATAGATTACAACCCATAAACTAGTTGAAACAGAGTGAAACTGGTTTCAGTTTTCACCGACATCTGGTATGCCCAAAGTGTAGGATACAATATGATTTTCGAATTGGATCTAGATTTATCAATTGTCTTTTAAAGAATTGTATTCAAGGATTTTTTAACAACTTCAACTTTCCCATTGGATTGAGGATAATAAAGAGATGAATGCTCTTGCTGAAAACCTAATTTTAGAGCCAATTCAGCCATCATGTTCTTATGAAAATGACTGCCATGGTCAATGAAAATCTCTTTGGGGATACCAAAGCAAGAAATGACTTGATTGAAGAGGAATATGGTTGTTTTCTTACCGTCATTCCCAAAAGTTGGCATAGCCTCAACCCACTTCGTCAAGTAGTCTACAACTACAATAATGTACTTGTGACCTTTAGCCAAATGCAGGTTACAAGTAGTATAATCAATACCCCACTTTGTGAACGGAATGATAGTGATGATAGGCAAGATCAAAGCTAGATGAGAGTGCATATTTCGAGTACAAACCTAACATGGATGACACTTTTTGACCGATTCAATTGAATGTTTGAAAATTGAAGGCCAAAAGTATCCTACACGCAAGATTTATTGGGCTGTAGTAAGCCCAGATAAATGAAAACAAAAAGCTCCAATGTGGAAATCATTCAACACAACCTCAACTTCCTTGAGAGTTAAGCAGCGTCTAAGGATCGAATTGACCCCGCGACGATGCAAAGTGTCACCAATAATAAAAAAAATATTGGCTAAGTGACGTAACTTTCGACGCTCATCTTTCGAAAAATCTAAGTGAAAATTCATAGTCTACAGATAAAATATGAAATCCCCATACCAAGGATCCTATAAAGAAAAATATGTTTATACGTAAATGATTCTTCATAAAAAATCTCTTCTCCACAGGGAAACTCAAAATTCAACTCCCCAAATAGTAATGATTTCTTGGACTTGGCAGAAAAAAATTCAAGATCAAATTCTTGCAAAATAAAAATCTATCGATTGTATTTACCCCCAATCACTCGCCTACTGAGAAAAAATTGAAATGGATTAACTGCTGCCAAAACATATCTTTTGCGAAGGAGAACGTAACGTCTGAGCCGCTAAATAACATGAACAACTCCCAAAGCAAGTTTCTCTATAAGAGAATACCAGAGTTCACGACCTACCAACCCTCGATTAAGATAGTATATAGCATGCTCTGAAAGAGCATCATCTTCCTCAACCAGAATCATACCAATGGTAGATTCTACTACAGTGATATACAAGAGGAAATCCCTACTATAATATGGTGGACTCAGTAAAGGAGTAGAGGTCAATGCTTTTTACAAAGCATCAAATGATCATTGTGCAAATTCATCCCGAATGAATGGAACTCCTTTCTTTAATAATCTCATAAATCCCTTTGTAATCTCGGCATAATTTACGATGAATATCTGAAGGAAATTAGCTTTTCCTTACAGACTTTAAAGTTGACGAATGGAAGACAGGGTAGGCAACTAAAGTATTGCCTCAACCTTGAAAGGATCTACCTGAATCCCTTCTGTAGACATGATGAATCCAAACAACTGACCGGATGTGACAACGAAAACACACTTATTAGGGTTCAAATAAATTTTTTAATACCGACATCGTTAAAAAACTTGAAGGAGGTGAGAAGGATGATCAATTCTCTTACGAGAACGAGCCTCTAAATCATCCAAATATGCCTCGATGATATGGTTGATGTCGTGAAAGGTGTAAGACATGGCTCACTGAAAGGTAGCCCCAGCATTTTTAAAGCCAAAAGGCATATTCTTGTAATCAAAGGTACCCAGTGACAAATAAACGTAGTCTTATGCTGATCTTTAGGATGGATATTTATTGGATTATATCCTGATAAACCATCCATGAAGGAGAGAATCTCATTCCCCAGACACTCATCGATAATATGATCTATAAATGGTGTGGGGTAATTACCTTTAGGACATGCTTTATTTAGGTCTCTGAAATCGATGCAAACTCAAATCATTCCTTGGTTCTTATCCACAAGAACTCGATTTGAAACCCACTTAGTTAATGGAACGGGGTAAATAAAACTGGCCTTAAGTAGCTTCTCCACCTCATCTTTGATAGCAGCTTCTCCACCGGACAAAGCTTCTTCCTGATAGGCTTATCATTTTCGTATGTCTTGATCTCATTTTGGACAATAGATGGAACTATAGCATTAATTTCCTCATAAGACCAAGCAAACAAATCCCAAAATTCTCGAAAGAGATCCGTGTAAGTCTGAATTTATTTAGGGGAACACTCAGCTCCAATAAAGACATTCTCTATAATGATGGGATCTCTGGATATGTTCACCGGGGTATTAGTATAAATAAAAGCCATTTTCCCTTAAGTGAATACTTGTTTTGGTGCTAAAGGGTTCATGAATGGGTGAACAGGATTAGAAGACTGAAGGCTAGGGAAACTTGATTCAACTTCTTGCAAGTTTGGTAGAAAGTAAGACCGATCATGCAAATCATCCCACAATATTTCTACACCACTCATTGCTTCTAGGATGGCCTGTTGAGATGGAAGAGTGGTATCAAGCCAATATTGAGTGGAAGATGAAGTAAGAGTCCAAGCCAGAGCGACATCTCCATCCAATTCCTATGGTGAAAGAGAAACTGAGATGGAATTTGCAGAGTCAACAATAGATCTATAAGAAATCTCAGCTGTAGACATAGGAAATTCCATTCCACCCAATTGAAATTTTTCTAATGTGGAGGTAGGAGAAGGTAAGGTCCAAGGGACCAAAAAATAATTAGTTTTCAAGAACTCTCTCCGAATAGGAACCCTGGAGGATGAAATAGAATTTATATGAACCGAAGGAGGTAGAAGATCAAAAGTACCCATCAAGGAAGTATACATTGCAAGCCTCAAATTCTCAATAGGTTGGTTGGTATTCTTCACGAAGGGAATGATTGAGTTAGAAGATGTATTCGGATCTACAGGAGAACAATATAGTTGATCAATTGTGACAATTATCCCTTAATGAGAGAAATATATTATACAAAATAATGAGGATGCAATAGCATCCGTCTCATAGATCTATTTTCGCACCAACAGAAGGTTATAGTCTAAGCTTGCATCTTCGATATTGAAAGTTTTACCCCCAACACAGATCGGTAAAGCTAGAAAAATACCATGTTGCCTATGAGAATGACCATCAAACGTTGTCAAAAGAGTGGTTGAAGGGACAACTGAGGGAGATCCAATAACCTTCTAGCATGCAAGAGACATTACACACGTGGAAGCACCCTCATCGACAACTGTTCAAAAAATATTAAATTTCCGATATGTTGACCTACTATGGAAATCCATATGATGAGGAAGTCGCTTTTTAAAAGTGGACATGTCAAATGTGATCATCAGAGAATTGTTCAGATCAACAGCCCCAATGGCAGTGAGCAATCCATTTCTTTGTGCAGGACATGACTGGAGTACCTCTAACGCAGACATGGCACAAGGACTTTGAGCCAGATATTCTACAATTGAGTAGTTTTGGGTAGCCTTATCATTAGGACTAGTCATCATACGCTTTGTAGACCCTTTCAACATCTGAGGTATAAGCTCAACTATAGGTCTCTCTATATGGAGCGATTCAACACTATTAGGAGTACGCTTAGCTTTCGAAGACTCAGATTCTCCATAATCACAAGATCTCATAGTGATATCTGTGTGAGCACTCATCATGTATGTATTTGATGTATTTTCCACTTCTTGGCTGCCCCCAGAGGGAGCCCCAGTATTTGCATTCACCTCAGCAAGTAATTTTTTCCCTTGGGGAGAAGGGTTTGTCAGCACAACCTAGAAACTAGAAAAACCCTTTTGAGCTAACCAGCGTTGTGCATATTGAATTTTAGGGCATAGGTGCGTAAGATGGTCTCCAATGAACAAATTTCATGGAAGCTTAACTTTCTTTTTATTATCCTTCTTACCCTCTTCAACATGATAGTTGGATTTGCTTGCATTCCTCTTCCCATCCTTGTCCTTTTTCTTGATATTCCATCCCTTCTTCTTCCCATCAGATTGTTGATTTCCTTTGGGGTTAGAATTTTGAACATCATTAATTTCCAAGGGTTGATAAGGAGTAGACACTGAAGGCACATCCTAACCCGAAGGAGAAGATTATATAGACAACTGCTGCATTTGATTTAGTAGGTTAACTATACCACTATCGATTGAACTGATAAGCCCGTCACCATGAGGACCAGGTTTAGTTTTGGCTAAATCTAGCTTGGAGTGAGGAGAATCTACAAATTTTTTATTCAAGACTCCAGACTGAGAATAAATTAGTTCTAGCTGCAGAGCCCTAAAAATAGCTTGCTCTTTAGAAAATACCCATGAAAGGGATACATCCTTTGAAATTTCTGGCTGTAAAGATTTCAAAAACCATTCAAGAAGGAATTAATTCAGGATTTTGGCTTTGATAAGCCTCTTCCTTCTTTTCCATTCCTGAATATGAGTAGAAATGTGAGTTACCTTGTCCTGCTAAAAATTGGCCAGGAGGTCATTCCTTGAGTCATAACGAACATGCAACTGAAAATTATTTAAGAACATGGTAGCCAACTCTCCAAAAGTAGCGAAACTGCTGCCAGTTAGCTTGATGTACCATTTGGCCACATTTCTAGTCAAGGTTCATTGAAATAATCTCAACCTAATTGAATCATCGATAAGGGAGTTTGACAAACACCATAAATGGAAAGTGGTGACATGATCCGCCAGATCCTCATTAGTATTCCCTTCAAACTTTGGAATGTCTGAGGGGATTTTGGTGGGGACCGGAGGCCAACCTGGACTATATCAAAAATGATTGTTAGTAAATTTTGATAGGTCTAGCAAGTTTAACGTTTCCAGAAATGGTAAGCATGGAGGAGCCTGGGAACTCCATCCCCCACACAAAGGATTCCCCACATTTTGAAAAGAATAACCTGGATTTGTTGAGGCACCAAGTTGCCAGATGTTGTTCGTAGAAAATAATGGACCATAAGGAAATCCTTGTGACCCAAAATTCAAGGAAGGACCCCCTCCCAACATAGCGTTACTATATACATGAACATGCCCTCCAATCGAGGTATTGAATGAAGAAGAAACCCCTTGGTAAGGGTTCCAAGCATTTGAAAATGGAGAAAATTTTTGAGAAGTACCCGATGAAGAGAAAGGAACATTCCCTTGATGACCAGTGAAAACTGAGTCCCTTCTTCCAATACTATAAAAGTAGGGTTCCATCCCAAAAAAAAATTAGAGCCTTGACCTCCAAAAAAAGGATTGAAACCTTGATTCTGAGAGGTGAAAGGTATGGATCCTAAGGAAGGGTTTGAATGAGGGATATGCCCACTTCCAAAGGGGAACCCTTGAAATGAAGTTGATCCAATAGCCATAGAAGGTATGGGTGCAAAGATAGATGAAGCAACAAAAAATGAGAAAGAAGGAATTCTACTAGTGGGCATTCCATAAGAAAAGGGACTAGATTGAGAAGCATGTTCCTGGGTGTTTCCAGAGCCAAGCACAACAGCACTAGAAGTGATTGTCGATATATAAATAGTTCCTCCCCCCTAAACTAAAAGAGGAGTTTGAACACTTGCAGTGCTCATAGCCAAAACTGTGTTCCCAGTCATGGCCATCGAAAGAAAGGGATATGATGGAAAAGGACTAGCCAGTCTCTCAGACTCAGGCCCAATGTACCGAAGGACGTTAAGAAAACTAACAGTAAGAGGAGATGGAAGAGACTTAGTAGGCTGAGGAACTTCCTCTACTTAAACTTCTTCTAATGTAAAGAAAACTCTATAGATGAGTGAAGCACTCCTCTCTAAACTGGCACCAACATCAGAACCACCTAAAGAAGCAACAAGCCTAGAGAGATGATCACTCTCCATTGCGTTAGAAACCATCAGGTGCAAATAACCCTCTGAATTACTCCTATGCCTTCTTGAAGAAGGCTCGACACTCACAGGAGAAAGCCCACAAAGACTCCTCGATCGACGAGGCGATCAGTCAGCCACTTTAAGAGATTAATTTTAGACTCAAAAAATATAAGAAGCTAAGAAATCTAGGAGCAAAGAGAACACTCTAAAAATTTCCTAAGATACAGCCAGACAAGCAGCTCTCAGTTATGTCCACTCTGGGTGATGAGGACCAGACACCAAAATATAAGAAAGTGAAATAATAGGACCTTCCGAAAATAGTCTAGGGTAAGTATGTCCCAGGCTTACTAGTGAAGGTAACAAAAAAAGTTACACTAACCTCCTAACAATAGCCTTTGTTGGTGCAAGCCCCCAAGCTTCGCAACAGCACTCTCCAGAAGTACTAATGGAAGTGATGCAACGTCTCTCTCACATATCATGGGTATTCCCCCCCATAGTCACCTGTGTGGTCCCTAGGAGAGGAAACTAAGGGCACCAATCTGTTTCGGAAGCCAGGCCGAACGGTATTAGGTCAAGATTCAACAAGTAGGAGAGGGGATATCTCTCTTCTCTACCTGCACTATCCCTCACGCTTGACTCTCTGGAGGAGATCTTTTCCAGTCCACTTAACGGTGTTGGATTTTTCTCTTTAATAAACTTTCTATGTTTAATAGTTTGAGTAGCCTTGGAGAGTTAACTCTCCACTCACCTATTCGAAGGCCCTACAACCTATCTAGTTGGTGTATTGTTAATGACAATGATACAAAAACTTCTAGTTGCTTTTAATTATAGCGCTTGATTTTAAATTTGCTATTACTTAAGTCAAGGGTATACGGAAGTGAAACTGATGGTGTTTGTTGATACAAAAGAAATCAATGAAAACCTTACTACATGCAGATGCAATGATTTCCTTTCGATGAAAAGAGATCTCTATATGGGTTCTACGAAACTAAGTAAGAAAAAAATTTGTTTTCATTTTCAATCACTCATACTTCACACAATCCAGAAAACTATGAAAAATACTAAAATGCTTCAATGCACTTAATGCAACCTACCAATGACATGAAAATTCTAAGATGATAACTTTGAAGAAGCCAAAAGAATATCTATAAAGACAATGGTTCGACAACTTTTGACAGAAAAACAAGCCTAGTTCGAAGCAAAACTCCTATGCATAAAAATGCCAAAATGTACTTGACGCAAAAGAGAGAAATCAAGAAAATACTTCCTTCAAAACCAAGGCAAGAACCAAAGACTAGAAACCAACAAAAAACTTCAAAAGATATGAAGAAACCGTAAAAATGAACTCAAAGAAAAAGCGATGGAAGAAAAAATATATTTTTGGGATTTCGCTTATAATGAAAGAAAAACGATTTCAAGAAGACAAGCATAAAACTACCCAAGAACCAGAATCAAGAAAAATGAGTCTCAACAAGGCTTCAAAGTGCTCAAGCCAACTATTCTGCTTTCATAGCAGGACCGAAAGGAACAAGAAGAATAAAAAATATCAAACAGCTGATTCAGTACAGTAGCACAATATTTCAACGAACAAAACTCAAGAAACCAAAAAGGGATTCTTCAAGATTCACTACAAAGCCAGTCTAAGAAATCAATAAAACCAAGATAATCCAAAAGGGAAAAAGCCACAAGGGAAGCAATGAATAAGGCCAAGAAGAGAAAACAAGCAGAGGCTCACTGTTTTGAATAGTCAGAATAACAAAGAACTCCAAGAACAGATCTTGGTGCTATAGCCGCAATTGCAATCACTCAAAATAGGAAATTTTACCAAATGGATAGGTTTTCAGAAGAACAAGAGAGAAATGGATATGCAATCATAATAAACATAGTCTAGACACCTTAAAGACACCACAGGAATGGTTCACCACAGACAGAAAAGACAACAGAGGTTTAAAACTCAATTTTTCAAATTTTTCTAGGCATATGCGAATTTGCAGTATGCAACGAGTGTGTATACATGACTATAACCAAGGAAAATCGCATACACGCGGGTTCCTTTGGAAAATACAGGAGGTATATGTGACTGTGAAAAGACTAAGTTGCATATGGAAACATAAATACATAAAAAAATTCAATCCTGATTAAGAGACCAGGTCTTTTTTCTGATTGAAAACACGTCGACCAAAATTATTCTGATGTGATTTTTACCGAAATATTTTCTCACAAAGACTTACTAGACTGTAAAAAGTGATAAACCTTTCAGGGAACCTACAAGACAGATAAAACAACCCGAACTGGGAAATACACGGATGTAATCCCCAGCAGAGTCGGTCGGTTTTGTTATGGGCAATGTTACCCTAAGGTCTTGGGTTGATAAAGCTTCACATGTAAGGGGCATTTCATCAGAAGAAGGACTCAATTAACCAACTTCTATGCTCTAAACTAGAAACTAAGGGTTGTAGAGCTTACCCGTTTATACTTCGATTGTAGTAGATCCTGCGGGGTTCAAACCCCCTACAACACCTTGTGCTCCAGAACCTACAAACCATCAAATAACAAGTGAAAAAACCTAGTTTTAAAACATATATAAGTTCTAGATGTTAGTATGAAGCATGCATAATCTCATAAAAATAACAATAAATGAACTATTTAAGATCATTAAGCATGTATAAGAGATAAACGACACGTGAACATCAGGAACAAGATGGAAATTCTTCTATTAATGACATGTATAGTAAACCAATGTGGAGAGATCACTTGAAATATGACATGGCCTCAATCATATCATCCTCTAGATCCATCCAGCCCTAGCCTCACAAAACTTCTTCAAAGGATAGCGTAGAATGCATGTCACATAGGATGAGTGAACATCTCAAGGAAACAAGGGTTTCCTGAATATCTGGAAAGTGTAGGAGGCACAAGGGAAATATCAAACTTGCATAGGACAATAACATAGTATAATATCTATAATTCTCTCTCTTCCTCCCTTAGGGCATTCCCTTGAGGGGTTTCTATACTCCCTCAAATTAGTTTTTTCATTTGGGGAATAGTTAGGCCACGGGCTAGGGTAGTTGAGTTACAAGAACAACTGTAAACCTTGCCTCAAAAGTAGGAAAATTATATATTTCTTAATATTTTAAATAGCATACGTAGTTCTCTATGTATGGGCTCGCGTGTATATGCGGAAAAGTCTGGCCAGAGTCGCGTATGGGTTTTGAGAAACTGTTTTTTAGAGAAATATCACCAAGTCTGAATGGAAGAGTTGCCCAAGGCCAATGCATAAGTCATCAAGTATATAATGGTGATAAATGATGATATAACACTAGGGTCCTACAATCCGGTGACCAATCACAGTGCATCACATATTGGAACTTTTACGATATTGTAGATTGCAGCATATAAAAATTACTCTTAACGTTAAACAATAAGAATATCGATGCGAAGTTGCGATGACGATGTCGCATCACAACATCACAAATTTTACAAATTATCTCATTTCCCTTGCCTGCAAGTTTAACTCTTTACTGATAACACTAAACCATAATTTATGCCATGTGTGCTCGTGCGCAATTCCGACACATGGCCCTTCTCCTCATCGGATCACAAACAACTTAACTTTTGAAGCCTATATACTATTCGCTAAATTCCGTGATGTGCGAATTCAAGAATTTCTGTCCACTTTTGATCTGCGCCAAATCAAATGGTCCTCACTATTCACCCTTCATCACGTCGCATCCCATGTTATTTTCTTTAACTTTCGAAGTCATATTAGCCATCGATCTCTCCCCTTTTATATCTGCGATCTAATCATGGCCGTTCGCTCATCCTTCACGCTTTGTTTTGAAACCTCTCAGATTTTGGGAAAAGCACAGTTGCGGCCCTCTATGACCAAAACTTACTCCATGCTACTCTCTTCAATAACTCATCAATAAACCTATGCGACTGCAAGGTGTTCCATTGTTGCTTGTTTTGGAGGTTCCAGCTGGTTATGAAGCCATTGGCATTCCCTCAGCTGTGCAATTCTTGATTTAATACACAGATTCTCAAGACTTCATTGCAACCACAAATTCAGATCCCATTCTACTAGTCAATCCACTCTGAAATTTCAACATCAATTCTACTTAAACAAATGGCATGCCACAAATCACACAATCACATAGGATTTATAAGCCATGGTTAAAAAAAATTCTAATAAATACAAAATTATTCAATATTCATTGAAATATAATTTGATTACAGTACTATGGCATCTGTGGTCTGAACACACACATTAAAATGACTTCTATGACTCGTCGTACTCTCACACCCTTAACTAGTTAACCTCAGCCAACCTCTTTTGTTTCAAAATTCTTACCAATATATACAAAAAGGAATGATGAACCAATTTCAGTTCAGATCCAAAAATCTCTCATTATTTCCTAAAGCTTCTCTCAATTCCATTCTTTACTCAACCAACTCCTATATTAGACATCTAGAACCCTAAGATCCTCACTCTTCCTAGGATTTCTCACTCATTCCTAAGATCTCTACAACTCACGAGATATTATTCATTAATAAAATTACATTTAAATATCTTTAGAACTCAACTAAACTTAGGAAAAATAAATAAATAAATTAAGGGAACCCACTCCCTTTAGTAATGTGTGATAAGACTCTTAGGTCTTATAAACTTTGAAGAATGCTCCTGCATCAATCTCTTAAAAGTTGGGCACTTGCAATCATAAACATGAGCATCTTTTAATAATGTGGGAAAATAGTAACCATCCCTCATTACTTTATGTGCAGTTGTATCGCCACATAGTGACGACCTATAGCTCCATTGTCTAGATCTCTTAGTAGCTTCACCAAGTCTTGAGGCTTAAGGCATCTTAGAAAGGAATTTTTGTGGTGATATTAAAAGGAAATCCATGAATAAGATGATATGATAGAGTTTTAAGATTTATTTCCCTCTTTTATTTATCTGATAAATGTGTCGGAAAGGTTTCTTGCTCTAATAATTATTGTATGTTTGAATACAATGACAATGTTTATTTAAAAATGGGACTGAAAGGAGTAGTAATGACCTAACTATCCTAACCAATGATCAAATTTTATTTGAAAACCTATTGAAGCTATAAAAATTTTCCCTATGACCCTATAAACCATATGAAAAAGAATAAATTTATCACTGGTGACTGACGGGACTGACATACACTAACATTCGCTCCATCTGGGGATGGAAGCTCCTTAGAAGGTGTCAAGAAATGGAGCCAAAAAATAAAACCAGGACTCGAAACTAAAATGACTCGAAAAATTGAATGACTTGAGAAACTAAAATAAACAGACAAACTGAAATGAACTCACATTTTTTTTAAGTAGCTAATCAAAGAAACATTATGGACTTCACCTCGGGCTTCAAGCTTCCATGAAAAATCCTTCACACTTTGCAGCAAAATAAATTGGTATGTGCAATGAAGATGAGAAATTTCTGAAAATCCAAGAATAATAGTGATTGAGGAGACTATCACTAATTGGTCCTCTCGAACAATCTTTTCCACCAATTTATTGTAGCACAAGGGCATTGTTTCCTCTGAAAGCTAAAATTTTGTACGGTCCTTAACACAAGTTTTAAAACTTGCCATGTTTTCTCTTCTCTTTATTCCAGGATTCCCATCAGATAAATATATCCCCGTCACTGAATTCATTTGCCTCGGTTTTCCTGTCATATTTTTTTTTGATATTCTCTTGAAGCTTAGTAGTGTTCTGGAAAAATTCCTCCCAATATTGCTGCAAATGAATCATTCAGTTGATTATTTTATGAATGTCACTAGGCTCACTCTCTACTTGCTGCCATTTTTTTTTAACTGGGACAACAAGAGAGGTAGTAAAAATGGTATCCACTCCATAGACTAATTGAAAAAGTGACATACCTATGGACTTCTTCGTGCTTACTTTCTCTTCCCACATAGCATTTATCATCTTCGTGTGCCAATTCTTCTTATTGTCTTCCAACAATTTCTTAATAATGTTCACCAATTACTTATTGGAATATTCATCCATCCCATGACCTTGCGTCTAATAATTTTTAGAGTGCCCATGCATGATATGATACTTGTTTCATAAATCTATCATTCTATTTATTTAAAAGTATTTGTATTGTTTGTGATTATCTTCTGGAGACAACCAAACGGTGAAAAAACATTAGAATCAATAAATTGAATGATTACTGCATCAGTGGCCTACCTAGTATGAATTGACTCGATTCATTTTGTGAAATAATCGATTGCTATCAAGATCCACTTGTGTTGAGCTGAAGATGATGGGTGAATATCACCGATAGGATGAAGACCCCACTACTGAAATGGTGCTTGAACTGAAATGCATAGCAAGGGCAGCGATATCAACTTCCTTTTCCCATGAAAAATATAACATTCATGGAAATTCATGACTTTTTTATAAACATATGAAAATAAACTAGGCCAATAAAACCTTGCTCTGAATATCGTATTAGTTGTGGTTTATGAGGGGCTCAGTTTTATGCTCAATAATAAAAGTTTTTAGAATGGCTCGAAACTAAAACGACTGCATAGTGCTCATCATTTGGAATTTCGCAAACTCTGTTTCATGCAAAATGGACTCTGTATGCTCCCGAAAATTAGTTTTGTTTGTTTGCACAAATAGGTAAAATTTAAATAAAATGATAGATAAATTTCCCAGTCATCAGTTCATACCACTGATGTGGCATGCTGACTAGGCTGGGTAATTTTTTTTTCCTTTTCCTCTGACGGGTAAGGGACTGCTAAGTGGCAACATCACATTGGTCGAAATTTTGGTGATTTGGCATGTTTTGGTATTGGTTGAAATTTAGAACAATTGGGTCAGGACACATGGTACAGCCTGGGGCCACCACGTGCCTCCCTAATGGTTGAGAAATATTATGGTTGAAGACCAAAAGGGTCGGAGTGGTTCAAACACAGACCTCCGCCCCGCCGACGCCACATGCCACCACTGCACCAAGCTTTTTTTCTCACCATATATGCGAAGCCACATAATTTTAATGTTTGTAATGTTCATCAGTAGGGGGAGAGGGGGCCATCCCCCACTGTATATGACTTGAAATGTGACCACCGGTGGAGCCAATGCTAAAGCACAAAGATTAAACACTATTCCAAAATTAATTAGTGCATAATCCATAATTATTAACACTAATTTGGAGTTACCCGTTAAACATGGGTTATGTGTTAAACTTTCATTATTAGCGCTAACCGCGCTTAATTAATTTAAGTATAGATTAACATGCCTATCTGCTAATTTCGATAGAACTGCCATTTTAGTGACATCTAACTAGATTTAGCTCCAGTTAGCTAAATTTAGGTCAAAAATTGTGGTGAAGCTGGAAATGGTCATAAATTTTTTATTTTTTGACCAAATCAAGTACATAAAGAGGCTAGATGACCATTTTTGAGCCGGGAACCGAAAAGCACTGTAAAAACATAATTTTGAGAATTTGAGCATACTATAGAGGCCCAAGCCATGGAAGCTGGACCAAGGAGATGTAGCCTAGGAGGGGTGAACTTCTTCATCAAATTCTTGTGTTGATGTGTTGTATGGTGATGTACTATACTTTTATTTACTGTTGTTCAACCTTTATTTTATGTACAAAATTTCATAATATTAACATGAAAAACACACATGAGACTCGATAAATTGGAAGAGAACTTGAACCCTTTAGCACACATAAGACATTGTTTATAGAATTTGAAAGAGTAATTAGCACATAAACACTAACATACTTCATTCAAATCATTTTTGGTGTCATAGCTTTAGGTTTTTCTATGCAATAAGGGATATAATTGTTTGCAAGTTTGTGTCATGCTTATAAGGTCAAAACTTAAAAGAGAAGAAGGAAAGTTGGTTGAGGGCCTTGCAGTTTGGACAAGAGGAAGAAAGGCAAGGTTCCCAATGTCTTCAACACTAACACATCCTCAAGTTGAATTTGAGTCTTCAATGAGAATGTATCATGAAGGATAACCTACCATGACAGAAGATGAGAGAGCATTCAAGAAGGAAATATTTGATATGACAAAGATGGTTAGGGTCCTCTATGAGGAGAGGAATTTAAGGATGCAAGGAGAAAGTTCTAGGCTTCCAAGAGGAGAGGGTTATCCAGGAGGAGGAGGCCATGGAGATGGTAAGAATCCACCATCCACTGCACCATAATCCTCACCTTCCTCATCATCATCTTCCACTACCAAAACCCTTCCATGTATTGATACATACACTTCAAATGGAGTTGG
Organism: Pinus albicaulis; assembly: GCA_034641835.2. Classification (NCBI taxonomy): domain Eukaryota; kingdom Viridiplantae; phylum Streptophyta; class Pinopsida; order Pinales; family Pinaceae; genus Pinus; species Pinus albicaulis. Next base: position 867,317,863 of record CM076581.1, on the reverse strand, counting down.
TAAATCACCCTTACTCAAACTTGATGTTAAATTTGAGCTTCCAGTGTATAATGGAAAAGTGAATGCAAAGAAGTTGGATAAATGGATTCATCAATTAGAGGTTTATTGCGGAATCCAGAACCTTTGGGAAGATTTCATAAATATTCAATTGGCTTCCTTGAGAATAGGCGGTGCATCACTTTTATGGTGGGAAGCAAAGACACAAGATGAGATTAAGAAAAACGGTAATATCTCAATGTCTTGGTCAAATTTTATTTCTATCATTAAAAGGAAATTATATCCTATACATTACATGCAAAAAGCTATTATGAGCTAGAAAATTTTTAGACAATTGAAAGGTCAAAGTGTGCAAGATTACACTCATGAATTTAGGAGAAGAGATCTTAAGTTAGGTGTTGATTTTCATCTAATCAAGAGAATTTGCTGAAGTACATAAGGGGTTTTCATAGTTACCTCAAACATACCATCCTCATCTTTAATCCCACTAGTCTAGATGAGATCTATGTGCAAGCTACACACCTTGAGGCAAGAGGGAAAAATGTACAAGAAGGGGGTAAAAAGAAACAATTCAAGGGCGGTGAAAAAGGAAAGGGTTTCAAGGGTAAAAAAAATAAGAATGCATCCATTAAAAAATAAGGGGAGAAAACCACATGTAATAATTGTTCCATATAGGGTCATGATTAAGCCCACTGTTGGAAGCTTCATCTAGAATTGAGGCCTAAGAAATTCAACAACAAGGGGAAACGAAATACAACCGCTACCACACAACAGGATCTATGATCTGACTTAGGAGATGAGACTAAATTTAAACCATGGTCACAAAGGGAAAATAAGAAATAACAAGTAATAGTTCATTAAATTATCACAATAACACTCGAAGTGAACATACAAGAATAGAGTTGTTTTGTGTAAGAGTGATCTAAAAAAATACAAAAATTGACACAATATTTGATAGTGGGTCTAAAGTGAACTTAATATATGAAGAATTAGTTAAGAAGCTTAATCTTGAAACCTTACCTCATCAAAAATCAATGCCCTTTGGTTTGGATAACCAAGGATACACATTTACAGGTTATAATAAAATTTATTTTCCGATTTGCAATTACCGCAAACTTTATTGATGAAGTTCAGCTAGATGTTGTACCGCTTGATATATTAGGAATTGTTTTGGGTAGTCCCTATCTCTATGATAGGAAAGAAATATTCTATCTCCATGAGAAAAAGTACCACTTGTTAAAGGATGGAGTGGAATATATTTTCAGAGCTCATCACAAAAAGATAAACCTCTCTTCAGGTAATGCTTAGCAAATGAAGAGGCTAGTAAATTCAAGCAAAAACTTTTTGCTTCTTATAATCAAACAAAATAATGATAACGATTATGAATATTTTGAAACTTGTGGTGATAAATTAAAATATGATTTCTTTGATGTGGTAAGTGAGCATGGCGAGATGTTTTAGGAATCCAACATGAGATGCAACTGTAGCAGGATGTTCCACTCCCTAACATTGGCATGTATCACATGTCTATAATGGAAAGTGTAGAATCAAGAAGGAAATCAAAAGAATTGTTGAATAAAGGTATCATTCACCCATATACCTCACCATTTGGTTCGCTGATTGTGTTGGTTCCCAATAAGGATGGAACATGGTGCATCTGTGTGTATTTTCGTGCACTCTACATAATCATGATAAAGAAAATTTATACACTCTGAAGTATTGATGATTTTCTTGATCAATTGATGTATGCAAAGTATTTCAGTAAGTTAGACTTAATAAGTGGCTATTATCAACTTAGAATCGTTGAAGAGGATATATGGAAGACCACATTTAAAACTAAACAAGGATTGTTTAAGTGGCTTGTTCTTCCTTTTGGTCTTTACAATGCTCTAGCTACTTTCATGAGAGTTATGAATGATGTATTGATACCATTTCTGGATGATTTTTTTATTGTCTACTTAGATGATTTTTTTATATGCAGCAAATCATGATATGAGCATTTGATGAAGGTAAGAAAGGTGCTAGATGTCTTGAGAAAAGAACAATTGTTTTTGGAGATGTCAAAATGTGAATTTGGTAAAACTTTTTTAGTGTATTTGGGACATATTGTTGGACGAGGTGAGTTGAAGATAGACCATATAAGGTTGAGTTCATTGTGAATTGGCCTACACCCAAGACAATCACTGAGGTTAGAATTTTTCTAGGAGAAGCACAATATTGGAGGAAGTTAATTGCTAATTTTTCTTCTATTGTAGCTCCGTTACATGCATTGATTAGTGTTAAAAAGGTATTCCAATGGGGAGGAAGATAAAAAAAAATTGTTTTATGCTTTAAAAAATGAGATCATTTCAGCCCCAGTAATAGCACTACCAGACTTGAGACAACCCATTGAGATTCAAACCGATGCAAGTGACTATTCCATGGGTGAAATCCTTTTACAACATGGTAAGCCCATTTATTTCCATTCAGAACCGTTTAATGGTGCAGTGATAAATTATCCTACATATGAAAAGGAGTTATATGCATTGGTTCAATGTGTGAAGAAGTGGAAACACTATTTGATGGGAAAGGAAACCATAATTCACACCGATCACCAACCATTGTAATACTTGCAATCACAAACTAAATTGCAGCAGTCAAGGCACTTTCGATGGATTTCTTGCACCAATCCCACTTGGTCAATAGGTATAAGAGAAGTATATACAACAAGTTTTTTGATATGCTTTTTAGGCCTATTATTAGTGCAACTACTTTAGTAAAGAATAATTCTATTTTACATGAAAGTTACATTGAACAATATGCATTTGATAATATCTTTCAAAAAATTTATTCAAACTTGAGTCAAGGTCTCCAACTTGCGGAATTATATTACCATGTACATAATAACTTGTTGTATCATTTGGGCAAGCTTTGTATTCCATAGGGTGAGAGAGTTAATTCCATAAGGGAAGCACACACTTCTCTTATTGGGGGCCATCTTGGTATATGAAAAATAGTGGAAAATCTTCAAAGCTATTTTTATTGGCCTCGTATGCTTGAAATTTTATCACATTTTATTAAAGTTTGTTGATTATGTGTAGTCAGTAAGCCTAGTAATAGGAATTTAGGATTGTACACACCACTTCCAGTTCCTTCACATCCATGGGTGAGTATCTATATGGATTTCGTAGGAGGTCTTCCTTTGTCAAAAAGAGGTCATGATTATTTTTATGTAGTTTTGGATAGGTTCGGAAAAATTTGTATATTGATGCCATGTAAAAAGTAAGTTACAGCTGAACAAACAACTCATCTCTTGTTTCAATATATTTGGGTTGCCTACATCTATTGTAGGTGATTGAGATTCTCTATTTGTTGGGAAATTTTAGTCAACCTTGTGGGACTTGATGGACACTAAGTTGAAGAAGAGTACAACCTTTCATCCAAAAACATATGGTCAAACCGAGGTGGTCAACATAATATTTATTCATCTTCCTCTAGGATATTGCAACAAACATGCTAAGTTTTGGGATGAAAAGTTGAATTACATTCAAAATGCTTACAACTGTGCAAAACACTCCTCTACTCAAACATATCCATTTAATGCATGTCTTTGATACTTGCCAAAATCGCCATTGGATTTCATTTTTGGGATAGATGTAGCTATTAATGGGCATAAAAACATATATAAATCAAAAATATTCATAGAGAAAATTCATTTGATCCATCAAATAGTGCAAGATCAACTAGAAAAAAGTCAAGGCAAGTACAAAGCGAAGCACGAAAAACATCGTATGGATCATAAGTTTCAAGTTGGTGATGAAGTTTGGCTTCACATTAGTAAGGAAAGGCTTCAATGTAATATACCTACTTAGCCTAAGCTAAGAGGAATATTCATTTTCATTTTACTTTATGTTGCATGAATAAATGAATAAAGGAGGACATGTAAAACTCCTGAAAAGACTAAATAAATCAATGCCCATGTGAACACAGATAAATCAAGGCCATGTAAATAAATCACTTGCAGGTGTGAAACGGATTTGAGCTATGAGACTGGATCAAACTTGAACAAATATACATCATTGTCTAGGTTCAATCTATCTCATGAAGGGACAGGGTATTTCTAGAAGGAGGCCCCTCATGTGAAAGGAGCTAACTCATCGAGGTGGTTTACGGTTTGCAAAGGATTTCATCTTATAAAAGGAAGGGGAAGGCAGCAAGAGAGAGTTGTTGATTGATTATATTTCTGAGTATCCTGTCTGCTTAGACAAATACTATTCTCTACTATTTAGTAGAGAATTGTGCTACTTAGCACTTGGAGTTCCTATGCAGGGATTTCACCTCTTCCTTTGAGGATTCTTGGAGGAGAATTTGTTGATTTGATCCACTATCAGGCTTGAGGCTAAGCTCTACTTCCAATTACAGCATAGATCCAGTGAGGGTTTTCCTACTTTTGCAAGCTGCAGCAACTGGGACTCTAGATCTGCAGAGATCTAGCTTGTTTTGGGAGCCTCTTCTCATGGAGTGTGTCTTTTAACCTCTTGGAAGAGTGCCTCTCTTGTTTGAACTTTAGATCTATATATTGGCAGTTGGCCATCTATGTTATTCAAACTACAGCATAGTTTTCATTGAGGAACTGCGTTATTTTCATATGATATTCTGCATGGTGTTTTCATCACAGTTTTGATGAGAGATCTGTGGTGTTGGGCTTTGCCTTCCACTTTGGTGATCGATGGATTAGCTTGCAGATCCATGTTCTGTTTAGATCTGATCTATTATAATGTAATGTTATATTCAGAAACTACTGTATCATTTTACAGATATGCAACTTAAAAATCATATCTACTCTTGTTTAAGCATGATTTGGTCAAAAACCCAAGGGGATCCTGTAAATAAGAATATCTAGTTTCCGGATCTGAAATAGATCTGATGTTTTGTCCACAGATCTATCCTATATCTGAGTTGTAATATTCAGCTATTGCAGCTCCTCAAAATAATGTTTTTTAGCCATTCCTGCATTTATATATGTGTTGCAGCCTTCTTTTCTGAAGATTTCTTGCTCTATTCTCTCATTTATTCTACTGTATATTGAAAGGGCTTCATTATAATTTTGATTTGATGCTGTATACTCATAAATTGATGATATTTTATGGCCTCCTGCTCATACTATCAAAGAATACATTATTTCTAAATCATTTTATTGTGCATAGATGCAGCCCCTCTTATAGGGTGTTTTTCAGCTATACTAGGTGGCGGGAGATCTGTTTACCACACCTAGTTTGATTTGTTTTTTCTCCCCTTTTGGATATAGAATCCAGATATGTTGATCTAAGGGATCCAAGGGTTGTAAACTCATTTCTGTACATCAATATCCTAGGAGTACGTTATTTCTGCAGGCTTGTTGTGCTATTCTAGATCTGGGATATTATAGTGGTATCAGAGCTCCTTTCTTGGAATAGCCTGTGCTTTCCTTGGAGCATCATAGCCATGTTCCATTTAGAATAAGATGAACCTCTTTTTGAGAGGGAGAAGAGATATTATAACATAAGTCATAAGAAGTATGATTATACTACTGAAGATCAAGACAAGGGTAAAGCCCCTGAGACTGCAAGTGACAAAGAAGGGGAAGAGTTTGCAAGAACTCTTTTGGTGGCCATGCAAGATCTTACTAGATAGATAAAGGAGATGAGGGTGGACAGAATGAGGGAATATTTTTACATATTTCTTCCAGGAGAAAGCTCTGACATGTCTCATCATGGTACTGGTAAACCAGTGAATCTGCCACAAACTCCACAAGCTTCACAATGCTCCACTATGCCTACTTTCTTGGCTCTGGAGAATGAAGGACCACAAGAAAAAGCTTCCCTTGAAGATTACTTTGTGGAGTATGATTCTTAGAGTCAGAGATTCAAGGATAACTTGAGTTTCCAATATTTTTGTCACATCAAGGATAGAAGAAGACCAAGGCAGCAGTATAGAGATGGTGGGTTCTTTCATAATCAGGATAGAGACCACTCTATGGGAAGATTATTTATGCCCAAGTTTGAGGGATCATCCTCCAGTTCTGCCAAGGCATGGGTAGAAAATCTGGATATTTACTTCCACTTGAATAAGGTCCCTGAGATTGAAGCCATCAAGATTACACCACTTCACTTTGAAGGTGAAGCACACAATTTGTGGTTCCATGGGTTGTCTACATTGGGACATAACAATGTGACTACCTATTCTGATTTTACTAGAAGACTGGTGGAGAGGTTTGACAGGAAGGATCCTAAAGCATCCTTCAGAAGATTTGCAAATTTTAAGCAATTGGGGGATGCAGAGACTTATATCTATGAGTTTTTGAGATTATCAGTCATGGTCCCTAATCTATCTGTAGCAAGGAGAGTCTACATGTTCATTGACGGCCTGGAGGAACCTTTGCATGGGTTAGTTAAATCTACCAAGCCCATCACTTTGCATGATTCCATTGAGAGGGCTAGAGACCTCCAGGATGCCTTGCCAAAAGCAAAGGCAACTTTCCAAAGCAAGGCCCCTCATTTTTCTAAGGGGAAGGACGGAAAAGTTTCTCCTCCAAAGGAGAGCTCTATGAAGAAGCCCCTTGATATTGATCTCTGGACGGAATTGAGGAAAAATAAAATGTGTTTCACTTGCCAAGAGTCATGGGCATTGGGACATAGATGTGTTGTAGGAAAAGCACACTACATAGAAGTCTTCTCAGATATTGAGGAGGAAGATGAAGATGATGAACCTAGGAGGGGTCACAGCACTGATGATGATGAGGAAGAACAAACACCATCCAGAGATGGGAAGGGAGCCTTTGCTCCAATAAGTGGGACTCTTGCATATTTGAGAGGAGTGCCTAAATACTTAACCCTAAGAGTACAAGGTTCAGTCATGAATCAGAGAGTATCTGTCCTGATTGATAATGGGGAAACCCACAACTTTATTGATGTTCATCTTGTGCAAAAGAGAGAAATCCCTACTGATGCTTTTGAGGGATTTTCTGTTTTGGTCCCAGGAGATAGGACCATGCAATGCATGCAATATGTTCCATCACTCTTTTTCACTATGGGATCCTACACTTTGGTGGATCACATCTTTTTAGTTGACATACCAGACACCAACATCATCTTGGGTGTCCAATGGTGGATTACCTTGGGGAAGGTTACCACTGATTGGAAAGCTTTTCAAATGGAGTGGGTGGACTTGAAGAGTGGGAAAACACAAATGATCCAAGGCATGCATACTTATCCTTCACCTAGTACTTACACACAAACAACAGAAATGGATTTTTGCAGTGGAAGTAGGGATCTCACAGTTCCTTCTCTCATGTTCATGAGGATGCTACAAGGGAAATTCTTATCTCATGGAAAGCCACTTGGAATTCCATCAGATTCAAATCTTGTGGGGAAGGCTCCACAAAGTACTGCTCCAAATCTAGATCCAGGAAGCATTGGAGCAATGAGAGACCAAGTTGTAGCACTAGGAGGCCTGGTACAACCCAAGAATGAGGAGGATATTCTTCCTACATCACTATCACCCTCTCACTATTCTGAATATACGCTGTGGGAGGAGAAGAATGGGAGGATTAGCCTTCCAACAAACAATTTTGGCATGTGTAATGTCAAAAATGAAATCAACAACGTGATGAGCACTTCCATGGATGTATCAACAGCACTGTCATTGTTGAGCAGTGTGGATCTTTATTGGAAATCTCAACTGCTTGTAGAGTATTCCAAGATTCTCCACACAGGTATGATACTAGATGGCATGCAGTAAGAATAGGGCTACTTAGTCCAAGGGGGAGTCATGTATTATCATGGTAAGATCTTCTTGGATAGAGCTTCCAAGCTCAAGCAGAAGATCCTACAAGGAGCATATGAAGAATTCTTCCTCAGCCATATGTATTCAATGAATATCTATACCCTGATCATGAAGAGTTTTGATTGGGAAGGCATGAGAGAGGACTTACATCAGCACTTTCAAGAGTGCAATAGCTATGGAGGATTGGGGTAGCCAATGGGCTCTTTGCAAGAGTCATCTCAGCCTACTCTTCCTTTGCTTGAGAAGAGAGGAATGCTCATGCACAACTCCATGTGTATGAAGGACTATGATGGTAAAGGATTTGATCATGCCAAGCAAGTTGTATTTTATGATCTATTACATTCCTTTGCCATGTTTCTGTAGGATGTGACTCCTAAAGGGAGTGAGATATCATGTGGATCTCATAGCTTGTTGGGGGCCAATAGAAATTATGAACTTGGCCACTCCCTCCTTGTGCAAAGGGAGGTTCCTTTTCATCATGGGTGCTTCCCAAAGGCACCAAACTTATGTAACACCTTCAACCATGTTAAGGTGACTCATGCAGCAAATGTGTGGTGGTAATGCCACTTGCCACACCTGGATCTAATGAAGACAAGAGGTGCACTATGCTTTGGCATCACATGTGGGATTTTGACCCACCTCCTCAAGTTTTTATTTCAGTTTGCATATTTGTGGTCTTGCTTCCATACTTGGATGATATAGTTGTATTGTTTATGGGGTTGTATGGACAGAGGATGGGCAGTTTGTATGTACCACATGGTTTAGAACTTCTACATGTACTTCATGATACATGTTTTAGATGTAGCATTGCTTCAACCATTCTTATTTGTGTTGAGTTTTTCACTCCTGAAGGAATGGACTATGCACATATTATGTTGACCTTGGAGGAACAATTCATGATGTATTGGATTGTTGAGCACTTGGCTTATGATGAGGACTTGATCCTTGATGATGCCATCAATGGAGGAGGAGAAGTACTACAGCTCTTATCCTATCAGTTGCTTGAGGAAAAGCAACATTTTGGAGGGGAGGACTGTAATATTCCTACTTAGCCTAAGCGAAGAGGAATATTCATTTTTGTTTTAATTTATGTTGCATGAATAAATGAATAAAGGAGGACATGTAAAACTCCTGAAAACACTGAATAAATCAATGCCCATGTGAACACAGATAAATCAGGGTCATCTAGATAAATAAATTGTAGGTGTGAAAGGGGTTTGAGCTATGAGACTGGGTTAACCTTGACCAAATCTATAGCGTTGTCTAGGTTCAATGCATCTCATGAAGGGACAACGCAGTTCTAGAAGGAGGCCCCTCATGTGAAAGGAGCTAACTCATCAAGGTGGTTTAGGGTTCGCAAAGGCTTAAATATTATAAAAGGAAGGGGAAGGAAGCAAGAGAGGGTTGTTGATTTATTATATTTCTGAGTATCTTATCTACTTAGACAAATACTATTCTCTGCTATTTAGTAGAGAATTGTGCTGCTTAGCACTTGGAGTTCCTATGCAGGGATTTCACCTCTTCCTTTGAGGATTCTTGGAGGAGTATTTGTTGATTTGATCCACTATCAAGCTTGAGGCCAAGCTCTACTTCCAATTGTAGCGTAGATCCAGTAAAGGTTTTCCTGCTTTTGCAAGCTGCATCAGGTGGGACACTAGATCTGCAGAGATCTAGCTTGTTTTGGGAGCGTATTTTCATGGAGTGTGTCTTTTAACCTCTTGGAAGAGTACCTCTCCTATTTGTGCTTCAGATCTGTATCTTGGAAGTTGGACATCTATGTGATTCAAGCTACAACTCAGTTTTCATTGAGGAACTACATTATTTTCATATGAGATTCTACATGGTGTTTCGATCACAGTTTTGATGAGAGATCTCTGGTGCTGGGCTTTGCCTTCCACTTTGGTGATCCATGGGTTAGCTTTTTGATCTTTGTTCTGTTTAGATCTGATATATTGTAATGTAATGTTATATTTAGAAATTACTGCAGCATTTTACATATATGCAACTTAAAACTCAGATCTACTCTTGTTTAAGCATTATTTTGTCAAAACCCCAAGGGGATCTTGTAAATAAGACTATATAGTGTCCAGATCTGAAAGAGATATTATGTTTTGTCCACAGATCTGTACTAGATCTGAGTTGTAATATTCAGCTACTGCGGCTCCTCAAAATAATTTTTTTTATCCATTCCTGCATTTATATATGTGTTGCAGCCTTCTTTTCTAAAGATTTCTTGCTCTATTGTCTCATGTATTCTACTATATATTGAAAGGGCTTCATTATAATTCTTATTTGCTACTGTATACTCATAATTTGATCATATTTTATGGCCTCCTACTCATACTATCCAATAATATGTTATTTATGAAGTAGTTTGTTGTGCATAGCTACAACCCCTCTTGTAGGGTATTTTTCAACTAGACTAGGTGGTGGGAGATCTGTTTACCACACCTAGTTTGATTTGTTTTTTCTCCCCTTTTGGATATAGACTCCAGATCTGCTGATATAATGGATCCAAGGGTTTTTAACTCATTTTTTTACATCAATCTCCCAGGAGTGCGTTATTTCTGTAGGCTTTATGTGCTATTCCAAATCTGGGATATTACAATGGTATCAGAGCTCCTTTCTTGTCACAACCTGTGCTTTACTTGGAGCATCATAGCCATGTTGCATTCAGAATAAGATGAACCTCTTACTCAAAGGTAGAAGAGGTATTAGAATATAAGTCAAAAGAAGTACGATTATACTACTGAAGATCAAGACAAGGGTAAAGCCCCTGAGACTGCAAGTGACAAAGAAGGGGAAGAGTTTGCAAGAACTCTTTTGGTGGCTATGAAATATCTTGCTAGAGAGATCAAGGAGATGAGGGTGGGTAGAATGAGGGAATCTCTTGGGACATTTCATCTGGGATAAATCTTTGACATGTCTCATCATGGTACTAGTCAACCAGTGAATCTACCACAAGCCCCACAAGCTTGAAAACGCTCCACTATGCCTACTTTCTTGGCTCTGGAGAATGAAGGACCACAAGAACAAGATTCCCTTGAAGATTAATTTGTGGATTATGATACTTAGAGTCATATATTCAAAGATAACTTTAGTTTCCAAGACTTTTGTAACATCAAAGATAGAAGAAGACTAGGGCAGCAGTATAGAGATGGTGGGTTCTTTCATAATCAGGATAGACACCACTCTATGGGCAGGTTCTTTTTTCCCAAGTTTGATGGATCATCCTCCATTTTTGCCAAGGCATGGGTAGAAAATTTTGATATTTACTTCCAGTTGAATAAGGTCCCTGAGACTGAAGCCATCAAGATTGCACCACAGCACTTTGAACGTGAAGCACACAATTGGTGGTTCCGTGGGTTGTCTACATTGGGACATAAAAATGTGACTACCTATTATGAGTTTAATAGAATACTGGTGGAGAGGTTTGACAGGAAGGATCCTGAAGCACCCTTCATAAGCCTTGCAAAGCTGAAGCAATCAGGGGATGCAAAGACTTATATCTCTGAGTTTCTGAGATTATCAGTCATGGTCCCTAATCTATATATAGCAAGGAGATTATACATGTTCATCGATGGCCTAGAGGAACCTTTGCATGCGTTGGTTAAATCTACGAAGCCCATCATTTTTCATGATGCCATTGAGAGGGCTAGAGACCTCCAAGATGCGTTGCCAAAAGCAAAGGCAACTTCCCAAAGAAAGGTCCCTCACTTTTCTAAGGGGAAGGATGGAAAAGCTGCTTCTCCCAAGGAAAGCTCTATGAAGAAGCCCCTTGATATTGATCTCTGGAGGGAATTGAGGAAAAAGAAACTGTGTTTCACTTTACAAGAGTCATGGGAACCGAGACATAGATGTGTTGCCGAAAAAGCACACGACATAGAAGTTTTCTTAGATCTTGAGGAGGAAGATGAAGATGATGAAACTAGGAGGGGTCACAACGCTGATGATGATGAGGAAGAACAAACACCATCCAAATATGGGAAGGGAGCTTTTGCTCCAATAAGTGGGACTCTTGAATCTTTGAAAGGAGTGCCTAAATACTTGACCCTAAGAGTACAAGGTTCAGTCACGAATCAAAGAGTATTTGTCCTGATTGACAGTGGGGCAACCCACAACTTTATTGATGCTCATATTGTGCAAAAGAGAGCAATCCCTACTGATGATTTTGAGGGATTTTCTGTTTTGTTCCCAGGAAATAGGACCATGCAATGTATGCAATATGTTTCTTCACTCTCTTTCACTATCAGATCCTACACTTTCGTGGATCACTTCTTTGTAGTTGACATACTAGACACCAACATCATCTTGGGTGTCCAATGGTTGATTACCTTGGGGAAGGTTACCACTGATTGGAAATCTTTGCAAATGGAGCGGGTGGAATTTAAGAGTGGGAAACCAAAAATGATCCAAGGCATGCATACTTATCCTTCACCTAGTACTTCCACGCAAAAAAAAGAGATGGATTTGCACAGTGGAAGCATGGATCTCATAGTTCCTTCTCTCATGTTCATGAGGATGCTGCAAGGGACATTATTATCTCATCGCAAGCCACCTGGAATGCCATCGGATTCAGATCTTGTGGGGAAGGCTCCACAAAGTGCTGCTCAAAATATAGATCCAGGAATTATTGGAGCAATGAGAGACCAAGTTGTAGTGCTGGGAGGCTTGGGACAACCCAAGAATGAGAAGGATCTTCTTCCTGCATCACTATCACCCTCTCAATTTTCTGAATCTGCGCTGTGGGAGGAGAAGAATGGGAGGATCATCCTTCCAACAAACAATTTTGGCGTGTGTAATATCAAAAAGGAAATCAGCAACATGACAAGCACTTCCATGGATGTATTGGCAACACTATCATTGTTGAGCAATGTAGATCTTTATTGGAAATATCAACTGCTTGTAGAGTATTCCAAATATCTCCACACATGTATGATACTAGATGGCATGCAGCAAGAAGAGGGATACTTTGTCCAAGGGGGAGTCATCTATTATCATGGTAAGGTGTTCTTGGCTAGAGCTTCCAAGCTAAAGAAAAAGATCCTACAAGGAGCATATGAAGAATTATTCCTCAGCCATATGTATTCAATGAAGATCTATACCCTGATCATGAAGAGTTTTGATTGGGAAGGCATGAGAGAGGACTTACATCAACACTTTCAAGAGTGCAATAGCTATGGAGGATTGGGGCAACCAATGGGATCTTTGCAAGAGTCATCTCGGCCAGCTCTTCCTTTGCTTGAGAGGAGGGGAATGCTCATGCACAACTCCATGTGTATGAAGGACTATGATGGTAAAGGATTTGATTATGCCAAGAAAGTTGTATTTTCTAATCTATTACATTCCTTTGCCATGTTTTTGTAGGATATGACTCCTAAAGGGAGTGAGAGATCATGTGGATCTCATATCTTGTTGGGGGCCAATAGAAATTCTGAACTTGGCCACTCCCTCATTGTGCAAATGGAGATTCCTTTTCATGATGGGTGCTTCCTAAAGGGACCATACATATGTAACACCTTCAGCCATGTTAAGGTGATTCATGCAGCAAATGTGTGATGGGAATGCCACTTTCCACACCTGGATCTAATGAAGACAAGAGGTGCACTGCGTTGGCATGACATGTGGGATTTTGACCCACCTCCTCAAGTTCAGATTTCAGTTTGCATATATGTGGTCTTTCTTCCACCCTTGGATGATATAGTTGTATTTTTTATGGGGTTGTATGGATAGAGGATGGGCAGTGTGTATCTATCACATGGTTTAGAACTTCTACCTGTACTTCATGATACATGTTTTAGAAGTAGCATTGCTTCAACCATGCTTATTTCTTTTGTGTTTTTCACTCCTGAAGGAATGGAATATTCACATATTATGTTGACCTTGGAGGAAAAATTCATGATGTATTGGCTTGTTGAGCACTTGGCTTATGATGAGGACACTATCCTTGATGATGCCATCAATGGAGGAGGAGAAGTACTACAACTCTTACCCTATCAGTTGCTTGAGGACAAGCAACATTTTGGAGGGGAGGACTGTAATATTCATACTTAGCCTAAGCTAAGAGGAATATTCAATTTTTTTTACTATCTGTTGCATGAATAAATGAATAAAGGAGGACATGTAAAACACCTGAAAAGACTAATTAAATCAATGCCCATGTGAACACAGATAAATCAGGGCCATGTAAATAAATCACTTGCAGGTGTGAAAGGGGTTTGAGCTATCAGACTGGGTCAGCCTTGACCAAATATATAGCGCTGTATAGGTTCAATGTATCTCATGAGGGACAATGCAGTTCTAGAAGGAGGCCCCTCATGCAAAAGGAGCTAACTTGTCAAGGTGGTTTAGGGTTTTCAAAGGCTTTCATCTTCTAAAAGGAAGGGGAAGGAAGCAAGAGAGGGTTGTTGATTGATTTTATTTCTGAGTATCTTGTATGCTTAGACAAATACTATTATCTGTTGTTTAGTAGAGAATTGTGTTGCTTAGCACTTGGAGTTCCTGTGCATGGACTTCACCTCTTCCTTTGAGGATTATTGGAGGAGTATTTGCTGATTTGATCCACTATCAGGCTTGAGGCTAAGCTCTACTTCCAATTACACCGCAGATCCAGTGAGGGTTTTCCTTCTTTTGCAAGCTGCAGCAAGTGGGACTCTAGATCTATAGAGATCTAGCTTTTTTTGGGAGCCTCTTCTCATGGAGTGTCTTTTAACCTCCTGGAAGAGTGCCTCTCCTATTTTTACTTCATATCTGTATCTTGGAAGTTGGCCATCTATGTTATTCAAGCTATAGTGTAGTTTTCATTGAGGAACTGCGTTATTTTCATATGAGATTCTACATGGTGTTTTGATCACATTTTTTATGAGAGATCTCTGGTGCTGGGCTTTGCCTTCCACTTTGGTGATCCATGGATTAGATTGCTAATCCATGTTCTATTTAGATCTGATATATTGTAATGTAATGTTATATTTAGAAATTACTGCATCGTTTTATGGATCTGCAACTTAAAACTCCGATATACTCTTGTTTAAGCATGATTTGGTCAAAACCCCAAGGGGATCTTGTAAATAAGACTATCTAGTTTCCAGATCTGAAATAGATCTGATGTTTTGTCCACAGATTTTTCCTAGATCTGAATTGTAATATTCAACTACTAAAGCTCCTCAAAATAATGCTATTTAGCCATTTCTGCATTTATATATTTGTTGCAGCCTTCTTTTCTAAAGATTTCTTGCTTTATTGTCTCATGTATTCTACTATATATGGAAAGGGCTTCATTATAATTGTGATTTCCTGATGTATACTCATAATTTGATCATATTTTATGGCCTCTGGCTCATACTATCCAAGAATTCATTATTTCTGAAGTATTTTTTTGTGCATAGTTGCAGCCCCTCTTTTAGGGTGTTTTTCAGCTAGACTAGGTGGTGGGAGATCTGTTTACCACACCTAGTGTGAATTTTTTTTGCTCCCCTTTTGGATATACACTCCATATCTGCTGATATAAGGGATCCAGGGGTTGTAAACTTATTTCTTTACATCAATCTCCTAGGAGTGCATTATTTCTGGAGGCTTATTGTGCTATTCTAGATCTGGGATATTACATTCAAGGAGAAGGTCAAAAGTTGAAACCAATCCATTATGGTCCTTTCAAAGTTCTGGAAAATATTGGTAAAAATGCCTTAAAGCTCGATTTTACTTCATACATGAAAATTTATTGAGTTTTTAATGTTAAAATTTTGAGATTTTGTGAGCGCCTCCTTTGATTGAAGATCAGGGAGAGAATTTTCAGCTACCATCTAGTGAATATTTTTCTCCAGATTTCTTTGTTGAGCTTCAATGAGATACCATAACTGACAGGATGAAAAGGACATCTAAAAGAAGAATTCTTGACTATGTTTGAGTGGGACTTAAAGGAAAAAATCCTTCAAGAGCCAAATGGACTGAAATTGGGAAGTTGAGAGAATTGTACCCTCACCTGTTTAACAATTGAATATGATATTTTGGGTCCAAAAGCTTCCAGTGGGGAGGAATGATCAAGGGGTCAATTTTATTCTAAAAAATAAAATCTCTCAGAATAGCTTGAAAACTGGACGGCCGCGTAGTGCTTATCGTTATAAATCCGACACATTTATTTTTGCTTAAAATGGACTATGTATGCTCCCGGAAATTAGTTATGTTTGTGTGCACAAACAAGAAAAAAAAAATAGATAGGTTGCCCAGTTAGTAGTCTGTATTTCTCACATGGCATGCTCATAGGGTTGGGTTAAAATTTTTCCTTTTTCCTCTGGCAAGTAAGTGACTTCCAAGTGGCAACATCACATTGGTTGAAATTTTGGAGATTTGGTGTGTTTCGATATTGGTTTGAATGCAGACCAATTGGGTGAGGACACGTGGTGTAGCCTGGGCCTGCCACGTGCCTCCTTAATGGCTGAACAAAATTATGGTTGAATACCAAAATGGATGGCAGGGGTCGAACATGAGACCTCCGCCCCACTAGCACCACACACCACCACTACACCAAGATTTGTTTCTTACCATATATGCAAACCCACATCATTTTAATATTTGTAATGTTCATCTACGGGGGGAGAGGGGGCCAATGCCCAACATATATGATGAACAACATGATCACCGATGTATCCAATGCTAAAGCACGAATATTAAACACTAATCTAAAACTAATTAGTGCCTAATCCATAATTATTAACACTAATCTAGAGTTATCCATTACGTGTGGGTTAAGTGCTAAATTTTTTTAATTAGCGCTAACCATAATTAATTAATTTAAATACATATTAACTTGGCGGTCCGCCAATTTTGGCAGAGCTTCCAGTTTAGTGCTAGCTAACTGGATTTAACTCTAGTTAGCTAAATTTTGGGCCAAAAATTGTGGAGAAACTAGAAATGGTCATAAAGTTTGGATTTTTCGACCAAATGAGGTCTAGAAAGAGGCTAGATGACCATTTTTGGATTTATGGACACATTGGTGTAGGTTTCAAGAGCATAAAAGCATTGTAAACACATAATTTAGCAAATTTAAAAATAATATAGAGGCTCAAGCCATGGAAGCTGGACCAAGGAGATGTAGCCTAAGAGGGGTGACTGTGTTGTATGGTGATGTACTGTAATTTTATTTTTTTTGTTCAGCATTTGTTTTATGCTAAATTGTTCATAAAATTAAAATGAAAAACATACATGAGACTCAATAAATTGCAAGATAACTTGAAGCCTTAAGTACACATTAGAAATTGCTTATGGAATCTGAAAGAGTAATTAGCACAACAACACTAACATACTTCATTCAGATCATTGGTATTCCAAAATAGATGACCACCATAATATCCCTTATGAATTCATTCATTACCTCCTTTGCCTCTCTTTCAACCAACCAAATTAACAAGACTCCTCCCATATATTTCCAATACAAGGCAACATTAAGAATACAGTCCTTGAGAGCTTTAACTTTAATGACCCACTCTTACTCTTCTAAAATTTTGGTGGAGGATTCAAATGGTGAAGTATATAAACAATGTCTGAATATGAAGGAGATGAAGAAAAAATTTGTGATACTTGAGGTGTGGAATCAACCACTTATTCATTGGACACTGTAGTGATGATATTGATGTCGAGAGCATGAAAATTGGATTCAGCCATGAGCTACGCCAAACCTTGTCCCTTGATCAGATTTGTTGTTTTAATATATTGATCATACTCCAACATTGCAGTAATCCACTTTCCTCTCCTACCTTCAGGGTTAGGTTGCACCAAAAGATCTTTGATTGTTGCATTTGGGACATAAGAGACAATATGCAAGTGAAAGATGTACACCTAGAAATCCTTCAAATATTTCACAAGCGCCAGGGCCTACTTTTCAATGATGTTATATCTCAGTGCCACATCTCTTATAGTTCTACTGAAAAATGAAATTAGCTATTCCATTTTTTGGCCCTTCTTCTTCATTAGGACAACACTGAACGTGTGCTCGGAAGAAAATAAAAATATAATGAAACCCATAGTATAATCAGGGCTGATAATAATTGGTGCACAGAAAAAGGAAATCTTTATTGTATTGAATGATTTCCTAGCATCTTCAGACCATTTTACCTCACTATCCTTCTTTAACATATTAGTTGTCTCCCATAAATTCTCAGCGAGGTTAGGAATAAACCTTCGCAGAAAATTAATGTTACCATTGAAGGGTTGGATTTCCTTATTGTTCCTCAGAAACTCCAACTGTTGGATTGCTTCAATTATGTCGATACCATCTTTTGATATGATATGCCCCTTACAACCTACCTTCCTCCATAGCAAACAAGCTCTTTTATGGATTCATCAAAATACTGAATTTCCTGCACCTCTAAAAAACATTTCTCAAGTGATTTAAGTGATCTTCATCCATTTGAGAGAAAATTTTCAAATAACCTATGTACTTGATCATAAATACATATTTTTCATTAGTGAAAGCGATATCCATCACTCACTGAAAATTGGCTACTGCATTCTTTAACCCAAATGGAATCTTGGCGTACATAAATGTACCCCATGGTGTAGTAAAAGTTGTCTTTTCACGGTCATATAGATGCATAAAAATATGATTGTAACCTGAGTATCCATCTAGAAGTGACATCCTAGAGGCACCAAATACCATTTGTAAGATGTGGTCCATCTTAGGGAGAGGATAATTTTCCTTTAAGGACACTTTTTTGAAATTTTTGAAATCTATGCATAAACGAATTTCACCTATCTTCTTCCTAATTGGAACCACATTGGACATCTAATTAAAAAGTGAAGAGGAATAATAGTCCAGCCTTATACAACATGTTTAACTCTTTCTCAATCGATGGCAGCGATCTTGGATTGAACCTCATAAGCTTTTGGTGGAAATTTTTTTGATCGGGCGTAACATGAATTGTGTGTTGAATCATACTTGTATCATAAGCCTTGAAATCTTAATAATACCATGCAAACATATATGAAAAATCAGCCAAAAGTCTTGTTTATTTACATTTCATCTTAGGGGTTAAGTATCTAGACAAATTCAACATCTTGGGCTGAGTCTCAGTTGTGCTAATGTTGACATCTTCAACTCCCACTTTGGTAGGGACCATTGTTGATTTCTTTGTGACATCATCTTGATCGAAGAGCTCTTCCAAATGTACAAGACCTCTTGAAAGGGAATTTTCTTTCAGCTATAACACTTCTAGTTGTGTGGCATTAATTCCCTGATCAATAGAAACATCATGAATATGACAAGTGGCGAACTCTTCCTCCATTTCCAGCAACTTGTTCATTTTATTATCATATTGAAACACTTGCTAATGCAAAATTTTATCTGGAACAACATGGTGATTCTTAACATTAATTTCATACTTTCTGCTGGGATGTATCTGAATTCTAAACATTATTGCTGCTATAGGAAGAGAGTTAGCAATATAGTTCTGATTTCTAGGAATCACGGATAAAGTATTCAAAAAATGTTCTGAGAATATCTACGATAGCATTGCAATATTCTTTCATCCTTAAATGTTTGGGTTGGTATTCCCCTTTTACCTATTTCATAATCAAGTCAGAGTCACCAGAAACTGAAATCTTCTGATCTCCTAACTTCTTAAGAATCTTAAGCCTGAAAATCAAGGCTTCGTACTCGACTTCATTATTTGAACTATTGAAAAAAATCTTATTTTAACAAAACCTGACATTAGGAGGAATATTACTCGACTAATTCATTGGGCTATGAATCCAAATTCCTATTTCAACTCCTTCTTTTCCCACTCCTCCGTAAAAATCCATATTCCAAAGACATTTACTCATCAGGAAGCTAAAATTTAATGGATAATCTTTGTTTTCTGTTTGTTGATCCATTCTCTCTTCATGTTGTGTTTCATTCACTGATTCTACTAGATGCTTAGCTGATGAAGTTAGTTGTAAACAAGCCTCTTTCTCTTCCATATTTTCTACAATGAAAACTTCTCCGACACTACATGAAGTTTCTCAAATTTCCTCATCTTCTACTACCTGCCTATCTACATCAATCAGACTATCATTATTAAAAAAAATGAAAGACTCTAAATCAGCCACATCGTGTATAGGGTGATTATTAGGTTTCACTTTGTTGGTAATCATATATTTCATCTTTATTTCTCGGTGCAACTTTCTGAGTTGACCAAATACTTGTATGGTAGCATAAGAGAAATCGAGTTGAAAAGTACCTTTCATCTTTTCTTCCCATTATCGAGAGAGAAACATCCTATACCTTGGAGGAATATTAGGCACAACCACATCCATCAAGGCATTCTTTTGGGGAATCTGATCAAGAGACACTACCAAGTACTTAATGATATCGATACACCTCACTCTACCATAATCAAAAGAATAGAGGTCATGATATGGGCGATTAATGTCTAATCCAAATTTTCCCATTATAGCTTTCAGCATGAGATTGTGAGATGCTCAGGAATCTAACATGGAATTATAAAGGATGGAATCATAAACGCTAAGACTGAGGTAGAATGGTGGGACTTCACTATCAGGTAAGTTTCCGTCTACATCTAGGCTAAATGAAAACTCAAGGTGATCATCGCTGACATTAATCATATCAGAAGTTTGGTCCAATTTGAGAATCTTAGCTACGTGAAACTTATACTGATAATTCCTTACAATTTCAGTTAAAGGAATAGAAACATTCAGCATGGAAATTTCATTCTCTAAACTAAACAAATTGGGATATTTTTCTAGCTCTTTGGAAGTGGCATCCTTCCTTTCACACTAATCTTTGTCGAGTATCTCCTTTCTCTAACCTGCGGTTTGTGTATCCTTATCCTTTTTTGGATTGTTGGTTGATGCCTCATTTTTCTTCTTTTGGTTTGTAGCAGCAGGCTCCTTGTCTTTTTGCTGATTTGTAGAAGTTTGTTTTTGGGGCTAAGTATCCTTTCGAGAAGTTGGATTCTTCTGATTTTAAGTGATACCCACATTTCTATTCCTCAAGTTATATTCCCTCTACATAGAACGAAGGCTATTTTGGAAACCTTGATGATAATATTTTGTCTTTTCTATAATCATATCATCATTTGAAGGGAAAAATTTTTGACCATTGGATTGATCAGCCTCAAGTTCTTGAGTGTACTCCTCATCTTCGGTTAAGAAAATAGGTTGCCCATCATTATCAAAAAGATGATTCTCTTAAATAATCTCACCTTCTTCCTCATCCGCCTAAGCATAATTTTTCTGAAGTGGTGTTCTAATTTTCTACTCTGCTTGCTAATCCTGACTACTCTACTCTCTTTGCTTGATTCTTAGTTGAGGTTGCTACTATTGTTGTCCTAAAAAATTGGGATTTCAGAACTGATTTTCTGCCTACCTATCCGATATTGTCACCCTATCCATCATTTCTCCATATTTCTAATGCAAGAGTCCATCTTACCATCTCAAGAAGTATATGGCAACTCCTTAATTGGTACCCTTCTTTCTATCTTCATTTTTTACTTCTTAATCATCAAATTTGCCTCCACACTCACTGCATTTCTCCACATCTCCTCGACAGTTCTAAGACTGATTTCCCTCATCTGATAAGCCATGTTCGGATAGAAGGCATCTGGATAGTGTATCAAAGCTAATCAAGGAGGACTATTGATATCATTTGGAATTGAATTATAGGTATTATTGAAATGGGTTGTGAAATATTGGACAAAATCATTGGGATGTCTTCTCAATGCATCACATTCAACAAGAATTTGAATTGGATTCTTATTTTTTTCCCATTTTTCTAAAAACAAATCAGTCAATTTTTGTGGATCTGCAGCTGAATTTGGAGTTATATTACAAAACCATGTCTTCACATCCCCTAAAAAAATTTGGGAAATTACCCTCATCTTTTCATCATCGTTGTCGGTATCTTCAAGATAGATGAAATCAATGACCTTCACCATATGTTGTAGGGTTGTAACCTATGTTGTCCCATCAAACAGAGGGAGCGTTTGATCATACTCTTGAGGTAGACCAGTGTGTTGAGAAGGTAGGATTAAAGGGAAAAATCTAGCCATGAATGTTTTTTATCGTGGTGCAGGAGTAAAAATAAGAGGTGGTTTTGTAGGAAGGGATGAATAAGGTGTGGAAGATGTTGCAATAGCTGAATGAGATGTTGAAGGTAAGGATGAGGCAAATAATCTTTCTTGTTGATACTCGATGAAGGATTTCTTGGAGGTGTACTACAAGGTAATGGCTAATTTTTAAAGCTTGTGGAATTGTGACCAAATATTCCTATCAATTTTTGATGCAGACTCTAAAGATGGTGGACTTAATTTAGGTTTTATGGGATCATATACTATTTTGAAAGTGAAGTTTCAAATTTAGTTATGAACAATGAAAGCTCAAACTTGATGTTGAAAGATAAATATTGTAGAGTAGTCAAATCAACAGGAATTGAAATAGATCTTACCAATGATGATGAACTTGAGTCAAATTGTTGGAGTTATGACCTTTGCTTCTTTAGGATCCTCTCAAGATATTCGAGCGAAGATGGTGGATTAGGAACGTGGTTTGAACTTGTGAACTTCTTCTTAGGATCCAGTTCTGAAAACTATAATTTGAAAATATGAGTCAACGTTCTTGCAAACTAAGTCGTGTCACCCATAGGCTTAGATTTCAATGAATTTTTCAATAAATCTAAGGGAGGATGTATTCTTTTTTTCCACGACAATGATGCCAAAAAATTTGTCCTCCACACTATTCCAAGGCTGAGAATGAAAACCGACGGAGGTTACCTCAAACCACTTGAGATTTTGTAGCTATCCCTAACAAATCAGAGAAGGATTTCTCTATGATATTTTAGCCAAAGGATTATTGAAGAATGGTAAATATATTAGGCTAGGTATAATCTCCAAGGTTTTTAAAATTTAGGTTTTTTCTTGGATTAGGAGGAGAGGTCAAGGAAACTTGGTCAGATCCAAAAGATTACAGTTGTAGGCATACAAAGGGGCATGTTAGGTCTTTTCAATGGAACTTTAAGATTTTCAATTGTAGTGTAGGGTGTAAAATAAAAGGATCAAAATGAGAATGAAAAAAATTATTCATTTATCATAAGATGACTAACATAAACATGAAATTCCTACCAAAACAGAGCATGAGAATAAAGAATTTTGTTTAGCATATTATAGGAAGATCACTCAAAAGCATAGATATGGAAAGAAAATGAATCAATCATTAAAAAAGGGGAATTATATTAGAAAAATGATGCCACAAAATCATACCACATGAATCGCTAAATAATAGCTGCAATTGAACTTGTATTTCTAAAAATGTCAATTGTAAAAAAGACTCCAAGCCTTGTACTCTCTGATGTACAACCTTGATTCTGAAATAAATATAGATACAAATATACCAAAACCATATTCCCCTCTCTCAGGGGTCGATCCCTCAATATAGGACTATTTTACACAAATTTCTCCAACAAAACCTAAGACTAGGGATGTTAAAACAAGCATCTCCTTTTAGCCTTTGACTAACCTACCCATCATTAATGAGCTTCAAAATTACATCAAAACGACATTAAAACACCTATATACATTCATATACCTCATATAAAATAAAATAAAATTGAATTGCATCATGAAAATCCAAATTTTACTGAAGAAACTCAAAAAATTGACCAACAGAGAAAAGCATAGCCCCAACATGGAAAAGCGTAGTGCCATCACAGAAAATCGTAGCGCCATCTTGCACTGAACTTTTGGCTACCTTCCTTAGCTCCAAAGTCATATCTGAAGGTACCATTAGAAATATTATGATTTCTATTTGTCATTAGACTCCTCAAGCAAGCACAATGGCCTTTCCAAGGCCGAGAAAAATGCATTCTCCCAAGGTCGCTCGAAAAGCGCAGTGCCAAGGTCAAAAATGTGGCAGAAAGTGACTTTTTGGCATGTTTTTCGAACTTTTCTCCAAACATGTTTGCTGACATGGCACAAAAATTCAATAGCTATAATTTGCAAGTGATTATCTATAGGATGATGTATATTTTTTCTCATTTATACCTCTCAAGGAAAATCACAACACCAAGGCGCTGCATTTTTAAGTTAACTAGTTTTTCTGTGTTAAGCCAAAAACACCAAAAATTTCAAAATTTCCAAGATTTTCTCAAAATTTCCACAAAATTTCCCAATGAAGTGAGGATATTATATTTCAAGCAATGATGGAGACCTCATCCAGCAAATCAAGTTTTTCCTTCTCTGTTTGACTCATTAGGGTTTACTTCAATTTCTTCTTCAATTGCTTGATTATGATTTGAGAGATCTTATTCCTTGTGAAATAATGTATGTCCATGTGCCTCTAAAGATAGTTGGTCCTCTTAGCCCTCTTAAGAAGCTTCTACAAGTGTAAATTGACCTTCTCAAGCCAAAATTCCTTATTTTTCTCAATTTCAGTTGTAATTAGGTCATCAAAGTCCTCTTGACTTAATGGTGGAGATGGCTCATTTTGTTGTTGTAGTGACCTCTTGATACCTCTTGTTCCTGATCTCCTTGGTTTTGCTTGCTCTTCTTGATCCTATAACTCATCAAATTCAACAAATGAATTACCTTTGCCACTACCAGTCTCCAAATCTGCTTTTGCCTTGCTAAGTAAAGTTGCTTGACTTGGAGCTGTTTCTTTTCTTCTTAAGGGAAATTGATCATGAAATCTACCTTGGATAATTTTTCCTTCAGTTCTCTAATATCAGCTTATTTATCTTGGATGATATTCTCTGATGATTTTAACTCCTCATGCATCTCTAAATCTGCCATGTCAGTATCAAATTCTACCTGTTCTTCTTCATGCAATGGTGCTTCTTGTTGATGTGTTGTTGTCTCTTCAATTTATTTATTAGGTTGAGCCCTTTCCATAATGGTAAGTGAAAAAATCAGCCTCTTCCCTCTAGTGTAGGTATTTCTCACCTCAACCCTAGGTGTTCTTGTGGAACCTACTTCTTGCAACCTTGGTGATGTCAAAGGTGTAGAGTGATTTCTTGACTGAGTTGGATTACGAAAAAGTGAAGCTGTATGCATAAAACCATCCAAAGAAAATTTTACCTATGTAAGCTGATGGAAAAAAAGTATTTTCAACAAGCCATGATGGAATAAGCTAGCATGATGATCCCCTCCTTTACTATGTATTTTCTCTGCCATTTTTACCATGCTTCTGAAGAGATAATGAGGGAGGTTCAGAGATTTCACACTGGTGAATGCATGAGTAATATATCATGATACCGATATAAAATAGAGAACGTACCCTCACATGTGAAATATTTCATGATCATCTTCATGAGAGAGGCATACTTGTCAAGAAAATGTCTAAATGGAAAGATGTGCTCTGGAGCAACTCTCTATGGAGGTTTTAAAAACATCTTATAGTTTTCAATGTCTAGGTCTCTTATCTTGAACCAAATTTCTCAATTTTTTTGGATCCATATAGCTATGGAAATAGCCTATAATGAAAGCGTGAAAAAAACCCCTACAATTTTCACCTTATCTCTTCTTAGACTAGTGGAAAAAGTGCTTGTAAGTTTGTCACTAAAACCAAGTTCTTCAATCTTTTGGAAAAAGGAAGGGAAACCTGCATATTGAAATGATTTCTTAAGAAATGGTATGGTAATGACATCCTATGATGTAGTGGGTTCATACCTAATGATTTTACCTCGTTTATGCCTCCTTTTATCAGTGGTCTCTGAATCCATAATAAACCCTAGCTCACTAGGAGGGGAAATTAGGGTTTAGTGTAGGAAAAAACAGGGGATTTTAGGCACTTTCATGAATGGAGGGGAATGAAGGGGTTTAAGGGAGTATAAATTCTTGGTGAAATTTACGGGGGTATAGATAGATGTTAGAGAGTGTAGGGAAGTATAAATTTAGGAAATGAGTGAGTGAAAGGGGTGTGAAAGGGAAAAAAATAGTCCTAGCCTAGGAAAGTGTAGTATAAGCTAAGGTTTGTAGGAAAATGGTGAAAAAGAGGGAAAGGGATGAGGGGAAATGTCAAATATGGTATATGAAATGTGGGGAAGGGTGATTGAGCATGAATATGAGGGTTTTTCTCAGCAAATTGACCAAAGAAACAATGAGACCAAGAAAATGCAGCAAACCTTAGGAGAGAGGATTCCGAGCTTTCTAAGCATGAAATGAACCGATAGAGAGGTGTATAATGATCCAATTACTCATATTTGATGAAATAGAACCTGAAATTGATGAATAAATGAATTAACATGAGAAATTTTCCTTCCTGAAGAAAAGCATAGAAATAGTGAGAAAAGTGCAACGCATCAAGTGAAAAGCGCAACACAACAATTAAAAAGCGCAACACAAAAAAAGTCCTTTCCAAGGTAATATACTGATATCAAAGGGGTGGAAATATCTTTTTTGATGGAATGGTATCTTGTGAGAGAGAAATGAGAAAAAAATGAGCTTTTTTGGTCTTCTTATAGGCTGGAAATCAATTTTTCTCCTTAGTGTTGATGTGACCCCACTGTCTCTTTTCAAAATTTTATTGGATTTTTTGTGTATTGAAGCTTTGGAACCTTTTTTACATATATTAAATCATGATAAATATATAAATACAATTTAGAAACCTTTATTGAATACTTTTCCCTATTACTACTCCTTTAAAATGGTGATTTTTGATGATGAAGTGACCCATTTACATGACTTTGACAACATGACCTAATGATGACACTACATGGAAGGATGACCTGAATGATGACCAAGATGACCAAGACACTTTTGTAAAAATTAGTGACCTAACCATGATGATGTTTATTTGACCGTGGGACTGAAAGGAGTAGTAATGACCTAGCTATCCTAACCAGTGATCAAATTTTTATTTGGAAACCTATTGAAACTATACAAAATTTCCCTATGACCCTATAAACCATATGAAAAAGAATAATTTGATCATTTTTTACTGATAGGACTGATAGACAATAACAACGTGTAAATGATTTTTCATATTTTTCATGCTAAAAAGATACATGCAGATAATGATATTTGATGCATTTTGGGATATTCCTTATACACATTAAAAAGGACCCATTTTAAATTTATAAAAAAATTTTGATCCATTAAATTAGAAATGAGATAAATATATTGTGATTCATTTCATTTATTTTATTTTAGATATTTAAATATGTCGCATAAAACATTTATGTTTTATTTCAAAACTTACAAACTATACATTCATTGAAAAATTTATATGTTGAAATAATACCAAAAGAGAAAAAATTATATATTGAAATAATACCAAAAGAGAGAATTGTTATAGCAATATTCAAATCTTGAATCAAAATAACTTAACTACAACTTCTTATTACAATAGTGGCAACGATAATAAATTA
This sequence comes from Pinus albicaulis, assembly GCA_034641835.2. Lineage (NCBI taxonomy): Eukaryota > Viridiplantae > Streptophyta > Pinopsida > Pinales > Pinaceae > Pinus > Pinus albicaulis. Next base: position 867,290,712 of record CM076581.1, on the reverse strand, counting down.
CATTCTAAGATGCACTAGTTTTTAGTCAATTCAAAAGTGAGTTTCCTTTACCAATTTGATTTTACTTTGTGTCTAAAATCTTATATTAAAACAAGTTTGGCTGCTAAAGGTAGCAAATCCCTGCCTTTAGTGCTGCACGAGGACAAATCTGTTATACCTGATTTGTTTATACTTTGAAGATCCTCCTATTTTTGCCCCTACAACTTCCCATGGACAAAGGAGTGAACATGAGCCAACTATAAATAAAATTATGATGTGATATTGAAGAATTATGACTGTAAAAATGGAAAAATTTGACTGATTTCTTCTTCCCATGTTGCTATACATTAAAGCGCTGAGATTAGGAATAAATATGGTCATCTTGTGTACTTTTATGGCAAAAGTTTCATTTCAAAATGAGGATAATAAATCTACTAGTAAGTGCCTATTTAGCATGGTGATTTAATGTAAATTAAGAATAGTAAATAGAAACAACATAACCATTAGCAAAACATTATGTAAATAGAACTGTTAGTTTGTCAAATTTTGTTACCACTAAAACATAAATAAGTCTATTGATTACATTCTTGAGACAATGTTGCCAAAAAATCAGTTATTTATTACATTCGATCTTTCATTTCATGTAATGGAGCTATTATTTTTGCATTTCTTATAACCATATTAAATATATCTCTGACAAACTAGACAGTTTCTGCATCCAAAGCAATAGTCTACATTAAATATATCTGTGACAGACTAGATAGTTTCTGTATCCAAAGTAATAGGAATCAGTAGATGCTTATAGCTTTATGTAATAATATTTTCATCCTTTTCTGTAAATAAGAAGCAGAAAAAAAAATTACAAATCATAAATATACAAATTTCAGATTGAAAGACTACTTGAAAGATGAATTGATAAATGATAATTATTTAATGAAAAAGACAGAATATGCATAAACAATTTTCACTGCATGAAATCGAATGAGGAAAAATTATTTATAGATACCTGATTGTCATATATCTGCAACAATTCCAGTGGATTCACCAGTTACAGGAAACGAAAGAGTGAAACTTGGTAGCCATGATGCCTTAAAACCAAATGCCTGGGGAAGTGGATATTAGAGCTTAGGAATAAAGGCCAACATGGTCTTAGATAATGAAAAACTTATTAAGGACTGGAAATTAAACATAAAAAATAAATTTGTATTTTTGATGGAAGAGATCTGCATTAAAACTCTTCCAGTCACGTTCTTTGAAACAAAACGTTCAAAGGACAACTAAAGCAATTAAAGAAACTTTATTAATAAGTAACCCACTCTACTATTTGCAAGTTGTCATCCAAGGCAACTCAGAACCCCAAAATAAGAGAAAGCACAAAAAGAAGGCATCAAACAGAAAAGTAGATACAAGGATTCAAAAAATATAGGTACGATCTTTGGTTTATGGGTTGCAGATTTCAGCATTTTGGGGATAGTCATGATTAGTTACTATCAGTACTATTAAGCCTATTATTTGTTTACAGAACATTTTTCATTAAGTTTAGGTGACTTCCACCATGTCAAGGTGATCTCCATTTCTAAAGAAAGGGAGTAAAGACATCATGACTTGCCATTTTGAGAAGCCTAGTTGAATGACCAAAACCGTAGAGCAAAGAACAACTGCAAACATTTGCCATAAAAGGTTTCCAGAAGTTTGCAAATTTTGTGACTATGAAACCTGCTCATGAGAGGTTTGCAAATTCGGTGACTAAGAAACCTACTCGTGAACAAAAAGTAGTTCATGTTAGAAGATTCATATCTAACTTTGACTCTGCATCTAGAGTGAGTTTTTAATTTAAACTTGAGTGCTAGATATGATCCATGAGTTGTCAGTTCCAGAAATAAGAGAATTTCATGATAATGTCCTAGAAGGGCTAACTTGAAGATAAACTAGAGAATTCTTCAAAAGTTTCAAATTCTCTGCAATGTCAGTAAGATATTAAAAAATGTAAGACAATTATATGGCCCAGTGCATCAAAATACTCAAATTTCCCTTAATGCAACAAAGATGGATATTGCAGTACCCTTTTGTAGGCATAGTAGGAGATTTCAAAGGACTTTATACTATGGATAAATACTCAGGAAAAGGGAATATTAATTATGCTAATCAAGAAATGACCAGAACTGGAAACATACACCCATCAAATAATACCTATAAAGCAAGTAAACTACTTTAATTCAGAGGTAAATATAAGGGTTCTTACCAGCTATTAGTTGCTTTGATTCCCTGTTTCTGCTCTTGCTGATGCAGTTGCTATATATTCTATTGGATGGCAGTAGTTGCTTTGATTCTTTGCTCTTGTTGTTCCTTCAAGTCACTAGTTACCTTCATTTATTGGAAATGTTAGCTTGAACAAGTGAGAATGAATTTTCAAGGAGAATTTAGTTGCTTCTTGGCTAGCAAGCATAGTGAAAATGCATCTCAGTATGTGGGTTGATTCATAGGGTCCGTTTCGGCTAGAAACATAGCAATAATAAGTGTTTCTATCAACTTTAGTAACAAAACTCTTAACAGTAAATGCTACAACCACCACACTTAATTTTGCAGCTTATGGAAAGTCCTAAAAGCAATCATGCAGTTGGTATTTGAAATCAAGAGATTGTTCCGTAGCGATAAGGGTTTTTGCCGAAAATGGATTGTGTAGATGATTGTTAGATAATTATTCTTATGCCATAAAGAGCTGTCGCCACCCAATGATATAAACAACCTGGATACTATGTGGTGACATATAAACGTCTTGAGAATCAGAGACTTAGCACTCACGTCTTATCCAATTGTAATAACTATTCAAATTGATAAAGACATCACCAGCATATCATATCATAGATGATTGTATTGGAATCAGTTTCGTACTATCGGGGGGAAAATTGACGGAAAAACTAGGATGGCAAAGAGAGTTGACGGAAAAAATAGTAGACAAATATCTGTTTACAGTTAACCTGGAACGGAAAAACTAGGATGGCAAAGAGAGTTGGCGAAAAAGCTAGTGGACAGATATACTTCTACGGTTAACCTGGAACTTTACTGATGAGTGAAAGTAATGACCATCACCAATCCATACTACATATGAAAATAATAGGAAAAAAAAAATCATGTGCGGTGCGACCATTGAGAATAGAACTAGATACCAATGTCTTTACAGAGACATCTTTACTGACTCATTGAAACTAGTGAGCATTACCAATCCATATTACACATGACAAAAACAGTAGTAACAACATCTTGTGAAATGCCACCACTGGAAACAGAACTGGAAACCAAAGTCTTTACAGGGACGTTAAATAATGAAGGAATCGATCCACTTACGCCACAAGATTGTCCATTTGGACTAAGTTGAGGAATACTATGAATCAGGAAGCTTGGTTGTTTCATGTATCAGGAGCTTATTTCCGTGATTTTGCATTCGAGCATCTATAATTATCCTCACTGTGTGTCCTAAAAATGGCAGCAAGAATGATTCCCTCTATCATAGCTAATATCCCTATCAGAATAACCTTTCCACACCAGTTTGGAACCATAGTGCACTAAAAATCCCATAGAATAGCACCTCAATTTGATGGGTATTGCATTGAGACATTTTGTGAATGAAAACAACACATATTTCAAAAGATCTTAAAGAGCCAATACTTGCATCCCCAAGACCACTAAAAGCAGTACTTGTGTCTATTTACTGGTGCACGTTGCTTGGAAACGAAGCTTTTACAATGTAAACTATGAGCAATGGTCAATATGTTGACTCGGTGAAACTAATGACCATTACCAATCCATATTAAACATGAAAACAACAGCAGCAAAAACATCCTGCGCAATGCCACCACTGGAAATAGAACTAGAAACCAAAGTCTTTACGGGGACGTGAAATAATGAAGGAATCGATCCACTTATGCCACAATATTGTCCATCTGGACTGAGTTGAGGAATACTGTGAACCAAGAAGCTTGGTTGTTTCAACCATAGTGGACTAAAAATCCCACAGACTAGCACCTCACTCCGATGGGTATCACATTGAGACAGTTTGTGAATGAAAACAACACATGTTTCAAAAGATATTAAAAAGCTAATAATTGCATCCCCAAGACCATTATACGCTCACCAATTTCATTTGGAAGATCAATAAAAGAAGTACTTGTGGCTATTTACTTGTGCGTGTTGCTTGCAAACAAAGAATATGCTAGATATACCTGCAGTTGCAAGAGTAGGTTCAAAGATAAAAAATTGTTTGAAGACAGGCCAGATTCCTTGCATTGGCTAGTCAATACGCAACTATCATTTTATTTGTTTCAAATCCACTATCAGCTGTTACCATGGAAGCCATATATCATCCATTTGAACAAATTTAGATAATAACATGAAACATGGGTGATATGGGTGAAAAAATGCACAATTAGAGAATTCGTCATATGAGTCTTATATTGTGTTGAAAGAATGGTTTAGTGTTAAATGGTGTAAAATGTAGTCAACATGTCACTTCAGCAAGATGACCCAAATCTGGAAATTCTTTAGCAAATGGAAATGACAGGGTTTGTACGAGTGCCAAGTTAAATTAGATGTCGAAAATTGGGTTTCATTTCGTACGTGTGCAATATAGATCCATAAGATTTGCATATATCCTAAGATGGATGATAATTTTTTCTTGTTTTACATTAAATTAGTGTGAAACAACAAGTTGAAATCAGTCAAAAATACTTAATGAACCATCCTATTGCCCCATTCACACAAACCACAACAAAAAGGGTAATTATGACAACCTATTTCTGAGTAAAATAAATGTTGGATAGCAAGTTTATTTTGCTTATTTTATCATTCGTGACACTAAATTGATGTTTATGCACGCTAAGTTAGTGAGATATATCCTAAAATGGATGAAAAATTTGTGTTGTTTTAGACTAAATTAGTGTGAGACAACAAGTTGAAATCAGTAAAAGAGAACCTAAAATTGATGCACCAAATATATAATTTGGCTCATAAACCACTGTGAAAAGGGTAATTTTGACAACTTTCATAATTAGACAACCTGATTGTTGCTTCTAGACACTAAATTAGTGAGACAACAAGCTGAAATCAGTGAGAGAGTAGATACAAGAATAATACAGACATTGTTGTATCCAATCATGGGTAAAGTGCAATTGTGTTTCAAAAAAAATGTTGTACATTTGTTGTTAATTTACATTTATGGTTCCGTGGAATTATTTTCTATAGCATCCCTGAAATATTGATTAATTTGATAGTCATGTTTGTATCAAAACCAAGCCTAGTACTTGGGAAGAAAATAGGTCTGCTAGAGAGCACACAACCTAAATCTTCCGGTGGGAAACGAGCAAGTCTTTGGAGTGATAATGACTATAAATCCATTGATTGATTCAAATGTGAATTCTAAACAATCTGCATGCATTCATTGAATGCAAGTGGGTATAGTTAAAGCCATTGATTTTAAACCAAAAAAAATGCCAACTCACCAAAAATTGTTTCGCCGAATTCAGACCAAAAATTCCAAAATATGTAATAAGTAAACAACACCTTATCCTTTAATGCCTTCCTACAATGTCCTTCCATGTTTTATATATATATATATAATGTTGGAGCTGTCTCTACTTCCTTCTCTTGGAAAACCTGAGAATTTAAGAGTTGGTTGTCACATCTTTGTGATACCCTCCCTCTCCCTGTCTCACACCTTATATGATATTTTCTGCAAGTTGGCTAATACGAGTTTCCCCTCCATGCTATATTTAGTTTTCAAGAATCTTGAGCTCCCATGGGGGGTAATCTTGAGTTCCCATGGGGGGTTAATCTGGATAATACTGCAAGGTTGTCCTTTTGTGCTCTCCTCTGCCCTCTACCTTCCACAACAGTAAATGCCATTACATACTTTTATTATTAAATCTCTCCCACCTAAGATGTAAAATATCTAATTTCTCCTGGCTTATAGCAATGCCCCGCTTTTATTGACCCTGTTTAGTCCTCCTTTCCTCTTCGCCAAATTAAGTTTTCTTTGGCCAGAATGGTATGAAATGATTAATCGTGGGCTGCTAATAGAATGGTATGAAATGATTAATCGTGTTTTGCTAATAGAACTGGCGACCTGCCATCGTTAAACTAAAATACAACTGAAAAAATCAAGTAATACACTCCATGAAAGTTACTTTTCATTCTATTTTTTGACATCTCCTATGTGTCGATGTGAGGCTTAGCCTAATTTTGGGACATACTAGTCTGATATATATTCTTGAATTCTGATTCAAGACTCCTGGATTTTTCTTAATCTCTGTGAGTTACTTGTCTTGGTAAACAAAAAAATATCATTTTTCCACCCAATGATGATAATCCATAACCCCCTTTTCTTTCACCACAATTCATTGCCTTTTAGTGTATTGAAATCAAACTATGCTATTAAGCATGCTTAAGATCTTCTTACTTCTCCCATTTCCATTTTTTCATCATACGCGACCTGTCCGTAGTACATGCCACGTCTCTAACCCTAAGTTTCAGGTCCAACAAGCTTAACCATGCCATTCTGAGTATATTCCTTCTATGTTAGGAGAGTTGGAAGTTTTTACACATAGAGTACCCATTCATTTCCAAAGAAAATTCTCTGTCTAAAATTTTTCTGAGAGAAGCTAATGTGCTCTATCTAATTGTCTACTTTTCTGGGCAGGTTAAAATAGTGCCATTAGCTGTTGAAGAAGGTACCAATGGAAATGAAGAGAAGAATGCAGAAAATGTGTTTTCCAAGGGAGTTTCTCGTTCATTTAATAATCATTGAGTACCACAGCTCCCACCCTGGTTAATATGCACTGGGTAACACGACAAGTGACAAGCAAAGGTCGTTTTATTATTCAACATTCACATGTAAGAAGGACTTGATTGTTCAAGATTCACAATATGTAAGATGGACTTGATATCACTTGCATTAGGTTTTCATGCGTTTGGATTTTGTGTACACTGTAGAGAAGAAAGAATTGTAATGGGACATTATACATAGGACTTACATTGTTAGTTTCCCAAAACCATGATTAAAATATTTATTTCTATTTATTCAATTAAATCTTACAACTTTCTTTGTGGAATCATAATGAAATTTGAATCAATTTAATGCATAAAATTATACTATGTTTTCATGTGGTTTTATGTTAACCAAACACTTGTTATTTTCTGTGTAAATGGCATATCTCGATGAGCTATTGGAAGAAAGCCAAGATTTCTCAAGTTCTTTTAAAAGTTAAGTTTGAACTATCATCATAATGAGAAATTCAATTTAAGTTGTTCTAACGTTTTCTGTTACAACTTAAATGTACACGATGTTAATTAATTTGATATGAAATATCAGACCATGCAGATGGGACTTATCAATTTAAGGCACTTCCTTAGACTTGTAGAACCACCCAATCAACATAGAAGCAGAAAGCCATTTGCACTGGGGCTAGGAACTCTGCCCATTGCGATGTCTGGGCTGCTTGCACAACACTAGCAGCCTGTGAGGGTCTAACATGTACCTGGGGGGATTGAACACTGGTTGGAAGATGCCACCCCTTCTTTACCAACTAGCCAAGACTTGTTGTACAAGGGAAAAATCATTCAACACTTGAAATCTCTAGGAAGCCTACCAAGAATGTTCAAAGTTGATAAAATGGAAAACACCCAATTATCATAGTTTTTCATACCATTTGATTCATGTTGTACCTATTGAAAAGTGTTAAGAGAAATACCTTTTGGTTTCTCTTGGACACTTTGTTACATAATACTTTGGTAGTTGGCTGTCCATTAGTCTCAAGGTCATCAAATTACACTTTCCAATGATTTATTTATGATAGTAGTCTGGCACCTGTGGGTGCTGATACAAAAAGTAGCTAGGATTCCACTATGTTCTATATTTTTGGATAAATGATCTTTCCAAGAGAATAAGTCTCATATTTATATGCAATGATGAGACTTATGCATCCTCAGAAAGAGACTTCAAAATTATAAAGCACTAAGGTAAATATCTGTAATATTTAATGAATTCACTTCCTCGTTCTGGTGTAGGGACAAGCACTAAACTATTTAAATCTCAGCAAAAGCTCTTATCCCATTGTTTTTGGTGGAGACATTGAAATAGATGGAGTCTCTAACATTTCAACAGGGTATGTATTCACTTATTTGATATTTATCCTTCCATATATAAATCTGGTATGGATCTATATTATCTTAGGACGTATTATCTTAGGGCGGCTACAATGCAACTAGTCCCTGCCTTGCAGCCAGAAGTATGATGTGAACCAGAATATATTATGTCATTAGTGGGAGTTTCATATTAGTGCTCGTTTCATTAGTTTGAAATGCAGCTTTATGTTGTTGCAACCAAACTGTCTTCTCACATCCGAGATAATGGCAATAAATTACTTTGTACTTGTGTACTGTGAGAAGAAATTTTTTGAATAAGAACTTAAAAAGGATACCAGGCCAGAAAGTCAGAGCTAAATTGTTTGAGATTAATACACCAAGAGATCATAACGACAACAAATAAAATTCATTGTTAGTTATGTAAAATTTTTAGATAGAGGAAGAGCTAAAGGAACCAAAGTATAACTACCCACCATTATACAATATAATTTTTGTAGCTGGAGATCAAACTAATTCAAATTTAGGAATAAAACTAGGCAAATAGAAGCGGGAAAGATATAAATGTTAAGAGCATGCTTTCAACACGCACAGAAATAAACTTAGGTTCAATGGGTAGAAGTTCATATATGGAGAATGAAAGACAACTGGATGGATAGGGATTGAATTAAAACATGAAAATCAAAAAATGAAAATAAGAGATATACAACCACAAAATAATAAAATGGCTTTATGATGCTCAAAGATCTTCTAATCAAGCTTCATGGACAAAGGGGCAAGTAATTGAGCAGGTCCTCGTATTGATGCTTCAGCTTCTACATATACCAAACATGATCAACAAGCACTACAATGAGATCTCAACGATGGTCAATCCACTGGCAAGATGCTCCAGCTAAGTTAAAAGAATGGATTAACTAGAATAACTGGAGGATATTGTGAAGCGGATCTTGTGAAGCAGTAATGATCAAACTTAAATAAATGCACAATAAAGATAGTGTAACAATAACGATGTTCCCAGATATTTTGAAATTAAAAGGTACTAAAAGCAACAGTCAACAAGGACTAGATAAAGAGCTAGATAAAATCAAATAGCTACAAAATGCTTCAAATTACATAAAATTTGACTTCTGCGTAATCGTCATATGTCAGGATTGAATTCTAGAATAACGTGTGATGAGTATTTATGTACAAAGTCGAGATCTTAGATTGTTAAAATCAGTTTTTGTTCACAATTATATTATATTTAAAAATTTACAAAATCTGCAATCCACTTAAAATACCATTATAATTGCATGCATAGTCAATTTGTATTAATAAATGCTAGTTGCATAATCAATCATATCAATGATCATATTTGAATTTTCAATAGTTATGTGGACCAGGTGGCTTGAATCCTAATACTTGTGGCTTGAATGGAACTTCGTGTTGAAACTTGAGTACAAATAAATTATTCTCCCGCCTGGGTTACCATCTTTGAAATGTTCAACGGTTGGTAGGATATTTCCGGGTAAACAACATGCACTTGGAAGAAGAATATTGTTAGAGTTTTATTGACAAGTTTCGGCACACAAATCACCAAGATATTTATAGTGAATGGATATTGGAAGGAATTATCAGAGAAAACAATGGAAATCAAGATATTTCAGTGGAATAGAGTTTCTCAAAGGATTTTATGAGAAACGGCGACAGACTTGACTAATACATGGTAATTTTGAAGAAATTTAGTGAGGAATTTTTATTTTTATTAGATTTGAATACATTACATACTGTTTAGAGTAAGAAGTTGAAGCAAATTAAGATGCACTAAGGAAAAAATGGATGGAAACCATTCATTGTTCAATAGATGCCCATACAGACAGGTGCTTGAAGATGTCTTGCACACAAAAAATATGGCAAGAAAGAGGGGAGTTGAAATGCTATCTAAATTACTTCAATTATAACCATAGATGAAGCAAGCCCTAAGAAGAATCTTCGACAATCAAACATCGATAAACACAAGGAGTAGAAATGAAAATTATCAACTATGAGCTAGAAGGCCGTGCAGATAGTCTTAAATAATTGAATCAATGTTTCTGAATAGGATCCAAAAGCTGTTGATGAGCATCGAATTTCAAGGAAACTAACTCAATAATAACAAGGTTCCTGCAATAGACCACTTATATTATTTTGATTACTTTGTTGAGAGATTGATTACAATAGATAGACTAAAATATATCTTAGTAATCAATGGATCCTTTGGGTGAACGAACGTTATAAAAATAAAAAAGAAATTAATAATAAATGAATAACATTAAATTTAAATAAACACTTACCAAGGTTTGGACAAAAAAACACACCACCCATTATAACAGTTGCCACACATGCAGAAGCGCGTAACATAGTGGCTCCTTCCATGCATGCTCCCCATGTTACTTGAACTGCGGAAAAGATCAGAATGGAGAAGCTACACAATACATTCCTTCCTCTGCCTACAAAATGCGCCAGAGAACTTGCAGTTTTAGCCATTCCTTAGTCGACTAGTGCCAAAATTTAGGAAATTGTGCCCATCTGCATAGATTTGAGGTCCTGTTAGGTGGTTCCATAATCTCAATGTCATCTAAAGAGCATTATATCTTCGCAACATTTCAAGTTTGTAATTTTCTTCAGCAACGTTACAATGGCGGACGATTTTGAACTTCCTAAAGGTGCTGGAATGATGGAAAATGAGGACTTTAGTGATACTATTTTCAAGGTTGGTGAAGAGAAAGAAATTGGGAATCAGGGGTTGAAGAAATTGCTAGTTAAAGAAGGGTAACGGTGGGAAACACTCGAAACCGGTGATGAAGTCGAAGGTATTTTAACCCATGACCTCTAAATTTGGTTAGAAATTTGGTTTGATTTATGATTTAAGAACCTGCAATTTCTGGTTTTTTGCATGGGATGAATGACTTATGGTAATTGTATTGGTATTTCATTACACCAAAACTCTTCTCGACGATACAAATTTCGATTCTAGCTGGGATAGAGAGTTCAAAAATAAGTTTGTTACAACTTTAATTATGTTTTCAAATTTATTTAATCTGATTATAAATTCAGCACAATTTTCTTTTTTTGATAGCTACTTTTTAGATTTGTGACGAAAAATGCAATGCCCAAGTGTTTTGTCCTTAGTGTTCTTATGGAATGTTTTCTATTCCTGGTTTTTAGGTCATTGAACCATTTGTGGTTAACTCAACCAACAACGGGTGGCTATCTGCATACACCAACTACGACTTAAGTGGTGTGCCAAGATATATTATGATTACATTCTATGGCTTCAGTGTGCTAAAAAGATAAAAAAATACCAAAACCAGAGTTGGTACCTGCTACTTAGTAGTTGTGCTATTCGAATCATTGTATGGCTTAATTCGGGTAAAAAATAAAAAAAAATACTTTGCCAAAGTACTGATAGACGCATGGAAATGATGATTGGCATTCATTCTTAGTTCAATTTCTATTTACATGGTGCCAAAACTAGGGAGGGAAATTGTTGCATTTTATTTGCTTTCTATACCATGAAAAGAACTTACAGACGTAAGTGCATTTGAATAACTTAAAAAATGCATCAATTTTTATATCATGTTATGTTGTTGTTTACCTGTTGTTTTGTTGTTCCAAAATATTGTTTCATTGCTCCAGAATGACAGAAACGTAATTGCATTTGAATAACTTTAAAAATGCATCAATTTCTATATCATGTTATTTTGTTGTATACCTGTTGCTTTGTTGTTCTAGAATATTGTTTCATTGCTCCAGAATGACAGGACGCAACTGTGCCCGAGGCCATCCGGAGTGGAGCCCTCAAGCTCTCCAAGTTCAACCGTAGCCTGACGGAGAACCAGATGATATCCCCTCACAGCCTGATATGAAGAGAAGTAAGTGAAATCCCTAGGACATTGTATGCTTTCTTTCTTCTTGATGTTATGAAGAGCATGAGGTTATATGCTATGGTTACATGCCTAATGGTATACTGAAGTTAGTACTGGAAGACCTGTAAAATCTGGTTGAGGCTCCTGTGTGCTCTGATGGCTATGAAAGAGGTGGTTTTTTGTTCCAGATATTGCAAGCAAAAACACACTAAATTAGTGAGATATATCCTAAAATGGATGACAAATTTGTGTTTTTTTAGACTAAATTAGTGTGAGACAACAAGTTGAAAACAGTCAAAAATAACCTAAAATTGATGCACCAAATATATAATTTGGCACATAAACCACTACGAAAAGGGTGATTTTGACAACTTTCATAATTAGACAACCTGATTGCTACTACTGCACACTAAATTAGTGAGAAAACAAGCTGAAATCAGTGAGAAAGAAGATACAGGAATAATACATACATTGTTGTATCCAATCATGGGAAAAGTGCCATTGTGTTTCAAAAAAAATGTTGTACATTTGTTGTTAATTTACATTTATGGTTCCGTGGAATTGTTTTCTATAGCATCCCAAAGCATCCCTAAAATATTGATTAATTTCATAGTCGGGTTTGTATCGATACCAAGCCTAGTACTTGGGAATAAAATAGGTATGCTAGAGAGCACATGACCTGAATATTTTTGTGGGAAACGAACAAGTCTTTAGAGTGATAACAACTATAAAGCCATTGATTGATTCAAATGTGAATTCTAAACCATCTGTATGCATTCATTGAATGCAAGTCGGTATAGTTATGGGTTGGGAGAAGGAAATTTCTCAAGTCTACACTTTTGAGTAAATCCAAAACCAAGCACGACACAATCAACTTATTCACTATGTCTACCTACTACTATACCAAAATTGGATTTTGTTTTTTAATTATTTGATTCTCATGTTACGTTGAGGACCTTAATGCCCATTCTAATTCAGGAAACAAGATGATTACCTGATTTTAAGTCACAAAACTTTAACATCATCAACATGGTTATGTGTCGAAATCAAAAAAATAGAGACCTTTTTAGAGGATACTAATACAACACTAGTATCATGAAGCATCGATGCCAAAAAAAACACAACAGCTATTATCTATCACATAATAATCTGCTTGTATAAAAAGAAAACTAATCTAAAAAAAAATTGAGCAGCCAAGCTAAAAAATTGGTCCAATAGCTAATTTTGTAAATTATAGATTCATAAAGGTAAATCACATCACATGATCCCATACGTCTGATAATTTTTGGAAGAAATGGAAAGGTTTATGAGTAATGATGAACATGACCTACATTAGTTATTCTTAGAACATGTATTGATTTTTATGACAGACAAGGTAACATTGTATGAGCATTTGTAACCATGTTCAAATTCCATCCAAAAATTATTTTTAAATATTTATGCACAATATTTAGCCTTTAATGTTATCAATATTTCAAAGTTTCATTATCTCTATTTCTAAAGAAAGGGAGTAAAGACATCATGACTTTCCATTTCGGAAAGCCTAGTTGAACGACCAAAACCGCAGAGCAAAGAAAAACTACAAACATGTGCCATAAAAGCTTTCCAGAAGTTTTCAAATTCGGTGACTGATAAAACTGTTCATGAACAAAAAAATCAGTTCATGTTAGAACTTTCAAATCTAACTTTCACTCTGCACCTAGAGTGAGTTTTTAATTTAAAGTTGAGTGCCAGATCTCATCCCTGAGTTGTCAATTCCAGAAATAGAAAAATTTCATGCTAATATCAATTTGAGCTACGAAAAAAATGTAGCAAAATCCATACATTATCACACCAAGATAAACATTAAAGAAACTAAAATTTCTTCAAAATATGTCCCCTAGAAGGGCTAGTAACTTGAAGAGAAACTAGAGAATTATCCAAAAGTTTATGAGATCAATTCTGGGAGACCAATGACTTGCAAACAATGTTTGATAGCCTGATGTGCATATAGAATAGACAACCTGTAATGTATGTATCCCTGCAATATTATAAGTTTACGATTCTTGGCAACCCCTAGATTCGAACATGGGCCACTATTTCTCTGCCCACTCTACTACAGCAGCAGGAGGGGGCCAAAGCCTTGGCTGATTCTTCTTACATTCCCTAATGACCCAATACATCTTTTCCCCAAAATTCTCACTCCTCGTTGTTGTTCCTACCTGCTTGGCCTGCTTGCCTTGCATGGTGTGTACCTCTAGATAATGGTTTGTGGCGTGTTGGATTTCAATCAAACCATTGAAGCACCTGTTAGTCATCCATAATTTTGATGATATACAAAGGTGACTAATTTACCAATCCTAGATTTCTAGAAATAATATTTCCAAGAAGCATTATGAGTTCTAGAAATATCACTGCCTTCATCATTCTAAGTCTATCAGTTCACCAAAAATCTTCATGTATGTCTCCTGAAAAATTATCCTGCTGATTCAAAATGAAAATTTCTTTCATAGCCATAATTTCCACCATTTTCACCTCCATTTCTTTCCCTCCATTTTTCCATTTCTGATCCTATCCTAACAAGTCCTTTTCCCCTTCTGAAAATTCCACTTCCCCTTCATTAACTCTTCATTCCCCCTTAAAAGGCTACCAAATCCCCTTTTATATCTTTATTTCCTTTTATTTGGTTTAAAATACCTTTTTATACCTATCGAAACTTCTAATTTGGCCTAAAATACCCATTTTTTGGCCTAAAGGCAGTATTTTGATAATTGAGGGATTAAGCCCCCGAGGGCTTAAATATTCTGCCCATTTTCTTCATGTGTCCAAGCGCCAGAACCAAGCGCTTAACACTCTGCGCTAATCCCTAGTCCTTTCCACCCTTGCCCCTGGTCCTTTGCTCCACCCACAGGACCGCACCTCTCCGCTCTTCCCTTAACCCCTTTCCCTATACTCTATCTCGTGCCCTTTGTTTTCTCCAAAATAGATCCCCACCCTTAAAAAAAATAAATCCTACGACTATCGCACTCCCCGCGACTTCTCTCCTCCCATTCATTCATCTCCATGGGGCATTATCGACTATAGATCAAAGACCTTAGGCCTAGATCCAACGACCATGATGCTTCCAACTCATTAAACCTCCCTCACTCGGCCTTACATTTTCTTGGTCCATTCTCAACCGTAGATCAAAGGCCTTAGGCCTAGATCCAACGTCTTACATTTAACCCCGCGAATCACATAAACCCAGTACCCGATGCATTAATGTCACGACCTATGGCCCGCCTCCCACTACTCTGTCACCCGTCCAATCCCCTTTTGACACCTGGCCTCCACTATCTCCCGCCACTGCGCACCTTTCCCCATCACATGCCCTCTCCACTATTGGATCTGCAACCCCAGATCGAATGGTCCACGCGCTCTTTCATGCTCGTTTCTCCAAAAAATTAATCGTGCATTATCAATGTGAAACTGGTGGTTTCCGAGGAACACGCATCACCCTCCGACGTGTATCGCATTCAAAATGCGAAAAACCACGTACCGCCTAAATCTTGCACAAAAACCGTCATGGTTTTCACTAAACCACTTTCCATTCTCACGCCCAAATTCAAATTTTAACCCATTTTCTTCATATTTCCACCTCCCTCCACACATTTCTCCTTCCGCCTCACTGCTCCTTCTACCTCCTTTAAGCCTCTGTAAGCAGTTAACCAAAAATGCATAGGGTTTTATAATATTTTTTTTTGTTTGTAGGATAAATGGTGGATAAGGTTTGAAAGCTGCCCTCCCACAGTCAAAATAAGTGACGAAGAGCCTTTGAATGATGATCCAAGGGCCAGAAATATGAAGGAAAATGAAATATGGGGTTTTTTAATTCAGAGGTTTTAATCAATGTTTCATGACCACTGGTTGAAACACAAAACCCTCCAGCGCACCAAAGGGAAACCCTGCACACAAAACAAAAGAAGAATTAGTGAAGTGAAGAAGAAAGGAAAAGACAGAGTTTAAAGTTTAAATTAAAAAAAAGGGGATAAAGGCGAGGTTAAAGACAAAGGAACATAAGTATTAAAAGGTCAGCAAAGGATGATTATAAAGGCTGAAGGTCAAAGGATAAAGGCAAATAAACAAAGTTTTAATGCAGTGAATAAATGGAAAGGGACAACGATGATCAGTTAAAAAGGAAAACCAAAGAAACATTAAGCTTTAAAGCACAGTTTAACGATAAAATAAAGGAAATATAGGCCTAATAAAGCCTCGAATAATTCAATAGAGGCAGTTATTCCCTTGATAAATCAAACTGTCACATGTGGCCTACTTTATGTTCTAAAGGGAAAATTGGCTGTTATTACACAAAAAAAGATATTTTAAAGCTGTCAGATAGTTATGGTAAAGATAAGATAAAGCCTTAAAATTCATTCGTTCACCTATTTTCTCCTTATATAGTTAAGACAGAGTTATTAATAGAGAATTAGTTGCACACATGTTCCCACCTTATGCCTTGCATGGTTTTTAAGGTCAGGGATGCATTTACTCTGTAATTAATAACACTTGGACCCTAGATCAGTTCCACCTCCTCATTTGCAGCATAAATACTGCATTCGAACTCATTGTATGTTGGGCATTTGATAACTCTTTGAAGTAATACATAGTTCTGTTGAAGTTGAAAGAAAATTGATGTTCTGGAAACTGTGGATGTTTTGACCTGTTTGTTGATGGAGAAAGCTCTGTCGTTGGATCCCTAAGCTTGGTTGTTGGTGAATTATTATAATAAGTTAATGTTTTTCCTTTTTTTCATTCAGTTTTCATCATTTCTTGCTTACAATAGAGTAAAAATTTTAGGCTAAGAAATGTCTCCTAGAAGCACCTTAGACCTGTTTACTCTTCACTCTCTTTATGTTTTCATCTGCTGAAGGTTTTATTGAGTAGTTTGACTACTTTTCAACCCTTAAGCTTGTTTATTTCAGAAATAGTTCAAATAGTTGGTCTCAAGAATTATTTATGGTTTTCCCTGCTTACTTGCTGCCTCTTGAAAAATGTTTCTGAAGTCTCCCTTTAAAGTACCATTGTTTACAGTCTGACAAAGAGGTCTGTTTCGACCATACCCTTAGTTCTTGCTTAAATAATTGTTTTGAAGGTCTTTATAGTTGTAATCAAAGATGTCTAGGAGTTCCCTCTTCTATGAATGCAGCTATTTGTGAATATTAAATGTTTTCTTATCCTTGAAAGTGAAATATTTGGATGAAATAGAGTGTTCCTTGACTCCTAGATTTCATTTGATAAGTTTGTCTTGAAATTGTTATTTGCTGAAGTGTGATTTGTAGAATTCATGGTTAGCCCTGTCTATGAAATACTTCTTCAAGTTCGAATGATGTTTTAAGTCCCTTTGTTGAGAATTACATATAATTAAGGATTCTTAATTTCCCTTAGTTCCACTTTTCATTCTAAACCCTTAATGTTCATTTAATTTCACCTGAAAGACTTTGTAGATACAATAGCCAAGTTAGATTTTCCTTTTGATACCCCTGATTCATCTACAAACTTGTTACAAAATTCCATTTGAGTCCATTTCCCAATGACTTAGAGATTTCCCTTTCCTATCTATGATGCCTAGATCATCATGGCCCATCAAACAATCAAACAAAATCATGCTTAATAACTAGCCTAAAATCAACCTTTTACAAGAAAACAAGTCATATCTTTGCAAACAATTGAGATATCCCTCTCTGAGACTAGGAAGGCTAGATCCTAGAGCTCTAAAGATTGGTTTATATGTTTCCTTGTCATTTGGTTTTCCAATTGGCCAAATCACAAGATCCTAACATTATAGCAATCACTGTGGGACCTTTTTGATTAAAAGTCCCTAAACAAGACACTTAGTATTCATTCAACTGAACTATAGCTTCTTCAAGCACTACCTGCATAATGATAATCATGATAGGATCTGTCTGAATTAGTGGCAATCTATGTAACCCTTAGGATTCTAAGAGACCCTTATCAAACCTTGAAGAAATCAGCTAGTAAGCCATAGAGTAGACTCTGTTTGTTTCACCACCTTAGCTAAGTGTTGAACCAAGAATAGGACACTCTCACAACCATAGAACCACAAAAAACTTAGAAAAACCCAAAAAATTTCAGATTGGTTTTCAAATAAACCATTGGTGGTAGACCATAAAAAATTTTATCTTCAGAAAAGCTAAAAATTTCCACTTGGTGACTCCACTAGCCCCAGTAGCCCTATTACTCCTCTAGATCTCTAGATTTCCTTAAAACTATGTTAACCAGCCTTGAGGAAGTTTAAAAACCTAGTTCCCTATTATAGAAATCACTATGAGAGGAAAATTTTTCAAAAACAGTCCTAAAAACCTCAACCTCTAAAATTTTGGAAACTGAAATCTGGCTTCACATAGGGTTAACACTAGATCCCATCCAGATCCTAATCCCCCTACCATAGTTGAAAATTCAGAAAGAATTTTTTGGCAAACTTCTAGATCAGGAAAACCAACTACTGATAGGTGTTACCCAGCATTTTTTCATCGTCCCTGCAATCCCTCATCCCGTATATTGGAGGACTATTCCCATTACCTATGAATAGTAAAATGTCCTGAAAACACCTTAATGACATCCTTCTGCATAAGGAAAAGAATTCTCCTGAAGAACAAGTCCTCTGGAAAACCATAAAAGTCCATGTTTTGGCATTGGTACAGGTAGCCAGTTCATCCCTCATGCCAATGGGGAAAAAGCACACTAGTGGGCACGCCAGCTAGCACTCTGTTCCTGTGTCTCACTCTCGCCAAGCCTATTAAGGAATGTTTTTTAAAAATAAATTGCAGAAGTTTGATTCTAACCAACTCAAAATGAATCATCAGAAATAAGTTGGGTTGTTTGCCTCCAGATCTCCCTGATTAGGAAGTGATTTTCCACCTCTCGTGGAACCTTACTAAGAGATAGGACTCTATACCATGATTATAGGGATCCCAACCTCCCTTCCTCCCTCTATAAAAGCCTGCCCTCTCCATTTTCTAGCTAGCTGAACTTGTGGGAAGAAAACTATAGCTGGGCGCCTATTGAGAGTAGAGCGGAGGAGAACCCCATAAGAGAGAGAGCTTTGTCCATATTCACGACAGGCTTAGTTGAGATGCGCTCCACTACAAGCCCCGCTAAAGGAAGATCATAGCATTAGAGAATTTGGTTGTAATCTCCCTTTTTGTCATATATAATATAAGCGACTCTGATTTTGGTTCCATTCGAGTGTCTACTCTTTTATGTAATGCAACGAATTATATCTTCTCTGACTGATTTATAGTTACATGCTTTAAGTATTACTTTGTATGTCGTTGTTTCTTTGCATGTGTATAGGTGTCCGGACGGGGCGAACGGAAGGATTGTGATCTCTGAAGCTAGGGACGAGGAGCACCACTTCTTCCTCGACAACAACATTGTTGAGGATTTGGCACATGCCCCTTCCGTGATGTCCACATTGGAAGTGTTTTAGAGTTGTTCGTCTCAATGGAAAGCTTTGTTATCTGCAATCGGTGGAATCGATCCTATTGATTCTAGCCTTCTCACCTTTGATATACAGAATTTTTTCACCCGACTCCTGCACCAGATTGCGCTTGTTATAAAAGTTTGCATTAACGGCCTCAATATTCACAGAGCCATTTTGGACGAACATGCCTCTACCTGCATTATTTCATCTGCTTGCTGGAAGGCCATTGGCTCTCTAGCCCTCACTTCATCTATCAATGCCCTCGAGGCATTCAATGGAAGGGAATTAAAACCCTTGGGTGTTCTCGTGAGTTTACCGATCACATTACAAGGTAAGATAGTCAATGTCGAAGTGGAAGTTTTTGATGCCAAATTCAACTACAATCTTCTACTCGGTCATAGTTGGACCCACGCCATGTTGTGCGTTTCTTCCACCCTCTTTCGACTTTTGAAGTTTCCACATGAGGGAAATATTATTACTGTCGATTAGTTGTCTTTCTTTACCTCATCCTCCGAGAACAACGTGCCATACGTGGATCAAATTCCTAATCCCCACAACAGTATAGGACCTGGTCTTTTCAAGGACCTTGTTCTCATGGGTATTTTTCCCATTCCACCACCGAACACCATTCAAGTCAGTATGATCTCCAGGTCAGATGACCCGTGGATCATCCCTTCTCCTGAACAGGTTGCCTCTTTTAGAGAATCGATGCCTCTGACCTTGGTTGAAATCAATTATTGTGAGATCGTTGCCGTATAAAATCCTCCTCCTGCTGATAATGCTCCTTTGAGCATGGCTCTTGATTTTTATTCTCAATCCCCTTGGCTCGGTGATGCATATTTGCCTAATCCTTTGAGAGAGGTTTTTCCGTTTGACGAAGCTATCGTGGAGACTATTTCTCTCGAAGATCTCTCATGGAGCGATGGACATCATCATTCCTCATTCATGCCCAACCTGGGGGCAATGTCTAATTGTCTCGAGCATTTTGCATCTCAGGTTCCCTCTCCGCCTCTCCAAACGCCAATATTTACTGATGAAGTATTTTCGGAAGGAAATATGAGTAATATTACCCAAATTATGCCTATCGACATCTCCGTTAAAATGGGGGTCGTCGAGAACATCCATGTGGCAGTCACTTGTTCTCCCGATGAGATTCAAGTGTACACTAGCCTTTTCCGCGAATTCCATGATTTTTTCACATGGTCTTATGAAGAGATGCCTGGGATTGATCCAAGTATCATCGTGCACTAAATTCCGACCTATCCCAGTGCGAGCCCTGTGCGCCAATGTCTACGTCCAGTGCATCCTCGGAAAGATGCTACTATAAAAGTTGATGTTGAGAAACTTCTTAAAGCGGGCTTCATATATTCGATCCCTCTGACAGAGTGGGTTTACAATATTTCCCCTATGGATAAGAAGCAGGGCGCAATTTGAGTCTATGTTGACTATCGAGATATCAATTGGGCTTGCCCTAAGGACAACTATCCCACCCACTTTATAGATCAGATCATTGATGATTGTGTGGGGAGTGAGATCTTTTCCCTTATGGATGGATTTTTGGGTTATAATCAAATCAATATCCTTCCATCTGATCAACATAAGACTGCTTTCATCTTTCTGTGGGGAACATTCGCCTATAAGAAGCTCCCTTTCGGCCTAAAAACGTAGGGGTTACCTTCTAGTGTGCCATGTCCTATGCCTTTCACGACATACGTAATGTTGTTCAGCTGTACTTGGATGACCTTCCGACTCATTTAGCTCTATGCGAAGACCATCCAGAACATCTCCGCTAGATTTTTCTCCGCTGAAGACGTTACAACATTAGGCTTAATCCTCACAAGTGTGTCTTCTGTGTTCACTCTGCTTGGCTTTTAGGATTCATTGTCTCTAAGGATGGAATTCGCCTTGACCCTCTCAAGGTCGAGGCTATTGTTAATCTCCCCTCCCCATCCTCGCTGCATCAACTTCAAAGTCTTCAGGGGAAAGCGAATTTCTTACGTTGCTTTATCCTGAACTATGCAGAGGTAGCCAAAGGGTTTACGCGACTTCTCAAACAAGACGTCCCTTTCTGTTGGGACAAGATTTCTCAACAATATTTCGATAACCTTAAGACACTACTCGTCAACACTCCATTAATATGTCCTACAAACTATCATCGCGACTTTACCCTCTATTTGGCTACTGCATTCAACATAATTGCCATGGTTCTGGTACAGGATGACGATGACGGTAACAAAAACGTGGTTTATTATCTGTCTTAGAATATCCTCGACACTTAAATGTGTTATGCCCACATCGAAAAGTTGGCACTGGCCGCGGTCCAGGTCGTTCAACAGTTTCACCATTACATCCTGTTATGCACAATAACTGTGATTTCCAACTTCAACCCCATGAATTACATTTTTTCTTAACAATTCCTGGGGGGAAAGTACTCAAAGTGGATTGTGATCCTCCAAGAGTTAGATTTGGAGTTCACTACTGCCAAATCGAAGAAGTCACTGGTTTCTGCTGATCTCATTTTCTCCCTCCCTACCGACTCTGTTCCGTCTCAATCCGAGGATCATATCCTGGACAAAACTCTCTTGTTAATCAGCACTCTCGATCTATGGTACAACAATATCATCGTGTACCTCTAGACATTGAACTTTTTGTCCGAGTTAATGAAGGATGCTCAACACCATGTTCGACATCAGTCACAACCATATCGCATTTTCGGAGATACCCTATATCGTGTTGGATTCAATTCCATACTCCTGCAGTGTTTGAACATAGAAGAGGCTGAGAAAGTTCTGAATGAATGTCATAGTGGTGCCTGTGGCACTCACATGTCCGGTTACACTACTACACAGAAGATCCTTCGTGCCGGCTATTTCTGGCTGTCTATATTTAAAGAGTGTATTGTTGCAGTACAAAACTGTCATGCGTGCCAGACCTTCCAATGGAAGAAGCATGCGCCGCCTCTCCCATTACATCCTATCATCACCATGGGCCCTTTGTCCAAATGGGACATTGATTTTGTGACGTGTAACCCTCACTCGGCCGGGGGGCATGCTTATATCATCGTTGCCATGGATTATTTCACCAAGTGGGCCGAAGTGATGCCTACACTGGCTACAGACGATAAGAAAGTTGCAAAATTCATTTTCAACCATGTGATCATGCGTTTCGGTGTTCCTCAAGCCATCGTCACTGATCATGGCTCTCATTTTCAAGACTATATGATGGCAGAGCTGACATCTAGGTTGGGCTTGCGTCACGATAGCTCAACGCCATACTACCCTCAGGAAAATGGCCAGGTTGAAGTTGTGAACAAAGTTCTTGCCATGATGCTTCAATGAAAAATTGGTATACACAAATCGAATTGGTATCTCCAGTTGTTTTCATCTCTTTGGGCCTACCGAACTTCAGTGAAGAGTGTGACCGGATTCACACCTTTCCAGTTGGTGTATGGTCTAGAAGCTACTCTTCCAGTTGAATGTGAGATCCCTTCACTAAAATTGGATGTGGAATCACTGCCCGATACTTCCCCGGAGGAAGAAAGTCTCCTATATCTCAAAATAATGGACGAAACTCACCACTTGGCTTCTTTGATTATCGAGGCACATAAAAAGTGGGTTAAAGATCATTTTGATCAAACGATTTCTCCGTGCTCTTTTATTGAAGGGGACCTCGTCCTCTTGTATGATCAAGCCCATGAAAAGCTTGGGGCAGGCAAATTCCAACCTATGTGGCATGGGCCCTATATCGTTAAACGTGTATTAAAAAATGGGGCTTATGAGTTGATCGATTATGAAGGTCTTCCTTTTGTACAACCCAGAAATGGGTTGTACCTAAATAAATATTATACTTGAATCATTCTTGTGTAGTATGTATACATAGGTGATTTTTTCATTTTTGTGTGTGTGTGGTGTGGTGTGCTTTGTAAGCATTTTTCTGCTTATTGGGTCTTCCTGATCGTGTATATTTCTATTACTCCTTATGTCGGTTTTGCGGATGGTGCCTCCCACAGTACCAGGAACCTGTCTTCGGTAGCCTAGGTAATTTACGATCTTGTTGGTGAGTTGGTTAATTTACAAGGTATTTTTCTAGGGCCTGCTACAAATAATGTCACAGAATATAGTGCCTTTTTGGAATTATTAAACAAGGCTTTCAACCTTGGTATCCGTGTGTTGCTTGTATATTTGGACTCACAGCTTGTGTTTTTACAGCTCAATGGTCATTATTCAGTTAGAAACCCATGAATTTTAAGGTTGTATCTACGTATTCATTTACTTGAAAGAAATTTTGATTACATTAAATATCATCATGTACCAAGACAAATGAATACACTAACAGATTCAGTAGCCAACATGGTATTAGATAGACATTTACGCAATTTGTAAAAACATCATCATATGTAAGCAAGATCCATGTAGAAATAGATGTATATATATATATATATATATATATATATATATATATATATATATATATATATATATATATATATATATATATATATATGTCGAATGTTTGCAATGCGTGCATCATATAAAACCAAAAAATATACGTGTTTGTGTTAGTTACATCCGGATATGACATGTCTCTCAAAAATATGCAAATAAAAAGCCTAGGCAACTAATCGACATGGTGCTCATGGTAGCACGTCACTACCTGCACCAACCACCTTAGTAAACGGTGGAGGTGACTCGGAACCCCTATGATGTGCCTCTAATAAGCTAAAGGGACATTAGCTAGGCGAGCATAATCCGGAACCCCACGAGTAATCCCCTCTAGGTTCTATACAAGTGCATCCCCCTCGCCCCCCTCACCTTGAGGGTCATAAGCGAGAGGGGTCCTCCTCATCACTGGTGACATTCCGGTGGGCCTCTCTTGGCCAACATCTGCATACATATAGGTTCAGATGTTAGAACATGCATGTATACCAAAAAATCATAAAACTCATACAAATAAAAAAGAGGTTTACCAGCTCCTCATCGCAGTCCTCTCCTTTCGGGAGCGGAAGGTCTGGGTCTCCAGTGAAATTAGTGCTCGCATAAGGCCAATCCTCTATGATGATCAACTGTCATCAGAGCCATCCAAGGAACTTGGGCCGCCATGACATCTGTTGGTCGCCCCCTGCCCCGGGCATCAATGTTTCCCATCGAGCCATCCATGGCTCTCTCAATGGTGGATCCGGGACTATAGCCCCTTAGCCCTGGAAGATAGGTAGTCGTTCCAGGAAGAATGATACCAACATTGACCTATATCCAATCTGTTTCAGTTTTGTCTTTTTTCATTTGGTTAATTTCCGTTTGATGTTCATAGTCATGGCTGTGGCCCAGTCAAACAATGTTGGGTTCATGCATTTTGATGCAAGAAGGAGCTGTGTCTTGGTAGCCTCGTGCGGTGCCTAAGACCCCGCGGCCCACGTGATAGTATTTAGCACTACTCTGAGTGCTAGATCATGAATGTTCTAAATGTCTACCTTTCCTCTACCTGACCCTTTACATGCCCCTGCGCACACTCTGTCCATGACCATTGTCATGTTTTCACCAGAAGGCCTGGTGCCTGTCAAGATAGGAACTGGACCTCTCCATGACAGACCACTGATGAAGTACACGTCTGACACTTCAAGCTCAAGTACTTGATCTCGAAGTTTAAACTTCTCCTTGCCCTCATCCCAGATACTAACAAGATATTTCAGTAGTTTTGGCTGAGCCTGGAGACATGGCGTTAAGAAGAATTTCTTCAAACCGCAATTTCGGAGAGCATTCATACACTACTCATTCTCCATTGCCAATTCATCTTCCTCACTGTGCTCTC
Source organism: Pinus albicaulis (assembly GCA_034641835.2). Lineage (NCBI taxonomy): Eukaryota > Viridiplantae > Streptophyta > Pinopsida > Pinales > Pinaceae > Pinus > Pinus albicaulis. The sequence goes on along the minus strand of CM076581.1, from coordinate 867,265,446 downwards.
TTTCCTTCCATTCAATTACCATTTTCGCTGAGTATCTGCATCAAATCAAACATAGGAGTGTGAGAAACGTCCTCAAGTATTAAAATTTTCTTTTCGTTGGTTCATTTTTGATATTTTTTGGCTGGAATTTGTGTTGCACCATTGGCGGGGTTGTTTGGCTAACAGTCGTGCTAGCTGGCATGACCTCTATGTAAAATAGAGCAGATTGGCGAGGGTCCATGCCTAGTACTCACACCAACTGAGAAGCCCTACATTTCAAAATTCCCTCCCCAAAATGCCTCAAACCATGATTAAAGATAATTAAATGCAGCTTAAAAGATGGGTAATGGAAGTAGCTCTTACCTAGAGAAGACGAGATCTGGATTCGTCCACCGGATTGCTCTCAATCGTCACCTCAAGATCGCAAAGGAAATGGCTTACTATCGCTCTGCAAAGAGGTAAAAAGGTGAAAAGTAAATATGTTTTTACTATTTGGTAATATTTATAACTTTTCAAAATCAAAATTAGGTTTTGGGACTTGTTTTTCTGATATTTTACTATATTTTTGTCGAAAAATGGGTTTTACACTTGTTTTTTGTGTAGTGACAGGTTTTCACATGATTAGGAGGATGACACAAGTTGTATTTTATACTTTTTTGGACTCGGTAAAAACACGAAAAAGTCACTACTTGAATCACCTTTCAGCTCTTTTCTGACACTCTAAAATTGAAAATATTGTCGAGACACTTGTCATTTTGAACTCGTTAAATGGCTGCGAAACGACATCTACCCAGTATATGTTTACCCCTTTTTCGGGTTGGGATAGATTATTTACGAAAAAGGAATACCCTAGCCTATCGTGACTAGGAGGTTCTCTCAGACATAGTTTTCTACCTTTTTGGATCTGCGGGATTATCTACGAAAAGGGACTGCTGGAGTTTTCTTTTCCACTGTCTTTTGAAACTCTCTAAACATGAAAAGACGTCGAGTTCTTCCTTTGTCAGAAACGTTAAACACTGATGACATCGGACTCTGTCATAATGACGTTACTCGAGTTCCTCCTTCCTAGGGCTCATTAAATGTACTAGGTTAGATTTGTCCAAAGGAAAAATTTATATCACAAGCATATGCTATCCCCTTCAAGCTTGTTTTCAAAAATAATTGGGGTATTCGCCAGAAATGGTGGGGGAAAATGTAACCAGTATTATAGTTGTTTCAGCAGTATGTCACTCTTGAACATGGAACTTGTCTACAATCGTGTCGGGTTGGGACCATCTCATATCGTTATCTGCTTGCCTTCATGGGTTTGGGTAATCTCTTTTGAACACTCATTCGCTCTTTGCCACGTCATCATGACCTCGAATACCTTGGTGTCAAATACTACCAAATCTAATGTAGTGCCACCAATATGTTCAAGAGAAGTTGGCCTCTGCAGTTTTCAACCTCCCTCTGATTCTCTGTTGGTCTTGATTCACAAACATTATGTTCCTATGTCCCATGTCGATGATGTGGGAAAAATTATGGCCCACCTTTGATCAAGGTCAATTCCTATCGACTTCAGCCCATTATACAGGAAGCTAATCTAGAGACTCCCTTCAGGTACCTTGGAGCCTGCATGCCTCAATGGTAGGTTCTTCGCATTCAATTTCATTATTAGCCTTCGATCAGATGATTCTGCAAGTGTTCGACGCTAGCTCGCTGTTCACATTCCATGGATTGTACCTCTTTTACCTTGAGAGCCATCATCATTATTGGTGGTTCCTCTCGCGTCTGTTAACGACTTTCATTATTGGCTGGTAATCAGACATTGTTCTTGCATGTTCGACTTCAGCTCACATATTTGCATGCTCGAACTTCTACACTGTTCGGGTCGAGATGGAGTGTAAGACCCTGGATTTTGTTTGATAAACATCCAGGCTGTGGGTTCTTTGTGGATTATTATGATTTATTACATGACTCATTTGATTGGATGGTTGCGACCATACCTGAGTCTACCTGTTGTTCCTTATTTACTGGATGGCTGCGTCCATACCTTGGATCCTAGTTTTTGTACACTCTATTATGGATGGCTACCCCCATACCACATATCATGTATCAGAGATATCGGTTGTATTTGTATTCGTAGGTTTTCTGACGGTAGTGTTTTCAGTTGGGCACGTTCTCATAAAGCATTTCACCCCTCCCTCTCTCTCAAGCCTCATGCTTTAGGGGGCATCTGTTACACAACATTTTGTCACTGTCCATGCAATCCCTCGTCTCGTATATTGGTGGACTATTCTTGTGACCTGTGAACATTAAAATGTCCTGAAAACACCTTAATGAGATCCTTTTGCATAAGGACAAGAATTCTCCTGAAGAACAATTCCTCTGGAAAACCCTAAAAATCCATTTTTTGGCATTGGCGTGGGTAGCCAATTCATCCCTCATGCCAATGGGGAAAAAGCACACTATTGGGCATGCCAGCTGGTGCTCTGTCCCTATGTCTCAATCACGCCAAGCCTATTAAGGAAAGTTTTTTAAAAATAAATGGTGGAAGTTTGATTCTAACCAAATTAGAATAAATCATCAGAAATAAGTTGGGTTGTTTGCCTCTGGATCTCCCTAATTAGGAATTGGTTTTCCACCTCTCATGGAACCTTCCTAAGAGATAAGACTCTATCCCATGATTATAGGGATCCCAACCTCCCTTCCTCCCTCTATAAAATCCTACCCTCTCCATTTTCTAGCTAGCTGAACTTGTGGGAAGAAAATTATAGCTGGGCGACTATTGAGAGTAGAGCCGAGGAGAACCCCGTAAAAGAGAGAGCTTTGTCTAGATTCCCAATAGGCTTAGTTGATATGCGCTCCACTACAAGCCCTGCTGAAGGAAGATCATAGCGTCAGAGCATTTGGTTGTAATCTCCCTTTTTGTCATCTATAATATAAGCGACTTTGATTTTGGTTCCATTCGTGTGTCTACTCTTTTATGTAATGCAACGAATTATATCTTCTCTGACTGATTTATAGTTACATGCTTTAAGTATTATGTTGTATGTCGTTGTTTCTCTACATGTGTACAGGTGTCTGGACATGGCGAACGGAAGGATTGTGATATGTCAAGCTAGGGACGAGGAGCACCGTTTCTTCCTCGACAATAGTAGCATTGAATTTTAGATAGGCTACTTATCGTGATCTTTGTCTTTCTTGTAAATAGGAACCAACATCAGTGCGTGATTCGATTCTTGCTAGACCCAATCTAGGGCTAGTGGGATTGCCTCTATCAGCAGAGGGGATTTACCTCCACAACAATAGGACCATCCTAAGAACAAGATCTTTCTCTAAAAAACTTACAGTATTAAAAGATCTTCACTTTGACTTACCTCACACAAAGAAACTATTAAGAAATAAATCTCAAAGTGATTCAAACCAAGTTGACTTTGAAACCACAGATTTGCAATAGAGCTTTAGTAGAGAAGCTTCAACTTCTACTCCACCTGATTCTCAGCTTCTTCATCATTTCAGCTCCTTCCATAACAAATCTGCTCATCATCAATTTGTTGGCCCAAGTTTTTCTTCTACTCCTATCCACACATCCACTATTCAAAACACTCCATTTTAATCCACTTTCCCTCTTGTAAATCCACTTCTTGTGAATCCCCCAGTATTTCCTATCATGGCAGCATGGTATGCTCCACTATTGTTATGACAACCTCTTGTTCCCCTACCCAATGATTACCAATCCAAAATTCCCCATTTCACTTGAAATCAACCTACTACTGCCCAATAGCATGTAGATAAAATGAATGATGCCTTTGATTACATGGAAATAGAAGAAGAGACTATTAAGATGAGAATTTTTTCTCAATGTTTAGGAGGAGAAGCCAAGAAATGGTTTAAGGGTTTAAATCCTCACGGCATAAATGATCTCCCTTCTTTATATCAAACATTCATAAAAAAATGGGAAATTAGGAAGAACCCTCTCCAAATCCTTTTAGAATATACCAATATCAAAATAAACAATGGGGAAGGTGTCCAAGATTATTGCACTATATTCAATAGTGTTTATAATGCATTTTCCCCAGACATGAAACATCCATTAGGATTAGCCCTGGCTAAATTTCCAAAGGGCTTTGATCCTGAAATGGCCTACGAAGTAAGAGAAAGAGACCCCTCAAATTTAGAAGACATGCAGAGGGGAGCCTTAAGTGTAGAAGCAAATCTGCTTGAGAAAAGAGATAGTTAAGAGAAGAGAAAAGAGTTACATATAGGGATGATACAATGGCTTCAACCTCATCATTAGATACTAAAATTGATAACTTAGTAAAGGTAATGGAGATAATGATTGAAAAGATAAATCTGAATGATAGAGTGCTTCCTAAAGAAAACCAAAACAACCCCCAAAACAGAAATACAAATACAAATTTCAGAGGAGACCCTAATCAAGATAGGAAAAGAGATAATGACCAACAGATTAGGCCTCCCTTTCAACAAAACTATATCAATCAACAAGAAGAAAGGGAAGTTGAAAGGTTGGAATAAAATCATGTGAATCTGATAGGATCTGATAGTGAAACAGATGTTTTTCTCACTGAAGAAGAACAAGGATTCTTCTCTTCAGAACAAATTGAAAACAACCATGGATATTCTGAATATTACAGATTGGGGTTTGAAAATGCAATCATGGAGGTACACAAAGAATATAATCTTAGAGGCAAAGGGAGCCCATAAATTTCTAATGACAAAAACACTAGTACTGTTGTTAAGAAAACTTCAGAAAATTAGCCTAAAAAGACAGCCAGTAATGCTGACACTATGACCAAGAAAAATGATCTAAATAAAGACAAAAACAGTGAGCAAAGTGTTCAACAAAATTTCCCTAGTACTTCTGCTAGTGGCCCTAACAAATCTGTCCCAAATAGTAGTCCAAATAAAGTTCAGCAAATCAGAATTGCTGAAAGAGTTTTAAATGAAAAAATAGATGTAAATATGTTAAGAATAATAGTTCCTTTCAGCCTTGAAGGGAAAATTTCCAAGACTAAAATCACTATACCATTAGCTGAACCAGTAACACAGGATGTATATAAAAACCAAGTTTTGAAAGATTTGAATATAGGCAGTGACACTGACACTTTAAACTTGACAGATGATAAACCAGAATTATTGTTTGGTCCTGAAGTTGAAGGAAAATACGAAGAAGGGGTTGTCCCTCCCTTCTATGTTAGCCTGAATATACATGACAAAATCTTGCATAATGCCATGCTAGACTCAGGTGCTTCACACAATCTTATGCCCAAAGTAGTAATGGAAAGCCTAGGCTTAGAAATTCCTAAACCGTACAAAGACCTATACTCCTTTGATTCAAGCAGGGTCAAATTCTTAGGCCTAATCAAATATTTGTGTGTCAGCTTGGCAGAAATTCCTGCTAAGAGTCTAGTAATGGAAATAGTAGTAGATGACATTCCCCCTAAGTATGGCATGCTTCTATCTAGATCGTGGGGAGCCAAAATACAGGGGAGCCTTCAAATGGACATGTCTTATGCCACCATCCTAGTATTTAACCAAACTAGAAGACTATACAGGTAATCCCACATGAAATACATGGTGAGCAAAATAGATAGACCAAACAATTCTCCTATCTACTCCATCCATTCAAATTTGGATTCCTTTATCTTATATAATGAAGATGAAATCAACCAACAAGAAAAGGAAAACAAAGGAGAATTTAGTCTACCAGAACAGTCAAATCTGCCATCAACTCAAGAAAAGAACAGTTCAGACTTTATCAGCCTTGAACAACAGAAATAAAATGAAAATGAGATTGAAATAGCTTGGAAAATAAACGTTGATGGCTCTTGTAGAAAATTAAGTGTAGGGGATGGTGTATCGATACATAACACAAACAAAGGATTTTCATATAAACTGGATTTTCCATGCACAAATAACATTGTTGAATATGAAGCCCTCCTTATTGGCCTACACTTACTCAAAGATTTAGGAGCTAAAATAATATCAGCCCAAGGGGATTTTGAGCTAATTATTAGACAGATTAAAGGCTAATATTCAACCAAAAACCCAAAACTCAGAGAATATATAAATGTTTCCCTTGATCTCCTAAAAACCTTTGAAAATATGAACTCATTTTCATCCCAAGAGCTCAAAATAATCTAGCAAACAAACTTGCCTTTACTGCTAGTAATTTCCAAATACCACAGGAAAATGAACAATCTGATATAAAAGTAAAAAATAGACCTGCAATACCTGACATTGAAGATTATTGGCAAGTGATTGAAGGGGACAAACACATAGATGATTTTCTGCAATCAAAGAATGACTTTGCCATACCAACACCTACTTCAAGCCATGAGTAAAACTGTTTTAATGAATAACAAATGCCTGAAATTGAGTTGTCCTTTTCTGCTGATATAAAACATTTTGAACATCCTTTTAGAGAAAAAATAGTTTACAATACATACCAGAAAGACCTGGATGTTTTACAATGTAAAATTGATACAATTCCAAGAGGTATTACACCATTAGAATAGCTTTTTGATTTCAATGATGTAGCCAAATAACCAAGGATGGAGCCTATAGAAACAAACATAGAAGAACATAACATAGGTAGCCTAGCAGAACCCAAAATGATAAAGCTATCCAACACTCTCCCAGCTCATATCAAACAACAATACATAGAACTTTTCAAAGAATTTAAAGATGTGTTTTCATGGGGATACAAGGATCTAAAATCATATGATACCAGCATCATTCAACACAAAATTCCTCTTAAGGAAAATAAGAAACCTTCCAAAAAAAAACTCAGAAGGATAAACCCTGTTTTATTGCCTTTAGTTGATAAAGAAATTAAGAAAATGTATGATGCTGGGATCATAGTTCCCCTCAGGTATTCAGAATGGGTTTCCAACTTAGTATTTGTTAGGAAAAATACTGGAGAAATTAGGCTCTGCATTGATTTTAGAAATCTAAATAGAGCCTCCCTAAAGGAAAATTATCCCTTGACAAAAATGGATCACATACTTTAAAGGGTGGTTGGGTCTAAAATAATATCATTGTTGGATGGGTTCTCAGGTTACAATTAGGTTTTCGTACTCCCATGTGACCAATATAAAACTTCTTTTACTACACCTTGGGGTACATTCATGTATGTCAAAATGCCATTTGGTTTAATGAATGCAGGGGCCACCTTCCAAAGGGCCATGGATATAGCCTTCTCAGAATATATAGGCTATTTTATAATCATTTACCTTGATGACATTACTGTTTTCTCTAAAACTGATGAAGAACACTTGATTCATTTAAGAAATGTTTTGAGAAATGTAGGAAATATGGCTTATCTTTGAATCCCAAAAAGACACTCTTTGGTCTCCAAGAAGGAAAGATTCTTGGCCACATAATTTCTGAAGAGGGAATCAAAGTAGACCCTAAAAGGATTGATGGCATATTCAAAATCAACCATCCTAGAAACCTCAAAGAATTACAATCTTTCATTGGGAAGATAAATTTTTTAAGGAGGTTCATCCCAAACCTTGCTAAGTTATTAAGAGATATCACAAACATGCTAAAGAAAGAGATAGGTGTTAAATGGACAATACAAGCTAAAAAATCATTTGAACTAGTAAAACAAGCTCTAACCCAAACACCGGTTCTCATAAGTCCTGATTTCACCAAATATTTTTATATCCTTTCCTTTGCATTTAAATATAAAATAGTTGTAGTGTTACTGCAAAAGAATAACATGGGGCATGAACAACCTATATAATTTTTTAGTAGGGCCTTAAGAGTTTCTCCACTCAAGTATAACATCATGGAGAAACAAGCCTTAGCCTTGGTAAAAGCATTGAAAGACTTTAGAGTATACATCTTACATTCTCACATCATTGCTTTTGTCCCACACACTGTTGTCAAGGATATTCTAAGTCAAGACCTTGATGGTAAAAGGGGAAAATGGATTGCTGTTATTTTAGAATATGAATTAGAAATCAGGTCTACCAAACTCATCAAAGGGAAGGGATTAGAAAAACTCCTGGTTGAGTCAAACTTCCAAGCACTAGATATGAATATGGTTGATGTTTTGGAAGAAACAAAAGAATTTACAGCTCCATTTATTGAAGAAATTTTTGTGAATTCACCTTCATATGCTGATATCATATATCTGCTGCTTTATCTGAATACCCCTCCTTCTCTGTCTAAAACTAAATATATATTTTTGAAGCAAAAAGCTTTAAATTATTGCATATTAATACTTTTATATTTGAAAAGTATTGTTGGTATATTGCTTAAATGTTTGCTTGAGATTGATGCAGAAAGAATCATGCATGAGCTGCATGAGGGAGAACGTGGAGGACATTTGTACTGGAAGACTACAAAAAATAAAATCCTCAGATCTGGTTACTATTGGCCCACCCTTTTCCCAAATACTCAGAAACTTTTCATGTCTTTCCATAAGTGTCAATTTTTTTATGGAACGAGAAAACTCCTACCTTTACCCTTACATCCCATCAGTGTTGAGGCTCCTTTCCAACAATGGGGCTTGGACTTCATTGGGGAAATTCACCCATATTCATTAGCCCAACGTAAGTGGATCCTCGATTCCACTGATTATTTTACCAAGTGGATAGAAGCCGGAATTATAACGACTCTGTCATTATCAAGTTCCTTGAAATCAACATACTATCTAGATTTGGTTGTGCTGGAAAAATCATCACAGATAATTTTACTACCTTCAAATCTAAAAGAATGATTGACTTCTGCCATAAGTATCATATTACCTTGGGTCATTCCACTGTCTACTATCCTCAAGGAAATGGATTAGCTGAATCCTCCAGCAAAAGCCTTGTCAATATTATCAAAAAACTACTGGAGTAGAATCAGAAATCATGGCATAGTAAGCTTATTCGTGCTTTATGGGCTGATAGATTAACCACAAAAAGGTCAATAAATATGTCCCCCTATCAGCCGATTTATGGCATGGATGCAGTCTTCCCAACATCTTTAGGAGTTCCAGTCATGAAACTCCTCCAACAAGTACAATATGAGAAAAATGAAATGCAGAGAAGGATCAATCAGACCATCCATTTACAGTAGTCTAGAGAGGAAGTATATAAGAGAAAACAAATAGTCCAAGAAAGCATCAAGAATTTATTTGAAAAAATGACTAAAGAAAATGTTTTACAAGTTGGAAATGTATATCTAAAGTGGGATTCTAGAAGGGAAGAAAAGGGAAAACATGGCAAATTGGAAAATCTGTGGAAAGGTCCCTACATTATTCATTATATCAGGGGTCACAATGCATTCCTTTTGTAAGACCTGAATGGAGAAGATTTATTTGGAGGTCCGATAAATGGCAGGATGCTCAAGCACTACTTCTGTCAAGAGTCTTGAATTCAAAGTTTTTATTCATTGTACATAACCCAGTTGACAAGAAATCATGAAAAATACAAAAACAATAAAAAAGGAGAAGGAAAAGAGGGTAGATTCAAAAGAGGTGCAGTCCCATACCCAAAAAAAAAAAAAAAAACTTGAAAGTGAGCAAATCTAAGTGCCACTGGTGATTAAAAAATGAGATATTGTTCAGTCATCTAGCCTAATCATGGTTGAACATACTTTAAATTTATGTTGATAAGTTAGTGGAAGCACAAATCGATAAGATTTTTTCAGACTTGGCTTATCAGTAGAAAATATTAGGATAGAAAGGAAATTGTTCTAACAAGCTCAAAATATGAACCAAGAAAAGGGAAAGGATAGCTCTAAATAGATCAAAACCAGAGCTGGAAAAGGAATAGAAGTATATTTAGAAATTTTCAGATCTTAAGCCTTCATAATTTTGTTTTAATTTTCTGCAAATAAAGTCTATGTGCAGCTTGTACATACAGCCATATACAACATAGAAAATTAGACAGTCTAATCCTGATTTGGTTGTGTTTAAATTCCCTATCTTAGAAGTAGAGAATAAAATCTTTCAAACGGCTTAATCTTGACAGATAGTAGCTTACGTAGAAAATAAAGAGTTCAACAGTTTAATTTGGACTCTTGGAAGAAATAAGGATAGGATTAGATAGTTTATTTTTGTTTTCAAAAAATAAAAAGTCAAAGAGTTTGCCAGTTCAAGTGCACTCAAAAGAAGAAAAAATGCTAGGACAAGTAATATTGGGTAGGTAGAGATGTTGTTTTTTAAACAGATTACATGTTGTAGATTGATAAAAATTGTCTTTTTTCAGAAAAAGATCAGCAAAAAAAGAAGAAAACTACCCAATGGATAAAGAACTGATCTGTTGGAAGCCAGAGATTGATAAACTGAGGTTCTGGACACCTAAAAGAATAGTTTTCCTCCCCAAGTGGAGCCCTTGTTATTCATCCATAATTTTGATGATATCCAAAGATGACTAAATTACCAATCCTAGATTTGTAGAAATAATATTTCCAAGAAGCATTATGAGTTCTAGAAATCTCACTGCCTTCACCATTCTAAGTCTATAAGCTCATCAAATATCTTCATCTATGTCTCCTGAAAAGTTATCCTACTGATTCAAAACAAAAACTTCCTTCAAAGCCATAATTTCCACCATTTTCACCTCCATTTCTTTCCCTCCATTTTTCTATTTTTGATCCTATCCTAACAAGTCCTTTTCCCTTTCTGAAAATTCCACTTCCCCTTCATTAACTCTTCATTCCCCCTTAAACGGCTACCAAATGCCCTTTTAGATGATTTATTCCTTTTTATTCGGTTTAAAATACCTTTTTATACCTATCGGAACTTCTAATTTGGCCTAAAAAACCCATTGTTTGGCCTAAAGGCAGTCTTTTGGCAATTGAGGGCTTAAGCCCCCGAGGGCTTAAATCTTCTTCCTGTTTTCTTCATATGTCCAAGTGCCAGAACCAAGCACTTAACACTCTGCGCTAATCCCTAGCCCTCTCCACCTTTGCCCCCGGTCCTGTGCTCCACCCACAGGACCACACCTCTCCACTCTTCCCTTATCCCCTTTCCCTATACTCTATCCCGTGCCCTTTGTTTTCTCCCAAACAGATCCCCACCGTTAAAAAAAATAAATCCTACGGCTATTGCGGTCCCTGCGACTCCTCTCCTCCCATCCATTCATCTCCACGGGGCATTCTCGACTGTAGATCAAAGGCCTTAGGCCTAGTTCCAATGGAAATCATGCTCCCGACTCATTAAACCTCCCTCACTCCACCTTACCTTTTCTCTGTCCATTCTTGACCATAGATCAAAGGCCTTAGGCCTAGATCCAATGGCCCACATTTAAACCTCCTGATCACATAAACCCACTACCTAACGCATTAGCTGACGTCACGACCTATGGCCCACCTCCCACTACTCTGTCGCCCGTCCAATCCCCGTTTGACACCTGGCCTCTGCTATCTCCCGCCACCGCGCACCTTTCCCCATCACGTGCCCTCTTCGTCGTTGGATTTGTAGCCCCAGATCCAATGGTCCACGTGGTATTTCACGCTCGTTTCTCCAAAAAATTAATTGTGCGTTATCGACGCGAAACTGGTGGTTTCAGGGGGACACGTGTCACCCTCCGATGCGTATCACGTTCAAAACACAGAAAACCACTTACCACCTAAATCTTGTGTGAATACCACCATGGTTTTCACCAAACCACTTTCCATTCTCACGCCCAAATTCAAATTTTAACCCGTTTTCTTTATATTTCCACCTCTCTCCACGCATTTCTCCTTCCGCCTCACCTCTCCTTCTCACTTCTTTAAACCTCTGTAAGCAGTTAACCACAAATGCGCAGGGTATTATAATATTTTTGTTTGTTTGCAGGATAAATGGCGAATAAGGTTTGAAAGTTTCCCTCCCAAAGTCAAAATAAGTGATGAAGAGCCTTTGAATGACGGTCCAAGGGCTAGAAATACAAAGAAAAAGGAAATATGGGGTTTTTTAATTCGGAGGTTTCAATCAGTGTTTCATGACCACTGGTTGAAGCAAAAAACCCTCCAGTGCACCAAAGGGAAACCCTTCACACAGAACCAAAGAAAAATCAGTGAAGTGAAGAAGAAAGGAAAAAACAGAGTTTAAAGTTTAAATTAAAAAAAAGGGGATAAAGGCGAGGTCAAAGACAGAGGATCAGAAGTATTAATGGTCAGCAAAGGATGATTATAAAGGCTGAAGGTCAAAGGATAAAGGAAAATAAACAAAGTTTTAATGCAGTGAATAAAGGGAAAGGGACAACGATGATCAATTAAAAAGGCAAAAAAAAGCAAAATTAAGCTTTAAAGCACAGTTTAATGATAAAATAAAGGAAATATAGGCTTAAGAAAGCCTCGAATAAATCAACAGAGGTGGTTATTCCCTTGATAAATCAAATTGCCACCTATGACCTACTTTCTGTCCTAAAGGGAAAATTTACAATTATTACACAAAAAAAGATATTTTAAAGCTGTCAGACTGTTATTGTAAAGATGAGATAAAGCCTTAAAAGTCAATCTTTCACCTATTTTCTCCTTAGACAATTAAGACATAGTTATTAACAGAGAAGTAGTTGCACACATGTTCCTACCTTATGCCTTGCATGGTTTTTAAGGTCAGGGATGCAATTACTCTGTAATTAATAACACTTGGAACCTAGATCAATTCCACCTCCTTATTTGCAGCATAAATACTGCATTCGAACTCATTGTATGTTGGGCATTTGATAACTCTTTGAAGTAATACATAGTTTTTCTGAAGTTGAAAGAAATTTGATGTTCTGGAAACTGTGGATTTTTTGACCTGTTTGTTGATGGAGAAAGCTCTGTCATTGGATCCCTGATGTTGGCTATTGATGATGTATTCTAATCTGTTAATTTTTTTCCTATTTTCCATTATGTTTTCATCATTTCTTGCTTGCAGTAGAGTAAAAAGTTTAGGCTAAGAAATGTCTCCTAGAAGCACCTTAGACCTGTTTACTCTTCATTGTCTTTATGTTTTCATCTGCTGAAGGTTTTATTGAGTAGTTTGACTGCTTTTCAACCCTTAAGCTTGTTTATTTCAGAAATAGTTCAAATAGTTGGTCTCAAGAATGATTTATGGTTTTCCCTTCTTACTTGCTGCCTCTTGAAAACTGTTTCTGAAGTCTCCCTTTAAAGTACCATTGTTTACAGTCTGCCAAAGAGGTCTGTTTTGATCATACCCTTTGTTCTTGCTTAAATAATTGTTTTGAAGGTCTTTATAGCTATAATCAAATATGTCTAGGAGTTCCCTCTTCTATGAATTTAGTTATTTGTGAATCTTGAATGTTTTCTTATCCTTGAAAGTGAAATCTTTGGATGAAATAGAGCGTTCCTCAATTCCTAGATTTCATTTGATAAGTTTGTCCTGAAATTTTTATTTGCTGAAGTGTGATTTGTAGAATTAATGGTTAGCCATGTTTATGAAATACTTCTTCAGGTTCAAATGATGTTTTAGGTCCCTTTGTTGAGAAGTACATATAATTAAGGATTCTTAATTGCCCTTAGTTCTACTTTTCATTCTAAACCCTTAATGTTCATTTTATTTCACCTGAAAGACTTTGCAGATCCAATAGGCAAGTTAGATTTTCCCTTTGATACCCCTGATTCATCTACAAACTTGTTACAAACGTCCATTTGACTCCATTTCCAAATGACTTAGAGATTTCCCTTTCCTATCTATGCTGCCTAGATCATCATGTCCCATCAAACAATCAAACAAACTCATGCTTAATAACTAGCCTAAAATCAACCTTTTACAAGAAAACAAGTCATATCTTTGCAAACAATTGAGAGATCCCTCTCTGAGACTATGAGGGCTAGATCCTAGAGCTCTAAATATTGGTTTATATGTTTCCTTGTCATTTGTTTTTCCAATTGGAAAAATCACAGGATCCTAACAACGCCCATGTACAGTAGTGCCTAGCCTGGCATCCCACGATGTTTCTTGCATCTAGGGTTGGCTAGCTCCATAGCAACCCCTATAGAGTGTTGTTTGTGGCAGGCTAAGAGAAAGCATAAGGTCGGACTTACTCTGCCCTTACCAACGCCATTTCCATTGATCATAGCCATCTCTATTCCATTGTTCCATCACCAACACTTCTAGGTGGAATGAATGTTGGCCATCCCTCCACTCCATGTCCAAGGGTGAGAAGGGAAAAATTCTGGTTCTAATTCCTGGCTAGTCTCAGCAACGTATCTTCCTTCTTGAGCCTTTCCCTGCGCAGGAATTTTCCAAGACTTGGCTATTTCGTCCCAGACTTCCATCTTCCTTCCGCTGCGAGAAAACCTGGGATCCAGTTCTTTTCGAAGCTTTATAAGTGTGAGGGTTTCAACCCTGGTTCAGTTCTTCAACCGCTTCTTGTCCAAATTACTCTTCGTCCTTGCCGTGAATGGGTCTCGTGCCCTGCTCTTTGGAAAGCTTGGAAAGAAAAACCTGTGGCAGATCATAAGGAAAGTGAAACATGCAGGTTTTAATAAAAATTCTTTGCATAAATTGTCTAAACATTTTATGCTTGCTAACTAATGCTAGCATTAGTGAATAGGAACTAGAAAAATAGGAATCAAATTACAATTAACCTAATTTTTGATAGGTCTGGCCTCAATATGAGGCCAAATAAGACCTCCAAATTGTGGATTGGCTCTTACAGGTGGCGGGGACTAAAATCACTAAGAGAGACTGAAAATTGTTTTTAAAAATTTATATTAAGTTAAATGGCTTGATTTAATTCTCCTACAAGCACTAAAAAAACACCCAAAAGCAATTACTATAGTCCCTTCCATGCTGCAGGCGGTAGGGACTAATAAGTAAGGTTGCCCAGCAACAAGTGCCTGCTAAGGTGAAAAGTAATTTGAGTCACCTTCACATTGATTTCATCCTTGCGCTACACGCAGGAAAGAGAATTGAAACTACATTCTCATCCCATCGAGACACGAAAGAAATAGAATCTAGCATAGGAAGGAATCACTTGAACTTCATTAATTAATCGATTTGACTAAAGACAACAGTTAGTTCTTGAACTAACCCGAATCAAGTGTAGTGTTCAGAGGGATTGAAAATTACAGATTTACTGATTGAATTTATTTCTTTGCTCTTCAAAATGTGAACAACACATGTACTTTTTTATTAACTTGAAAAACACATGTACTTTGTCATTAACTGGAAAAGACTTGCAGTGACACAACATAAGAATAAGTATTCATTGTTTGCACATGACAGTTTTCGATCAATAGTTGCATAACGAAATTCTCACCTGACTTTAACTGCGTTGCTGTAAATCATGATGGAGACCGAGTATGAAAAAATGTTCTCTAATTTTCTATCATCAATAACTTGATTAATTTATATATTTATTTCATGTATATTGAAATATTTTCTTTCTTGCCTACTCTCTTAAGATGGGGTTTTCTTGAGCTTGGAAAAATATCTTTTCTATTTTGACCAAGAGTTTTCCATTAATTGACCGAAACATTTTATGTTAGAAATGCAAAGTTCTATATTCATTGGCATGCACTTACATCATAATGCACCGATGTGAATGAAATTATTTCCACACAACTACCACCTGAATAAATCAATTGATATTTTCTAATTGTAAATAAACTAAGAGAAATCCTGATCAACTGCCATCTCATGAGTTCCCTTGAGATTGATCACAATGCACGTAATGCATTACTTAAATGAATTTCATTAAATATTATCA
Source organism: Pinus albicaulis (assembly GCA_034641835.2). Lineage (NCBI taxonomy): Eukaryota > Viridiplantae > Streptophyta > Pinopsida > Pinales > Pinaceae > Pinus > Pinus albicaulis. Next base: position 867,249,814 of record CM076581.1, on the reverse strand, counting down.
TGTCTACAATGGTGGCAATTGAAAGGAATTTCATCCTAGTGATTGAAGAAGATTACAAAACCATTTTCCCCTCAACAGTGGGGCAAAGAATGTGGGTGGGAATTTTGAGTAGCTACAGGGACAAATTTTGATAGAGCAAGAGGTATAGATAAAGTAGTCAACAGATCCAATCACAGTTTCAGAAAGGATGACATTGAAAATGGTAGCAATGTCATGAATTATGATAACAAAAGTTAATAGGATTAAGTTCTATTCTGGTTTTGGATCTGGGGCTTCAACTTTCAGTTGGATAATTTGTTCTAGATTCCTTAATGGAAGGCGTCTTAGGAGATCCTTTCTTTCAGTTCCACAGACACTACTTTGTAGGGTTATTTTCATGTTTTTTACATAGTACAAGTTACTAAGCATAAGTATATAGAACAGACATAATATGATAAGTTGGAAAGGAGACTCATTTGCATCGACAGAATCCTGCAAGGCAGCGTTTTTTAAATTAAAAGAAAGGATGGTTAAAATTGCAATTAGAATTTTTTAAGATTGGGAAAAAATAATTTCATGTAAGAATAGTCATTTTTTTTGTGGATAATGGAGAAATAATTAGGTGAGTTGATGAAATTCGTGATGTTGAACTCTTGAAAGTGTAAGTAGTACTATACTTCTTTGTTGAGATCTTGAATTCCTTAGCTCTTGGTCATCACTAGAAGACTACGATCGGTGGAAACATAGGTAGCTAGTGGTGCATGGAATGAATCATCAGTTGATTTCCACACATTTTTTTAACTTTTCAATGAATAGGGTTCTGCACAGATGCATATCATATCATGAATGGCAGGTAGTATAGTGGGAGGCCCATGAGGGCTAATGTAATTGGAATTATGGTGGGAAGGCTACTAGGTTAAAGGTACTACATGCAAGGCTCTAGTGGCCGAATAAGTTTGTGGATGTTGTGGAATATGTGAATTAGTGTAGCATTTTCTAGCATATGGGATGGCCATTCGTCTGATGAAATTCCATTCCAACCCACTGTGGTCAGTGAGTTCTTTTAGTATTTAGAAATGGACTCTTGGAAATGAACTCTCTTGCTCTACCATTTGTCTCTGAAGTTCATCCAAATTTATGCAAGAACACAATAAAATACCAAAATAGACATAAACACAGAGATGCAGCGGAAACAATACTTCATTTTATTATAATCAAATGACTGAAATATGCTTACAGATATAATGGAAATAAAAATAGCTAGGGTGCTAGTAGCATATCTCTAAGAATAAATGTGGTGGCTACAGACCTCTAAACTATGCTACATTGAGGCTCGAAGACCTATTTATTATTGAGAAACAATGGAAAACTCCAAACGTTCAAAAACCTAACCCTAGGAGATGAAGCACCAAAACTATGGGCCCCGTTTGGGTAAATTGGTGTTTCAACTTCCCGGGGATGTAACTTTGGCATATGATATTTTTTATGCACTCAATAGATCGTTAGAAAAATCTATCCGAGGAGTACAAATTTTGATGCAAAAAATAGAGGCTCGGTTTCTCTCAGTTTTCCCAAAAAACGTCTTTTAGGGCCTCAAAACGGCTCCGGAAGTTCAGAACCCCAAAAACTGTAAAAAATAGTAAGTTGTGTGGAAACAAAAAAACTGAAAGAGAAAATGGTGGGGCCCCAGGTGGAATAGGTGGGTAACCACCAATATCCACCTGGATCATTCCTCTCTCCTTAGAAAGAAATGGTCCTGATTGTGTTGAGATCCTTCATGATATGAGGAAAATGCTATTGAACTGGGCATTAGATTTTTCGGAGATATCATGGACCTGCAGGTGGACATGCTAGATGTGTTTAGGAAATTTGGTTTCTCTATCAGCCTCAGACAGTACATGTTTGGATTCTATATGTTTAGTTTTCGGAGGTATGGAAACATTAAAAAACGGTGCGCCAGGGGTCAGATCAATGAAGTTATTGTCATGAAAGTGTAGAGGAACCTCTGTGAGTGAGGAGAAAATTTCCTCGCATTCCTCGATGACATTATCCATCTATTTCAGCCATCTAGGGGAGCCCTTTTTTGAGGTTGTGGCCACAATTTTCTTCTTTCCCTATGAGTGAGTTGTAAGGAAAATAATTTTCCTGGTTTGGGAAAAAATCTTACTGCATTGTTTTGCAGCAGTCAAAGAGATGACAGGAGGTGGTACTACCTCTGGTATCCTGTACAAGTTATTTCCCAAAGTAATAACAACAACATGAGGCCTAGACTCATACACAGCATGTCACCTCCACAAGTATGGTTGGCCCAATAACACATCAGCTACATCAAGAGGAGCAACATCACACAATACCTAATCCGTGAATGGATTGATAGTGTATGGAAGGTGACAATTTTGGTGGATGTGGATATCTCTCCCTCGATGAAGCCACCCGATGGTATGTGGTTGCAGGTGTGCTATGGTTGGTAGGCTGAGCCGCTCCACAACCTCTGCTTAAATGAGTTTCTTTTGGCTTCTTCTATCGACAAGGAATTGCAGTGGAGAACACTTCACCCACATCTGCGAATGGAAGAGGCGCTCCCTCTCCTCTGGATCCTCAGGATCCTCCCTCTGGATCTTGGTGGTGGAAACAATCACACTGGGATTTGCGTCAATGATCTTATTCCCTTTGTCATTTTCTTTGTCTGGTTCTGACTCAAGATCAGAAAATGCATCTGATTCGGGTGCCTTTAGTTCAATCATCGACGACTGTTTGGACCGACACTCATTTTTGCTATGAGTGGGGCTATTATGAAATTCACACCACTTCCCCGTGTCCTTATTTGGATTTGTGGTGTTTTTATGAGTCATACCTCTTTGGTCTTGCCCCTTGTTCTTCGGTTCGGGGGCACCTTTCCCTGGATTCGGATTTGCGGATCCAAATTCTTGCCTCTTCTGCTTAAATTTCTACTCGATCTTGGTGGCATAGCAATATTCCATGACAAGCAATGTAATGTCGAGTAACTCCATTTCCTCCTGAATATTTTTGTGAAGATAGCCATGGTACTTGAGCACCAAATGTATCTCTCAATCTTTAATACCCAACTTTTTGCGTAGGGTATGGAAAAAATTCGTGAGTTCGTGTACATCTTGATCCCATTGCTACTGCAACGTGGTCCATTGGATGTATTTGCCCTCATAGCTCCCCATGGGGTAAGATTGTTCCTTAATGTCGTCTCGAAACAAATTCCAAGTGGGTGTGGCCAAGAATAGACAAGGTTCCCCTTCATCCTCTTGCTCAAAGTAGGTTTCCCACTAGTATTTGACATGGGGGTGCGGCTTTGAGGAGTGAAAAATAATATTTTCTCGGTTGGAGAAATAATGGACCGAGAAATACCCTTCTCGCAAATTTAAACATCTATCTATGACGTCTGAGTCTATCTGGCCTTAAAATATAGGAATTTCAAAGTTTACCTATAGCTTGAAGGGAGTGGCACCTCCAGAGTGGCTGTTGGATGAAGATGTGCCGTATGTGGGTAGTCGTTGAAGGATCTAAGAAAATTTATCCATCATCATGTTCCTTTTTTTCTCGAGGGCCTCCTCGAGTAATATTTTGATAGGATCTCCTGCTCCCTCATATTTCTTTTCTTCTGCCATGGGAGGTCATCGGGGTTTGTGAGACTAATATTGCAAGGGTTAAACCAGAAGAAGCCCTAACTCCTTATACCTTGACCGCGTTGGGGACATGCAAAGAAAAATAGAGAAACAGTAAACTGCTCTTATACCATTGATCCAAATTTATGTAGGAATGCAATAAAATGCTGAAATAGACATAAACATAGAGATGCAGCGGAAACAATGCTTCATTTTATTATAATCAAATGAGTGAAATATGCTTACAGACATAATGGAAATAAAAATATCTAGGGGGTTGGTAGCATATCTATGAGAAGAGATGTGGCAGCTACAAACCTCTGAACTATGTTAAATTGAGGCTCGAATGCCTATTTATTATTGAGAAACAATGGAAAGCTCCAAACATCCAAAAACCTAACCTTAGGAGATGAAGCACCAAAACTATGGGCCTGTTGGCTCGAGGGGTCCTGACCCAGGTTCGAAGCTCAAGGTTTGCTAATAAACCCCTATACTACTGGCCCTTTCGGCAGTGACCTGCTTGCGTAGGTCAAAGTCTCACCCGAAGTAGTATGGGTGGGTGATGGAACCAGGTTTCTGCACCTTAAGAAAGGATAGGTAAGGCAAGCAGAGCTGCACTAGGTCCTATGATTCCCAGATATCCTTGTTATGTGTAGGGTCAATTAGGTCTCTATTCACATCCACGTTCGCTAGATCTATAATTATATGCTTTTATGACAGTAGCAAAACATTGCATAAACAGAACAGAATAGATCCAGATACAGAAAACAGACTTACGTAGATCTTCACAGCTTAAATACAGAAAATGAACAGTGTAGTAATTACCAATGATTCACACAAAGAGTACTCATAGATTCAGTTCTCTATCAACCTTTGTTATTCATCAATTCATCAATTCCTTCATACAATTCTCCTCCCAGCCTACGCACATAGCAGCAGGGTCTGCACACAGCCAGCAGGAGTCCTTTCCCCAAAAACCCAAAAAGATAACTTAAACCACAATTCACATCAATTTCTCTTCATTTCTCTACCTTACAATACAAAATTTTCCTCTATTTATAATAATCTAGCCTAGACTTTCCTATGGTCTACAAATTGTGGTTTTCGAACCCCTGGTTTACCCCTTTTACCCATTACAATGCTTTCAGGGCTTTGTCCCACCCTAAAAACCTTGCGCTAGACTACATATAATAAAAAGTATTCAAAATGGACCAGTTTTGCAGCTTGTAGGAGACCATGTTCCAACAGTCCCCCAACACAATCTTATGACTCGTCCCGAGTCACTGCGGTGTTATGGCCTTGATCTGCGTACGCAAGGTATTGAGAGTGCGGAAGATATAAGGGAGCACTTCCTGACTTTGGGCAGCAACGTACTGTGCAATGTGGACCATCGTCAAGGAGGCAGGGCCATCTGGAGCCAAGGTAACCTGTTCTAACATCCGGTGGAGGCGCGCGATGGCGGTATGAGCTTCCTAGAAAATCTGGAGGGCGGTATTGCCCCATGGTTTCAATTGTTTCCTGAAGACATGCTTGGCATGGAAAAGATTTTCAATCGTGTCATTGATGGCTAGATGTTGCACGGAGATGTTGGAGGGCAAGGAAGCTCTGACCTGATCGAAAGCAGCTTCTGCCTGTCATAAGTCTTCCTCAATATGCTGAAGCATAGGATGGCACCAGATTGCTGTCTAGAGCTGTGTAGCTATTTTGACCAACTGCATGCCCTGAGTAAGCTGCTCCTGAATAATATTTGTTTCTTCTATGACCAATGCAACCCGCTGTGCCTGAACTTCCAGAGATGTTTCACATTGCTGTCGTATAGTCCAGTCATAGTGACAAACCTCTTGCAACACAGTGGTGTATAATCCTTGTAGTGCCTCATGGGATAGCTGCGCCAAATCTATTTGTATGTCCATAGATGTTGGAGCATGATCATTAACCAAGACAGTGCGAGGGAGTGAACAAATATGGCTTCCGTTGGTCGGTAATCTGGGACTGCGGAGAAGTCACAACATATCCCTATATCTCATCATTCCTTCCTTGTGCAGGACTAGTCGTGACCTGATTGTGACACTGTTGGTGGGGGACCGTGATAATAGCATACCATCCTCTGTTGTGTTATCCAAGGCCATCTGGTTGGGTCCCGCGGTCGTTCCTAGGTTGCGAAGGTCAGGAACTCCTATCGCGCAGCTATGGTGCCTCTCCATGCAAGGTTCACACTCAATTCCCTCTGTAGGGGACTAGCGACCAATCATTTGATCAATCTCGGCATCCTTAGACCCTCTCAATATGATGTCTGCGGGTGCTGAATGGATAGGGACCGAAACATTCGGCGAGTTAGGGACTGCCATAGCAACAAAAGGATAGGCATCCCAGAAAATGTCAATAATCCCAATAAGCCAATAGGAGGATAACACGGGCATGGTGTAGAGACAATATGTAGCCTATTGTAAAGCTGTCCTGGTAACTGCACACTATCTCGAGCTATCTAATGGTGGAGTAACTCGTACGTGAAACTTACCATCGATCGTCCGAAACAAACTTACCATAAATGGCCATATTGATGGCCTATCGCCCATTTTGCATAACTGTAAGGTTCCTTTATTATCAAAGGGGGGTATTCTGATGATCTTTATTCTTACCTAAGGATTATTCCACGGGCCGCCAGACCTCGGATGATGCCTGCGTGCTATTCGCGTACCCGAAATTAAGGCTGACGCCAGGTGTTTCATAACACGGTTGAGGTACCAATCCAACAATTTAGCCACCATAATTCTCGATATGTGTGCTTTTCCCTTAGTCGGGATGTCCCTATGTGCAGGGTTGTGTCAAGCATCCTCATGCCATATGTCACCTGAAATGTTTGCAAATTATCCCAATTGCACATGGGTAGGTGCAGCTCCGTAGTCGAACACAAGCCTAGGTCATCGGTAACCAGGTGAGCCTGCTTAGGCGGGGTCCTATTGCACCATTGATTTTCACATGTCAGCAAGTATCTACATGGGTCCACTGACCTCGGGGCCCACCTATCATCTGGGGACCCCGAGTGCAGGATCATCCCACTCCGACACTCCTCCCAAGTGCGGAATACCAGCCCATGCATATCCCACCAATGCGCAAGTGCTCCGCGCAGGGCTAGTGGCAGTGCCACTAGACTATGTTCCTTAGGAACTTTAGCTTCAAATGCACATAAAAAATCCTTAATTTCAACCCCATCCGTAAGGTAGGGTAGGTCTCTTACCTCGAAGGAGATGCAGCGGAAGCTCCTGGTGACCCGAAGACATCGGAGTGCCGAAACCTTATGCAGCCGGCCTTGCCAATTCTCCAGTTCCTCATCGGAGTCAGAAAAGCATTCATTTTCCTTTTCCCAAAAAAGCACTCCTTATGTTGTGTGGTTAATCCAGTCTTCATCCTGTGTGGTCAATTTATAAATGTGATCTATGTCTCCCTCGTTGAGTGTTGGCTCTGTATACCGCGCACCTTCTGCGAGATCCAGCGGAACTATTACGAGCGTACCATTATTTTCAAACACCATGCTACAATTTTTGAGATTGATGAAACCCCCCATATCTATAGCCCAATCCAGTCCTAGGAGTGCAGGGTAAGGATCTGCATCCTCCACAATTTCTATGACTTCAAAGTCAGCTAGGACTTTTACTCCTACTATATCTACCATGACTTTTGGCAACCTTCCCAGAGGGATGATCTTCTGTTGATTCACCATGCGCAGCTGTATGGTGGAACATTCCAATTTAGGCTCTCCCATTCATTGCCATGTTTGCTTTGGTAATACATTCACATCTAACCCAAGATCGATAATAACTTGATCCATCTCGTAGTCGCCAATCTGCGCACTCAACCGCATTTCTCTTCCAGTGCATTTCTTATAGATATATAGCTTGTGTACATCCCTAGTCTCAAGAATTGTGTTGGGCTAGGCTCCGTAGCTATGTAGTAATACTTGAAGGTTTTCTACAACCTACGAGTTACGTAGCAGCTTCAGACATGCCTACAGGAAAGGCTCAACCCCTTCCTCTATCTTTAGGTGCGTCGGTGGCTGCGCAGGTGCTGCTAGTTTTTCTTTCCCTCTGATGTTCAATCCTTCTGAAGAGGTCATAGGATCCTTGGAACGTGCTTCCTTGGCTCCTTGGGTGACCATCGTGCTGCGTGTCATAACTTTACACTCTGGTCTATATTCCTTAGCTCGATTTTAACCCTTTGCACCTTCTATGTAGGGGTGGGCTATTTTTCCTGCATCTTTGCTATTAAAATTGGGCAATGCTCAACCACATGGTCTAGCTGCCTACAATATTTGCACGATGGACTGGTAGGATTTGGGTATTGTCTGGAAAAGTGTTCTACCTCTCCGCAATTATAACATATTAGTTGCCCATGTCCTCATCCTGCGCTTCCTCCCTGACCTCCTCTACCCTTGGCTGGTGATCCTTCGAAGTGCGTGGAAGTTCTTGGCAATGCAGGGTCTGATTGTACTCTATAAAATTTCCCATGATATATCATCAATTCATAAGTACGACAGTTCTGATCATCGTGTCCCACCGACCGGCAGAATCTGCACCATTATTGCTTCAGTTCTAAGACATACGCACCTAGCTGAGGGAAATGGTTCGTATCATGCAATCCTGCTACACGACAGTCGTTGCACCACATCGTAGGTCTTCTCGAGCCTGGTCATGGTAGGACGGGTTCCCCACTTGCTCCTAGGTGTACTGGACTAGGTCCTCCCACCTGCATGTAATATTCCAGTAGAGGGCACTGATCCTTTGTATGGCCAGATACCCAACATCGTATGCACCATAGATCTGCACGACCATCCTTTCCTCACTCCTTTCGCAGGTTCTATATTTCCATATGCATTGCCCCGAGCTGTTCCTGAATTTGCTGTACCCCTACCAACGTATCCTCTCTGGGTGCAGCTTCTAGTTTCATAGCGACTTCCACATCTTTCTCCCGCGACTCAAAGATTTTGTGATTCATTGGCGTGCACAGGTGAGGTAACAACATAGTGATGAACCATTCCGTATGTTGTCTATCGTTATACTCGAATCCTCCTTCCCTGATTGCTCTCTTCAATCACTGATCAATCTCCCACACCGACTTAGACGCACCTTGTTTGAATTCCTTTACTTTTGCTACTAGCTAAGAGTAAGATTTTGGCTTTCGAAACTATTGCTTTAGATCATTTTTGATATCCTTAATAGACGCACTCCCATTTTGGGCAATGTATCTCATATACCAATCCAGTGTCTTATCCTCGAACGCCATGGATAGCTATGCCCTCTTCACCGTATCGGTTGCCACATTCTGCGCAGTCCAGATGGAGTCTACAACAAAACAAAATAGGTCCATATCTTCATCCCCTACCCCCTTGAAGGTAGGTAGTCTCAGGTGCGCAGCCATATCGTTTTTCAGCGGGGTTGGTGGTACGGGCGAGTTCTTACCTTTGTGTGGCTTGGGTGGTGGTGTAGCCAGGGGATCGTGCGTAGTTTGTTCTTGCAACATATTATATGTGGATCTCCCCTCGTCAAGGTTGGTCCAATAGTATTTACCACTGCACATCGTGCTCCCGTCTAGATCCGAGGTCATTCAGTCGGTATGACTACACATAATGCTCTTTTCACATAGTAATATCTTAATCAGTAACGGTAATGTCCTCATAAATCTGCCACGAAACCCTTTAAAGAATCGTCGCTCGTCCTTAGAGTATGAGACAAATTGATCAATGGAAAATTCTGCCAGGAATCCTCCTAGCACACTGTCCACCCAGTGATCTACCATGCGTGCGATAGTATTATCAGTCCTCTCTAACTGCTGGATCAGCTCTGGGGTCCACTGAGTGACTCATTCATCCTTCTAGCACTTCTGAAACTCTACGAGTCTGGCCAGCCACTCTTGAAGCTCGATCGCAAATGTCACAAAGAATATTTCGTAGCTTTCTACAAGAAAGTACCTATTTTTCCACCTTTCCACCATTAACTTTTCACTATGATTTTCTTTTACCGCAAATTCCTGGATCTGCTTTTTGAACTAGTCTTCAATTTCCTTTCTTCCAGGCTTCCAATATTCTCTTTTCATTACCCGTTCCCTTTCTCAAGATTCTCCAGGTCCTGACAATGGAACCATTTGTTGGCTCGAGGGGTCCTGACCTAGGTTCAGAGCTCAAGGTTTGCCAACAAACCCCTATACTACTGGCCCTTTCGCCAGTGACCTGCTTGCACAAGTCAAAGTATCACCCGAAGTAGTATGGGTGGATGCTGGAACCAAGTTTCCGCACCCTGAGAAAGGATAGGTAAGGCAAGAAGAGCTGCACTAGACCCTGTGATTCCTAGATTGGCTTATTCTACGTAGGGTCAATTAGGTATCTATTTGCATCCACATGCGCTAGATATATAATTACATGCTTTTATGACAGTAGCACAACATTGCATGAACAGAATAGAACAGATCAAGATACAAAAAACACACTTACACATATCTTCGAAGCTTAAATACAGAAAATGCACAATGCAATAATTACCAATGATTCACACAAAGAGTACTCACACATTCAGTTCTCTATCAACCTTTATTATTCATCAATTCATCAATTCATCAATTCCTTCATACAATTCTCTTCCCAGCTTGTGCACACAGCAGCAGGGTCCACACACAGCTGGACTTGGAGTTCCGCGCACACAGCCAGCAGGGTCCACACACAGCTGGACTTGGAGTTCCGCGCACACAGCCAGCAGGAGTCCTTTCCCCAAAAACCCAAACAGATAACTTAAACCACAATTCACATCAATTTCTCTTCATTTCTCTACCTTACAATACAAAATGTTCCTTTATTTATAATAATCTAGCCTAGACTTTCCTATGGTCCCCAAACCGTGGTTTTTAAACCCCTGGTTTACCCATTTTACCCATTACAATGCTTTCGGGGATTTTTCCCACCCCAAAACCCCTGTGCTAGACTACATCTAATCAAAATTATTCAAAATGGACCAGTTTTGCAGCTTGTAGGAGACCCTATTCCAAGAGGGCCCCATTTCCTGGGGACGTAACTTTGGCACATGATCTCTGTTTGACAAGCTCAATAGCTCATTAGAAATATCTATCAAAGGATTACGACGTTTGCTATAAATATAGGATTGGTTGCTCTTGGTTTTCCAAAAAAATGTTGTTTAGGGCCTCAAAACGGCTCTGGAAGTTCAGGATTCAAAAAACTGTCACAAATAGTAATTTGTGTCGAAACTGAAAAACTGAAAGAGACAATGGTTTGGCCCCAAGTGGAATAGGTGGGTGGAATATCCACCTGGATTAGGAGTGATGCTGAATTCAAAGCTAGAGTAGAAGCAATATTTGGTGTGTAGAAAAACTTATTGTGCCAAATCCAGTATTTTAGAAGGATATAAACTATCCATGTGGAGCAAAGGCTGATTGTAAATCTATGCAGCCAAATTGACTATCCTATTCACCTTACAGAATGGTGGCAAAATTTTCCTTTGTGGATGATGCTTTTTTATTTGGTCATTAAAGTTAGTAATCATGGGTCATTCACTGATATCATTTTCAGGTCATGATAGTGTTCTCTGCTACCCATGGCTCACTTTTAGCTTCAATCTCACCTCCCCCCTTCGCACGCTGAATTGAATAGAAAGGAAACTCTCAAGTGACTATTAAAACTCGATACTGCAAAAAAATGGAGAGTACAATCTACATTACATGATAAAATGATACAACGATAAATACATATAAAGTAATTGGAAGTTGTAAACAAACTTATATAACCTAGGAACTAATCCTAACTTAAGGAGCTGCATTATAACAATGTAACCATTTCTCCATTAATACAAAATAATATTAATTATTTTCAACTCTCCCCCTTAATGGATAAAGGATTGTCTTGAATTCCTAACATCCCTCTAAACAATTAAAACTTTAATTTCCCAAGAGTATTAGTAAAAATTTCTGCCATATTGTCACAAGTTTTACAGTATTTAACAAATATTTCTTTTCACTAGACTTTTTCTCGAACAAAGTGAAATTTGGCATCGATGTGTTTCGTGTTCTTGTGAAACACTGGATTGTTTGCTAACTTAATGAAACTCTGGTTGTCACATTTGATGATAGTTTCTTCTTTCTTATTTTCTCTTGCATCATGGAGAAGGATTCTCAACTGGATAGTTTCACATGTAGCTGCACACAATGCTTGGTAGTTGGCTTCAACTAAAGATAAAGCCACAATACTCAACGTTTTTGCTGCTCCATTCTATGACACCGGATCCACCACTAAATGCATAACCTGTGATGGACCTTCGCTCATCCAAGTTACCTACCCAATCCTAGTCTGAAAAACCTACTGAAATAACATCAGATGTGTGAGTGTATAAAACACCATAAACACTAGTACCAGGAAGATACTTCAACATAGTTTTTGCTTCCACCCAATGAATTTCAAGAGCTTTAGACATTAACTGGTTTAGAACACCAACATAGCATGCTAAGTCTAGTCTAGTTGTAGTTAGATATATCATACTACCAACTAGTTTTCTAAACAAAATGGCATCCACCTCCTTAGAGCCATCGTCACTGCACAACTTCAGATTCTACTACAAAGGTGTTGATGCGGTCTTACACTGCTCCATCCTGAACCTTTTGAGTAGAGCTTTGACATGCTTCCCTTGAGTAAGAAAATTCTGTCAAGAGTCTTTCCATACCACCAGACCCAACCAATAATGTAGACTTCTGAGATATTTCATTTCAAATACTTGCAACATCGGCAATTTGATTTATTTGATCAAAGCATCTACATTACCTATTATAATTATGTCATCCACATACAAATAAATTAAAATAATATGCCTATGTTTATTATACATGTTATATAGATTTGGATCATTCATGCTACTATGAAAACCATGTTGTAAGAAGAGTGAATCAATCTTCTCGTACCAAGACTGGAGTGCTTGTTTTAAACCATATAGTGCATTTTTCAACTTACACACTAGATGTTCCGGCCCTTCTTTAACAAACCATTCAGGCTGAAATAAATAAATTTATTCCTTTAAATCACCATTAAAAAATGCAGACTTTAACATCTAACTTGTGTAGCTTCCACTGATATTTAGTAGCTAAAGAAATTAACATTCTAATAGTATTCAATTTGGCTACAGGAGAAAAGGTTTCTTCAAAGTCTATTCCCTCTTGCTGTGAATAATCCGTTGCTACCAGTCTAGATTTAAACTCATATATACTCCCATCTACATTAACATTAGGTTTGTAAATCCATTTAGAACCTATGGGTGTTTTTCCTTCAGGCAGTTCAACTAAATGCCAAGTATGGTTTCTAATAATTGATTCAAATTCTTCGTTCATTGCAGCCCTCCATTCATGATATTGACTTGCTTCTTTATAGTTTGTGGGCTCTATAACATTTAAAATGTTTGACATTAAAGAATAGTCTTTCAATCTGGATGGTAATTTATTTTTCCTATATGATATTCTCGATAGAGGACTCACCCCAAATCTGTCTGCTTCAGACCTGTGCGGGCTTGCCTTGTTGACTACATCACCTGTTTCTTCTTATTTATTCTCTTGTCGCTGATTATCCTCACTGTTTTCTTCCATCAATAATGGAATGTGCCATTCTCTATGGTTGTCTACCTTTCCTTCCTCAACCTTCTCATGAAATATGACATCTCGACTAACAAAGTTATTATGAGTCATGAGATTAAACAACTTGTAGGCTTTAAACTTAATGCAATATCCTACAAAGATGCATTCCATGGCCTTAGGATCTAAATTATTTCTATTCTCCTTGGGTATATGGTTAACTTATTTAGACCCAAAAACTCTTAAATGAGTCATTGTTGGTTTATATCCATAAACTGCTTCAAAATGAATTTTAAAGTTAAGAAATTTAGTAGGACTCCTATTCTTTAAATAAACAATAATGTTGATATCTTCAGCCCAAAAACCATTTTATAGACCCTTACCTTGAAGCATGCTTTGTGCGCACTCCACTAGGGTTATGTTCTTTCGTTCTGCAACTCCATTTTGTTGCGGCATGTGAGGCACTGTAAACTGTTGAACAATCCCATGATATCTGCAAAATTTCATGAACTCACCCAACCTGTATTCTCTCCCTTGATCGAAGAGGAGAATTTTTATGAATTTCCATGTTTTCTTCTCTACCATAGCCTTAAATTATTTAAAACATTGAAAAGTATAATTTTTTTACTTAAAAAATATATCCAAAAGAATCTAGTGCAAGCATTTCTAAACAACATAAAATAATATGCACCACCTAGTGACCTAGTCTTCATAGGTCCATATATGTCTGTATGCACCTGTTCTAGGATGTCTTTTTCCTTCCTACTAACATGCAAAGGAAATTATTCTCTATGCATTTTACCTAATGCACATCCATCACAATCTAACTGAACACTATGAAAAGCAGGGAGCCCATCGACCATACCTTTTCTTTGAAGTAGCATGAGGTATTGTAAGTTAAGGTGATTGAATCTGGTGCAGATATTCTTGGCTATCAATCGTGTTGAAACCAGACCTTGGTGTGGCACGCTATTGACATTCAATCTGTATAAGCTACCCACATGAACTCGTGATGCAACTTATTCCATATTTTTGTCCTTTATGACACAATATGTCTTGAAGAATTCAACTAGAAGATCATGACCTGTTATCATTGATACAAAGATCATGTTCTTCTTAATCTTAGGCACATACATCACATTCTTGATATGTCTAATGTCACTGCTAGGAAAAATTAACATAATATCACCATACCCTTTGATCTCATAACCTCTGTGATCTCCTACGTAAATTTTAGATCCGCAAGAAGTTTCTTCAAAAGACTCAAACCAATTTCTCTTACCTATCATATGTGAGGATGCGCAAAAATCAACATACGATGTGTCGTCCTCATCCTCCTCAGAAGCTAAAAGAGCACAATCAGCTACAAACAGTCAAATATCATGACTGTGACCTTCATCGGAAAAATATCTCATTTCCTTTCTATGCTTATTCCTAGCCTCATTTTTCTGCCTCCTAAAACAGAACTTAGCTTGATGGAAATTTTTCCCACAGTAAAAGAATTTAATGCCAAAACAGTTATTTCCATACATACCTCTAAATGGTCTCTTTCAAAAAGTGTGACCACCTTTCTGTTGCTGTTGTGGCTGTTTGCCTTTGTACATCCTCTTCTTTGCCATCAGAGGAAGATCAACACTCTACAGTCTCAAATTATGCCGCCGCTCTTCTCCTTGCAACAAAATTCCTGTTAGTTCTTAAAATGCAGGGGGTTTATCCCTTGCAGCCAAGCCTATGATGAACATTTGGTATTGATCTGTCATTCTGTTTAACGTAGTTGTGACTAGATTAGAACGGGACACCATCTCCCTGATATCACATAATCTCTCCTTCAGGTCTTTAACCCTTGTAATTAAACCAACAATGGATTCATTCTCCTCCACTATTGGGACAGGGTTTCCTAAAAAGTTGTGAATCTAGTCTGCTTTATATATTTTTTATTATATTTAGTCTAACGCAAGGGTTTTTGGGTGGGTCAAAGCCCCTAATTCATTATAAGTGGGTCAAGGGTAGACCAAGAGTCCGCAAACCACGGTTTGCGGACCATTGGATGCGTAGGATAAAGTAGTATAAGTAATTGAACCTTTTTTGAGTTGTAAGGTAGACATTAACCTAAGATTAGTGCGAATTGCGAATTAGTAGACTTGTTTTGGGGTTTTTGGGAAAGGACTTCTGCTAGCTGTGTGTGTGGAGATCCTCAGTGCTGCTATGTGCGCACCCTGCTGCTGTGTGCACAGGTTGGGTTTTGGGTATTGTAAAAGGATCTGAAGGATTAATGAAAGTGGAAGGTTGTTGGACTCTATGATATCTGTTATGTTATGCATGATTCTATATTGAGACCCACAAGTAACTATGTTAAGTACTTACGCTCCATTGACAATTGATCTGAATCTTCTTGTTAGACTTTATGCAAGAACAACTGCGATAATTGCTTTATTGTCCTGTATCTGTTATTTATTGTGATTATATATGATATTGCTCACGTGGAGGCGAAGGGACTAATAGATCTGAGTTCTGTAATATGCAATCTGATATTTTTGAAGTCGAATGTAGCTCTTCTTGACTTACCCGCCCTCTCCGAGGGTGCGGAAACCTAGTTCTAGCACCCTCCCATACTGCTTCGGGTGAGACTTTGGCCTGCGCAAGCAGGTCACTGCCGAAAGGGCCAGTAGTATAGGGGTTTGTTGGCAAACCTTAACCTCCGAACCTGGGTCAGGACCCCTCGAGCCAATAAATGGTTCAGTTGCTGGAACTGAGAGAATTTTGAGAGAGGGACTGGGTAATGCCAAGGCCATACTGGAAACCTGAAAGAAAAGAAATTGATGAATGGTTTGAACAGCAATTTCAGGAATTCACAGTACAAGAAAATCGTAGTAAGAGGTTGAGCACCGAAGAGTGGAAAAATAAGTATATTGTCATAGAGATCTATGATATATTCTTCATAACCATTGTGATCGAGCTCGAGCAGTGGCTCGCAAGGTTGGTCTAATTTCAGAAGTGTTGGAAGGATGAGCAGGTCACACAGTGGACCCCAAAATTGTTCCAGCAGTTAGAGAAGGTTGATAACACCATCACTTGCAAAGTAGAGCACTCAATGGACAACGTGCTAGGAGGATTTGTGACAAAAGTTTCCATCAATCAGTTCGTCTCCTACTCTGAAGCAGAGCGAAGATTCTTCAAAGGATTTAGGGGTAAGTTTCGAAAGACTTTACCATTTTTGATTAAGATATTACCGTGCAAAAAAGGTATTCTTTGTAGCCACACCGAATGAATGACCTTTTATCTGGGCAGGAGTACGACACAAAGTGGAAAATACGATCAGACCAACCAAGAAGGAGGTAGATCTGTCTACAGCCCGGTAAGAGAAGAAGTTGCGCAGAGTCCTCTAGTGACACCACTTTCGAACCAGCGTAGGGGTAAGAATTCACCTACACATCCACCACTAAAAGATGACATGGCTGCACACATGAAGTTTCATACCATTAAGGGTGTGGGAGATGAGGACATGGATCAGTTCTGGTTTGTCACAGAATCGGTATGGACTGTGAAAAATGTAGCTAATGATGTGGTGAAGAGGAAACAACTGTCCCTTTCCTTTGAAGGAAGAGCTTTGGATTGGTACATGAGATACATCAGACAACATGAAAACTCAACCATTGAAGAGATCAAGAATTCTTTGAAACAACAGTTCAAGAAGCCTAAGTCCTATTCTAAAATAGTCATCGATCTAAAGGATTTCAAGCAAGGGTCTTCTGAGTCTATGTGGGAGGCCGATCAATGACTGAAGAAGGTGATCAGAGAAGCAGGATTTCAGTACGATGACAGACAACACATGGAATGGTTCTTTGCTATGTTGCTGCCTCACCTGCGTGTACATATGGGTCACCAAACATTCGAATCACCGAAAAAATCCCTAGAGGTCGCTATGAAGTTAGAAGCTACACCCAGAGATGATACCCAGCTAGGCGTATAGAAGATCCAAGGACAACTGGAGGTGATTCACATGGAGATCCAGAATCTACATAAGGAGCTACGCCTAGAGGCTATCCCTGAAAGATGGTGCATACGATGCAGGACGAATGGTCACACCAAGGATAACTGCCCTCTGTTAACAACCTACATGCAGGCTGGGGGACCTATTCTATTGCGCCCTAGGGAAGTTACAGGACCAAGTGGGTCAGCACTATGGTGCGATGATTACTGTGTTGCAGGGCTGCACAACACAAACCACTGTCCCTGCCTTGCTGTGTACGTCCCAGGAGTAAAACAACAATGGTGCAGGTTCTGCAGGTCGGTAGGAGATGATGAACAGAACTGCCGGATGTATGATTTGATGATCGATCAAGGGAATCTCTATAGGGTGCAGTCGAATCCATCCTCACCAATATCCCTCTGGAGCGTAGGGGCTCCCCAACAAGCGGCAGGGGAGGCGGAAGAGGTGGAAGCGCAGGTCGGGGACGAGGGAAACTAATTTGTTATAACTGTTGGGAGGTAGGGAACTTTGCCAGGGACTGTCCAAACCCTACAAGCCAGTCCTTCTAGTATTGCAGGCAGTTGGACCATGCGATTGAAGACTGTCCAGTATTGATAGTGAAGATGGAGGAAAAGCAGCTGACACCTACGCAGAATGTGCAGAGGGTTAAGGCTAAACTGCGATACAAATATCCAAGCGTGAATGTCTTAACATGCAGTGGGATGGCTACTAGGGGGCTTGGGGAGAAAACTGCAACCAAGCCTCTGATCTGACCACAGTTATCAAACAGGACGGGTTGGATCTAAAAAGGGAGAAAGAAACATCTGTCACAGCTCACAAGGACTTTGCTGAGGTAGAGGCATCTACTTCACAGTTGCCTGAAGACTTCAAGGTAGATGAGGAGGTCAAACCCTTTTTGTAGGCATGTATGAAGCTGCTGTGCAACCCAAAGGTTGTGGAAAATCTTCAGGAATTGATAGATAGTTGAGCTACATAACCTATCCTCCCTTTGAAAGTGAAGGACATACACAAACTCTATAGATATAAGAAACGCACTGGTAGGGAGATGCAGTTGACTGCGCAGATCGATGATTACAAGATGGATTAGGTTATTTTGGACCTAGGGGAAAATGAAAACGTGTTGCCTAAATAGACTTGGAAACGAATGGGGGAACCTAAGTTGGAATGGTCCACTCTCCAGTTGCATATGGCCAATCAACATAAGATCATACCCTTAGGAAGACTATCGAAGATTGTGGTGGATATCACAAGGGTTAAGGTCTAGGTTGATTTTGAAGTAATTCAGATTTTTGAAGATGAGGACTTCTACCCTACACTCCTAGGCTTGGATTGGACCATCGATATGGGGGGCATCATTAACCTAAAGAAGAGAAGCATGGTATTCGAGAATAATGGTACAAGGGTAATAGTACCATTAGATCATGCGAAAGGTGAATGATACACAAAACTAGTGCGTGACGAAGAGGATGTGGATCACATCTATAAGTTGAATATACGAGATAAGGATTCGATCAACCCCATGATAGAGGGGTTACTCTGCTGGGAATAGGACAATGAATGTTTCTCTAACTCTGATGGAGATATAGAGAATTTGAAAAAATGGTTACATGATGTCTTTGCGCTGCAATGTCTTCGGATCACAAAGAAATTCCACTGCATCTCCTCAAAGGTAAGATATCTACCTTATTTCGATGGTTATGATAATGTTAGGGAATTTTTGTAGGCATTTGAAGCTGAGGTTCCCAGGGAACAAAGGTCATGGGCCCTTAACCTAGAGATGCGTGTAACCCTTGCACGACGGTGGGAGACGCATAAGGAAGTGTTCTTGGAGTGGGAAGATTGTCAAGGCATGATGCTCCTACGATTTGAGACTTCGGTGGAGGTACAGGTCAAGCTATTCCTTGGCCCAGGGGATTCGCGTGAACATGTGGTTGCATGGATGGAAGCGTGGGGCGACTGAAATATAGAAGAGTGGGTTCAATTATTCACTCATGCATTGGGTCCAATCCCTACTTCCTGGTACCTGAATGTAAAGCTACATTAGCACACCCGCCACTAGGAAACTTTGAAGAATGGCTTTATAGGAAAATTTAGAATCATAGGGGGTTCCAAGGCGCTTGATGAAGCTTTACAAGACATAGATACATTCATTTTTGGCAAGACAGACTCTTCTATAGTATTCAGGACGTCGACATGGGAAACACAGATGCAGGATATTGTCAACTGCCGCAACTTGGCAAGAGACGAAGGTGAAGATGATCTGTGGTCTGTCTCTATCCCAGAGTCAGAAGGGGAGCGTGTCGTTGAAGGACCTCCACTGAAAGAAGTGAATGTCACTAAGCCTCTCAGGTTGCAAAATTTAAACATTGGGACGAAAGAGCACCCTAAGTTGGCTAATATTGGGGACTACTGGGATGAGAATATGGTAGGTAAAGTGGCTGAATTACTTACAGAATATCAGTTCTTGTTCCCTACAAAGTTTTCCCAGCTAAAGGGGATAAAAGGGGACTTAGGCGTCATGCATATCACTTTCAAACCAGATGCGTGGCCCATAAAGAAAAAAATTTATAAGTTTAACCCCAACTATAAGCAGAAGGTTAAGGATGAGCTCGATAAAATGCTTGCTGAAGGTATCATCAAACCAGTTGAATAGTCAAACTAGGTCAGTCTAATGGTGGTTCAGGAGAAAAAAAATAAGGGAGAGATTCGGATCTATGTGGACCCACACAAGTTAAATGATGCCTACCTTCATGATCCATTCCCAATGCCATTCTCAGACAAAATCTTAGATAGCGTGGGAGGACATGAAGCATACTCTTTCACGGAAGGGTTCTCAGGATACCATCAGATAAGAATCGTACCTGAGGATCGTAGCAGAACCATGTTCACCATTGAGTGGGGATCTTTTCAGTATACTGTCATGCCGTTTGGACTAAAAAATTTCCCTGCTATATTCTTGCGGGTTGTTGTCATAGTGTTCAAAGAATTCATTCACAAGTTCCTCGAGGTGTACTCAAATGATTGGAATGTCTTTGTCTTGGTCAAAGAACATGTCTCAAACTTGTGCATGATGTTGGATGTCTACCGGAAACACCAAATTTCCCTAAATATCAAGAAGTGTATCTTCTGCGTACCGTTCGGAATCTTACTCGGCCACATATTTTGTCGGCAAGGACTAATGCTAGATCCTGCCAAAATCACAATTACCATAAATTTGCAAGTACCAACCACGGAGAAACAGTTGCGCTCGATCCTTGGACATAGCAGCTACTACAGGAAATTCATTCAAGGCTATGTGCTGATTACTGCCCCTATGGAAAAATTGCTCAAGAAAGATGTTTCATTCTTTTGGAATGATGAATGTCAAAAGAGGTTCGAGCTACTAAAAGAAAAGATGGTCTCGACACCTATTCTCATATTTTTGGATTGGGAGAAGGTATTTCATGTTCACGTTGATGTGTCGGGCATTTCTCTCGGGGTTGTCCTTACGCAACCAGGAGAAGGTGATATTGACCATCCGGTTGCATTGGCAAGTAGGAAGCTCTCTAGTGCAGAACACAACTACTCCACCATAGAGTGGGAGGGATTGGCTATGGTTTACGTGTTGCAGAAATATCGGCATAACTTTTTAGGAGGACACTTCAAAATGTTCACAGACCATTCAACTTTAAAGTACCTGGTCAATAATCCTGTGTTGGGGGGGAAAATATGTCGATGGATACTACTATTTGAAGAGTATGATTTTGAAATCATAGTCAAGGTGGGAAAGTTGAATGTTGGGCCGGACCACTTGTCCTGAATAGAGAGTGGTGAGGATCCAACCAACTTGGAAGCTAGATTGCTTGATGCACAGCTATTTTATATCAAGGTAGTAGATGCACACTTCGCTGATATAATTTAGCTCTTAACTACCAAGACGACACCTTCAGAGTACTCTGTACAACAAAATAAAGAGTTAGTCACCCAGGTAGCAGACTTTACCATCATTGCAGGTCAATTATACAAGATGGTGGCAGATGAAGTATTGCGGCGATATGTTTTGGAGCACAAAAGGCATGTTATCTTCGCAGAAGCTCATGACGGAGTAGCAGGAGGTCACTACGCAAAATATCTCGAGGGCTGGATCCTGGTGGACAACCCTGCATACTGATGCCCACGACTATTTTAAAGCCTCTGCTATGTGCCAAAAAACAGGGAGGCCATCCCGCAAAGATGAAATGCCCCTTCAACCACAAATGGCTCTACAAGTGTTTGATAAGTGGGCTATCAATTTCATCAGGCCTATCAACGCACCAAGAAAGAAGACGTGTGTGTGTTACATTATTACAGCCATCGATTATGTAACCAGGTGGGAAGAAGCGCAAACAGTAAAGGAGTGTACTACAGATACTGCTGCGCATTTCATCTTTGAACAAATCCTCACCAGATTTGGATGTTCGAAGATTCTCATGAGTGACAGCGGTATGCACTTTGTCATGAAACACTCTGAGCTTTGACCAAGGAGTTCTGGATCCATCATGTGAAGAGCACGCCATATCACCCCCAGGCCAACGACGTGGTTTAATATTTTCATAAAATCTTGGAGCAAGCACTGACCAAGGTATGCAATGCTGATCGCAACGATTGGGACGTGCGCATCCCGTCGGTCCTCTGGGCCTATCGAACAACCTGCAAGAAGTTAACAGGAAAAGCCCCATTAAGGATGGTTTATGGTAAAGAATCCATTATGACCATGGAGTATATTTTTCCTATTCTACGTATCACATCTTTTACAAACATGGCTCAACCAGACATCATGGAGGAGCGATTAGTGTAGCTTATGGCTTTGGAGGAAGATCGGTCTATTGCAAATTTCCATCAACAAGTCTAAAAGGCCTACGATAAAGCTTGACATGACCGAACCATTTGCCAGAAGACATTCCCGGAAGGAAAAATTGTCCTCTTATATGATAGCCAGTTTTCAAAGCATCCCAGGAAGTTCCAGCAGCATTGGCTTGGTCCCTACACAGTTAAGGAGATCACAGATGGTAGAGAATTTAGGCTTGCTACCCTGCGCGGAGATATGCTCCCAAGCTACATCAATGGTAGTCGGTTCAAACCGTACCGGATCAAATGACTCTATGGCCGGAGTATCCATACAGGCACAGGTGGAGGCCCCACCACCATAGTGACTCGGGACGAGTCACAAGATTGTGTTGGGGGATTGTTGGGATAGGGTCTCCTACAAAGGTGCAAATCTAATCCACTTTGTATATTTTTTATTATATTTGGTCTAACGCAGGGGTTTTTGGGTCGGTAAGTGCCCCTAATGCATTGTAAGTGGGTCAAGGGTAGACCAAGAGTCCGCAAACCACAGTTTGTGGACCATTAGATGCGTAGGCTAACATAGTATAAGTAAATGAACCTTTTTTGAGTTGTAAGGTAGACATTAAACTAATATTGGTGCAAATTGCGAATTAGTAGATCTGTTTTGGGTTTTTGGGGAAAGGACTCCTGTTGGCTGTGTGCGCGGAGATCCTCATTCCTCCTATGTGTGAACCCTGCTACTATGTGCGCAGGTTGGGTTTTGGGTATTGTAAAAGGATCTGAAGGATTAATGAAAGCGGACGGTTGTTGGACCCTATGATATCTATTATGTTATGCATGAGTCTATATTGAGCCCCACAAGTAACTATGTTAAGTACTTATGCTGCGTTGACAATTGATCTAAATCTGCTTGTTAGACTTTATGCAAGAATAGATGCAATAATTACTTTATTTTCATGTATATGTTATTTATTGGGATTATATATGATATTGTACGTATGGATGCGAAGGGACTAATAGATCTGAGTTCTGTAATATGTGATCTGATATTTGTGAAGTTGAATGTAGCTATTCCTAACTTATCTGCCCTCTCCTAGGGTACGAAAACATGGTTCTAGCACCCTCCCATACTGCTTTGGGTGAGATTTTGGCCTGCGCAAGCAAGTCACTGCCAAAAGGGCCAGTAGTATAAGGGTTTGTTGGAAAACCTTAACCTCTAAACCTGGGTTAGGACCCCTCGAGTATTATTATATATTCGGTAGCTCCTGCAACAAGGGGACAACTGCGCTCACTTCTTAGCCACATGGGTTATTACAAAAAGTTCGTTCGGAGGTATGCAGTGCTCATAGCACCTATAAAAGATTCGCTTACGAAGGCGGCCCGATTCTGTTGGGATGACGCATGCCGAGTGAACATATCTTTGGTTTTGAAGTACTTATGGATTAATACTGTGTTGGGGGAAGATACGTAGGAGGCGCAGGTGTTTAACCCAAGTGTAGCAGGTATGCCAAGTGCACAAGAGGTGCGAAAACTAGCCATTGGAAAAATAACATCTGGTAAAAAGAAAAAGTTACCGTTAAAAGGAGCAGGCCGCTGGCATTTAATGGTGTATATTTTGAGGATTTTTTACTGTTTCTTGATGGTAAGTTCCAGGTCAAGTTTACCCTACCATTGGATGACCGTAGGCACTATAAAACGGTCAGATAGCTCGAACAAGGGTTCTGTCTCACTTGCATAACTTGTACTTATCCTCTTTATCTCGCACGAGCTTGAGCTATAATATTTTTTGGGTCTACATTGTCCCCTTCATGTCAGATCAACCTCCCCCTTATGATAGTAGCCACCTAGAGTCGAGATTCATTTTCCGTGCTAGGATGGCAGCCACTAACCCAGCTGAGCCCTCGACACCTACTGTCCTAGAAGTTCAGAAAGTAATGGAGATCAGGTCTGAGGATGAAGAAGTGCCCTCAACGATGGTCATAAGGAAGGGAAAAGCGTAGGCACAAGGCTCAGGGAATCCCCCCAAAGCTATGAAATGGGCTTCAAGGAAGCCTAGGACCTCCGCATGGCTTGCCAAGCTACCACATGAAGCATTATAGGGTCTCCACACCAATGTGTTTCAGGATATTCACCATCGAGACTAGCAAGTACACCAACAACTTGGTATGGCCGAACAAACCATTGCACAACAGAACACATTAGTACTCTTTGTTGTCGCGCATCAAGCAAAGCTCGAAACTTTGATCCACCAGCTCTACATAGAGGTTACAGAAGAGATCCCGACCACATCCACCCTCTGGCTAAAATGGAACGATTGGTCGCAACATTGAAGGCTGCCAGGATGGAAATGCAGGTCATTAAGACATAGTTGGAGCAGAAAATCATTGAATTACAAGCCAGACTATAGCCCAAAACACCCCCAGAGGTACGACCCCAGTGCACTGCGCTAGTGGCCACGGCTATAAACACCATTACAGGATAGATTTCTCAGGGTGCCCAGTTACTTGAGTATGCCATGTAGCTCTAGTCTAAGGTCCAGTGCGATTTGATCCTCTGGAAAATCAATTAGGACTTGCGACAGAAGGAGGAAGCTTTCGAGCAGATCGAGACTACATTACCTACCTTAGTCCCTGCACAGCGTTTGGCGCGATTGAGGACCAGTAATACCCTCCAATATGAGATCGAGGGACTCCACCATAAGAAGCATGTTATTGGAGAACGCTTGAAGCCTTGCATTGCTGCAGCCCTCCAGCTCTCACAGGATGTTGACGGTGCTGTGAATCATCTAAACCAAACATTGGAGAGTGTCACAGGTGCGAAAGAGGGATTGACATTGTAGAAGCTTGTAGATATTGCGCAAAGCGCTGCTGCTCAGAGTCAAGAAGTGTTGCCCCCGTTGGTCGTAGACGTCAATGCACTGCGTGCGCAGGTGGATATCCCACCACCACAGTGACTCGGGATGAGTCAGAAGATTGTGTTGAGGGGTCGTTGGAATAAGGTCTCCTACAAAAGATGCAAATCTGGTCCATTTTGTATATTTTTTATTATATTTAGTCTAACGTAGGGGTTTTGGGGTGGGTCAAAGCCCCTAATGCATTGTAAGTGGGTCTAGGGTAGACCAAGAGTACGGAAACCATGATTTGTGGACCATTGGATGCGTAGACTAAAGTAGTATAAGTAATTGAATGTTTTTTGAGTTGTAAGGTAGGCAATGAAATAAGATTGGTGTGAATTGCAAATTAGTAGATCTATTTTGGGTTTTTGGGGAAAGGACTCCTACTAGATGTGTGCGCGGAGATCCTTAGTCTTGCTGTATGTGAACCCTGCTACTGTATGCACAGGTTGGTTTTTGGGTATTGTAAAAGGATATGAAGGATTAATGAAAGCGTAAGGTTGTTGGACTCTATGATATCTATTATGTTATGCATGATTCTATGTTGAGCTCTACAAGTAACTATGTTAAGTACTTATGATGTGTTGATAATTGGTCTGAATCTTCTTGTTAGACTTTATGCAACAATAGTTTCTATAGTTGCTTTATTTTTCTGTATCTGTTAATTATTGTGATTATATATGGTATTATGCATGCGGATGCGAAGGGACTGATAGATCTAGGTTCTGTAATATGCGATCTGATATTTGCGAAGTCGAACGTAGCTCTACCTGACTTACCTACCCTCTCCTAGGGTGCAGAAAAATGGTTCTAGCACCCTCCCATACTGCTTTGGGTGAGACTTTGGCCTCCGCAAGCAGGTCACTGCCGAAAGGGTAGTAGTATAGGGGTTTGTTGGCAAACCTTAACCTCCAGACTTGGGTCAGGACCACTCAAGCCAACAAATGGTTCCTCATTGAAAACA
Source organism: Pinus albicaulis (assembly GCA_034641835.2). Classification (NCBI taxonomy): domain Eukaryota; kingdom Viridiplantae; phylum Streptophyta; class Pinopsida; order Pinales; family Pinaceae; genus Pinus; species Pinus albicaulis. The sequence goes on along the minus strand of CM076581.1, from coordinate 867,223,937 downwards.
ACTTGCATTTGAGTGACAAGATGCGATTTGTGTTTTGTGTCTGGTATAAGTTCTCGAGCGTCGTCTAGATCTCAGTTGATGATTTTCAATCTCTGATGTGTGGGATAATATTGTATTTAATAGACAACTTCAGTAAGACTTTTTCCCGATTCTCTTTTTTATCCCAGTCTTGTATGAGTGAGGTTATCCCTGTTATAGTGTTCGATTTCTTCTCATCATTGCTAACAATTGACCACGCATTCGCTCCCTCAAGTAGTGTATGTAGCTTGAATTTCCAATTGGTATAATTAAACCCATCAATTTTTCTAGACTCGTTGGGATATGTTTATGTAAAGTTATTCATACTAGACTAATCGAATTTTAGACCCTTTGATGACTCTAACCAATTGAATAATTGCAAGCTATGCTAAAAAAAAACTCAATACATACCAGATCCTAATCACAGATCTACTACCAATCTGTCACGATATCTCTGACTGCAACTCAGATCCACTACCAATATGAATATTATTGTGTCAACAACTCAGATCCACCAAAAATGGGAAAATCCCATGTGCAAAACCAAACAAAGAGGCCAACACCCTTACGAGAAAAAAATCTGCACCGAGAAATATTTCGCTACGTTACCCGAAATCGGCACTGGTATGGCCCCAAAAGACACACTAATTTATCAAAGGCATGCACCGATGAGTGTGACTATCACGCAAAAAATTTCGCCGACCCACCTTGTGCTAAAAAAAAAAAATGTGAGACCTGTGAGAAACTATGTTTCTCCTCTGAGTGAGGTGTTTACAGCAATCCACCTACTCCTCTGTGAGCACTAAGGCTCCTGTGTGCACAATAGACATGAAGGTTCTATAGCCATGAAGGTTCTTTAGCTGCGAGGTCTCTGTAGCCACTAGGGCTCTAAAGGTAAATCAATCTCACTCGATCTGAGCTCTAATACCATGATAAAAAACTGAATTGAATATAAAGGCATCTATGAGGTGAGTACTTCACCCAGAGACTACATGCAAATGGAGAGTACACTCTACATTACACGATCAAATGAAACAACAATAAATACATACAAAGGAATAGGAAGTTGTAAACAAACTCCTATAACCTAGGAACTAACCCTAACTTAAGGAGCTATGCTACAATAATGTAACCATTTTTCCATTAATACAAAATGATATTAATTATTTTCAAATGTAGCTAGGGGCAGTGAATTTTCCAACTTCTCCACAGTGACATTGTCAACAAGACAGTGAATATCAATGGAAGGTTTCTAAAATAAGCTCTTTGTTTCCAAATTTTTTTATTTTTCCAATTCTATCTTCTCTATTTTCAACAAGTTTCATTTTGGTAGCATTGTTTTTGTTCATAAAAAAATAATACAGAAAAAATATAATGTTTTTGTCTCACTGTATCACAAGGGTTATGATACTGCCTCTAGCTCATAGTGATTATTTTTTAGAGGAACATGTGGAATGTTGAATAAGGGAGCCATGGACACAGTTTTAACCTCAGCTCATGCTACCAGCGAGGAACAATTTTTAGATACTAGTTTTACTATTGTTTTGTTATGAGATAGTCAATAGGCATATTCCTAGAAACCCAATTAGATTTAAAATTGAGCCAGAATTTTACTGCATAAATCTATGTCATAGTTGATCAAATGGTGAATATGCTTATGGTCTACCCTCAAAATACAATGTAAGGGGACATCTTTCTCCAAGGTAGATATTGTACCCTACTCATATTGCACTTAATTCTGGACTGAGCCTACCCAAATCTTGCTTGAGATTTATAACAATGGCTAGTTGAGTGATGCCATCCTTAGTTTCAATCTACTCCCATCCTTCTTGTTCCACATCCAGACCTTGTTTTGAAAAAGTATTAGTTTTTCTATTCAGTTCTCACTAAGCATGCATGACTGTGACTGAAGTAAACAATGCTTCCATTATTTTGAGCTGATAAAGAATGGGAGGGAATACCAAGCTTTCCATCATGTATACTCCTTTCATCCAGATAATAAATACCATTGATTGTTCCATGAGTTGAAAATCTGGTACATTATGTGCTCCAACACTTCTCAGTAATAATTTAAGTGTCAACATCTCAGACTGTTGTTTGTATCATGTACCACAAATTCTATGAACTTCATGTAGTATGTTTTTCCAACAAAGAGAAATATGGGATACTAACATCACACTAACATTTTGATAAGCAGAACAGAATTAAAAATAAAAATAAAAATTAAGATGATCAATACCTGCAGATATTTCATATCTTGTAGTACCCCCTTCAAGGATGCCATGCGTTTAGGAATGGATTTTCCATGAATTAGGTGCCCTCCCCTGTTATCACCATTATATTTATGTTTTTCAATTGAATAACCTGTTCAAAAATATTAGAGCAACAAATTTTTTCCCGATGATAGTTGGGCTTGACTGTTAGGAGTATAAAACAGATATAATAAGCTGAAACCAGTGCAAGGATTCTAATATGCATGTATTGAATGAATTTAATCGAATATCAGTTTCTTTTTAGGTTCAAAAGGACAATAGATGTTATATTAATTAAAATAAACATCATGTACAATACCATAACTTCAATCGAGTATTACGAGGTAAAACATTTAAAAAAAAAACATAGGAAGCGCACGAAACACCTACGAAACCAGGAACTGGATATGCTCATCAAAAACTGCTATTCCATAAATGATGTGTTTCCTCTTTCATCCGTACATAGTATAAGGTATTAAAAAAAAAAAAAAAAAAAAAAAAAAACGAGCACTATTTATGATGAAATCTAGGTAACAGCCAATATCTTAACCGTGCCATTTCAAATTGAACATATAGTGATAAGAGTTGTGACATAATACTGTTATGTTACTAGAATGGGCAACTATAAAATTGAACAGTAAATGGGAGTGGAATAAGACAGAGGGATAGAGGCTTATGAGAGATGGCAAATATGAAGCCAAGAGAACAACAACGAACAAGTCAGAGGGACACGCGGAAGGTCAGAACAAGCTTGGAAAACATGAATAATAATTGAAATTGTAAATTAAAAATTTAATGCAAAATAATAAAATAAATAATAAACATTGTAAAAGAAACATAAAACTTGGGAGATAAACCCATGATACTTCCCACTTAGCCAATCATCAGCAGAAAGCCAATCCAGGTTGATCATTCACATCCTGTGTATCATATCACTTTTGGACCTGGGACTGCATACACTGAAGTTGCACTCCTCCCTGCTTTTTCCTTTAAAGCGCCTGTTGTCGGTCTGGAAGACTATGCTGTTGTTCCCAGTTTTGGGTATGCACGTGGAAGGTATCAGTCTGGTTTTTTTAAATAGATGAAAGGTCAAATGATTCAAGAGAAACTCTTTCTGAATCAATAGCTTATTCAACAGAATCAACTGAAGGGTTGCTACAGGGCGTTGTATAAGTGTGATTTGACTTAGCCACCTGAAAAGATCATTTACATCTCTGTACAAGACCGCCTCTAAAAGGACATATATGAAGATATCATTTGCATCGTCGTCCACCCTTGGTTAGAGCCTTATTCTTTGGCATAAATAGGAGCATGAAGCCAAATATCCACATTAAACAATGCAACACTATTATGTCTACCTCTATCGATGCGTATAGGTGCGCAATTTTTACACTCATGCAGAAGTGTGAGGGGACACAGAGGGTTCCTACACCTCGCATATTCCACGGTGGGCATAAGCACGTAAGCAACAGGTGAGGGATTTTAGGGCAAACTCGTCAGTGTGACACTGTAATTTTGGGAAAAATACACTGCGAGATAAAAGGGATTTAATGTTGGGTTATTCACAGCATGGGTTTCGAGCCTAAGTATAGAGTTGAGGAAATGGTTAGGGCTTGGAAGAGGAAATCGACGTATAGTTCTTGAGCAGTCATTCAGAACCGATAGGGTTTCTTTCGAATGGAGGAAAATAACCACGCAAATGGATGAAATGAGCTCAAATTAAGTAATGTTATCCTTTTTCATTTAGCTACATATAATATATCAATCCAATTTAAATACTAAAAATATATAGTAAATATTTTTCGCTATCTTCGATTCTAGAATAAACAGGATTTCTAACGCTAAGGCCCTCGTTATAACAGCACCATATCATGATAATTTCTTTTCTTATGATCTGGATATTGAATTTCATCCATTTTCGTGTAAATCCGCCCATGGAGGGTGTGTAATCGCTTCATATCATCGGAATTTCAATTCATATGCTCTGCATATTTAAGTTCATCATGTGCCTTGGAAATTCATCCATGGAGGGGTGAGAGAGGAGTTAAGCTCAATCTCAGTGTACAAGGAAAATTTTTCACATAATGACATACCATATTTCATTACCATTTGTGTAGAGAAAATATAGTTCCCAAATATTAAAATAATATTAGTGTAGCAAAAATATCATTCAGTTGATTTATTTTTCATATTTCTGGATTTTTGAGATAGAAAAACTAGTAAATGAACATACCGCTTATTTATTCAAATAGAATTTATTTACCTGTTACACACATTTATTAATAGAGTATTTATAATTTTCTCTTACTTCTGTAATGTTCTAGTGTTCTGGAGCTTAACAAAAAAAAATCTATAGTTCAACAAAAATTAACGATGAATACAACTCCACCAGCATCAGTTGTCTTTGTTTAGCATAAATATCTCCAATGAACATCTTCCTATAGTTACTCCACTGTTACAGGTTGTAGCTAGTCTAGATGAACCATAAACAAAGCAGTTACCTTCAAAACAACAAACAAATGTACAGCGAAATCGATTATTATTGTCCCAGCTCGAAGGGTAGGGACTAATAACCACAATAAAGTTTTCCTAAAAAAATTTCATAAAACGTATGTTTTGTCATATAACTATGACATGAAGATATACATTTATGGTTTTCATATATCAGAATTTAGCAACGAATTTAGATTTATTTACATGAAATTAATTTCATTAAAATTTTTGAATTACATTTAAATATTTATTTATTCACTTATATCTCGAAACATATATAATAATGATGTTGTGAAAAAGTTAAGGTTTTGAAAGAATGATTTCTTAATTTCAACTTATTATTATTGTAACCTATTAGATTGATTTACATTAAAATTTTTGAATTACATTTAAATATTTATTTATTCACTTTTATGTTGAAACATATAAAAGTAATATTGTAAAAAAGTTAAGATTTTGAAAAATGATCTTTTTATTTATTATTATGGTAACTTATTATGATAATATATGTGAATATAGTAGGTTATAATTTAGTGACGAATATGATTTCTTAAGCAATTTATTGAGCCGAGAGGTTTATTCAAGAACCCAGTATGAAGGCATGTGTAACTTTGTCCACCTTGAGTATGAAGAGATGTGTAAGATACATCACCCCGATGAAGGAAGGGAATTGAACTTGTGATGTGATGAGTGCCATAGCAGCCAGCCTCATCACTGTTTAACAAAGACCCCATGGACTTTAATGTTGAAAATTTTGTTTGGCCTTATATATACTCCATCCAAAAACAAAACTTAAACTATGAAAAATTAAACATTGTATTTTTCACTCTAAAGAAGTTTGCAAGTGAAGAAATTTGATCCTTCAAATTGGCATAACCATATCAGCTACGTATACAGAAATATTGGAAAACAAAGCATCAAAAATATATGCTATCCTATAACTACATAAGCTGAAGAATAATTACAATATTAACATTAAAAATGATAATGAAAAGTTTTAATTACCATAAATAAATGATAACAAATATCATTATATATCTATATCATCAAGGAATATATTAAGAGCTGAGAAACATAGAGATAATATAATATTGTAATTAAAAATAATTCTCATTATGAAAGTTGTTATTTAGTTTAGCTATTTTAAATTATATTCATATTCATTTTAGAATGACTAATTTAATTTTATAATGAGAAATTCATATATATATATATATGTTTATTTCATTTATCTTAAATGAATGTGATTAAAGGAAAAGTAATGAAATACACACCCTCCATAAACCTTTAATACTCTAAATCTTAATAACATGGGAACTATCATATGTGCCTTCGGTGGGATTTTTTCACCGCATTAGACTATATTAATCAAACATAAAACACTTTATATGGGAACTATCGTGTCTGCTTTCGGTGGGACGTTTTCAGCCCCATTAGGTAAAAATAAGACACTTTCTATTCACCTTTTCTATTCACCTTTAATTGTAGAATGAGCATGGCATGGCTGGAAAAAAAAAGATATTTAATAATAAAAATTATTGAGCTATAATATTTAAAAGTAATAATAAATATATTTATTCTAAAAATTTAGAAAGAATATATGTATACACATAACCATTTATTAATTTTATGTATTATTTTATATATAATTACTGTATTCATATAAATTAAATAGATGGTATATGTTAATAAGCATCAAAATACTATATAATACATTTTATGTGGTTAAAAACAAAAAAAAATTAAGTTATGCTAGTCCTAAGATGACTAGTATGCCTAACTTGTTCTTTCAGTAATCGTGACTTAAGGGTATCTACATCATAAAAATCACTTCGGGATTGTACCCAATTTGGACCACACTAGCCCTTAGTATGGTGGACCATTTCTCATAGAGTTTTGGGGCGCCTTAATATAACACCCCCTCACACTCTACTCTATGCCCAATGAGCCTCACACAACTAGAATTAAAAAAACATAAAACCTAACTTAACTATAACTCTAATGATAATAATCATAATAATATCATTATTATAAAAAAAGCAATATGAAATTTAAACATATCTAAATTTAAAAAAATATGGAAAAAGATTATGAATTATGGATATCTACCCCTATTTCACCATGAATAATTTGTAAATATGTTTTGTTATATTACCATGGGCTTATACCATGTCTTTTCAATGCAACATGTCTAAAAATACATAATTCACTTCTTATGTCACTCTTTCACATGTCATTTCTATCAATTAACTAATTTAGTTAAAACGAAAAAAAATATATAAATCTCAACATTTAATTTATGTACGTACTATAAATTCTCAATGGAACTTAAATCTTTATCACTAACACAATAAATATTGATAATTAAATTCAAAATTTGAAAAGCGCTATTCTAAAATAAACATATCTATCCAACCTAATAATAATTTAATTTAAAAACTTAATGTACATTAACAATATAAATTAATATATTTAAACAAAATAATAAAAACCTTATTATTATTATTATTATTATATAAATTTAATATACATTAAAAAAAACTATTACTCAAGATTCAAAGTTTCGATATAAATAAGACGACATTACATCAACGTTAAACCTCTTTTATTTATCTAACATCTATTATAAATGATTAAAAAAATTAAATTAAAATAAAATAATAATTTATTAATATTAAATAAATAATAAATGTAATAAATAATAAAAAAATATTTATAAATGTCGCTTATTAATTCATATATACAAAATACTATTCTTGATTTTCAAATTTAATTTCAAATTTAATATGCAATAATACTAACGAAATATTAGATTACAGATTCACAATATAATTAACAACATCAATACTATTGTTAATATGTCATATGTATAGAAAAAACACCAATGCATGGACATTGTACTTTATCATTAGAATTTTAATGACTATCTTTACAGTGTTTCACAATGCTTTAAAATAATGTAAAGATAAATAATATATGGTACAATATTGAAGACATTCTTAAAACATAATATAAATAATACCAACGTCATTTTTTTTTTGGGATATTATAAAATTATTAATAAAAAATCATATTGATGATGATTATATAATAATGTATATTATTCATATTGAAAAAATATAATTTTAATATAAATATAAATTTTAAAATAATATTTAAAATTTTATGTTATTGATAATATTAATAATAATAATAATAATTTATGTATTATTATTATTATTGAATTTTAAGGTTACAATTAAGTCAATTCAAACATCTAATTGGTGCATTACATCACTTTGTTTATGGGACAAGGGATAGAAATATTGTTTAACATATTAGAATTTTGTATTTCTCAATTTCCATAATATTTCATAACATAGTGATGGCCATTTAAACTACCACATAATGTTATTATAAATTTCCCCTAAAGGTGGAAAGATACATAGTAGGAATAAAACATGTGTAGCCTATGATGTTACTGCAAAAATTTTGCAGCAAAAGAAACTATAGCAACCAGGCTTGCAATAGTCTCACACATTTGGATGCTTGTCTCACAAATTTTAATCAAACCATTGTTCCTCTTTAAATCATTTTTTCCAATCATATCACTATGTCAAAAGCTTATATACATATTATATCCAAGATATAACATCCAAGGTAATGAAGAGAAACATTAATAAAAGTTTTTTTTTAATCTAATTCTTGAGGCACAATCCCTTATACATGTAAATTACATAACTAAAAGAGATAATTATACATCTTTCTTTTATACATATTATTTTAATATTTTAATCATAAAAGGATATTATTTTTAAATAATAATAATAATACTAATTTAATGTCAGTGTCAAATGAGACAATAAATTGGTGTACGCCACTCCCTTATTTATAAGATGAGAAAAATAAGGACTAGAGACACTCCTTAGTGCATACAATTCATTATAACTAATATTTAGATAGTTATGCATGCTATATCCCCTGCAAATGTAAACTTATGAATAAGCACTCATTCAAATTGTACATATTCTTAATTATTAATATTATATGTAAAAGTTAAAGTATGAATCCTAACTTGAGTGGTTTGGTGAGTAATTTATATTTAGAATTTTGTAGGTTAAATTTTTGGAAATATAAAACTATTATATATGTAAAAATGAATATTTGTTTCTATAAAAAATATATATATTTTTAAATATTTTTAAAATTTTGATTTATTATGTTTAAAATATCATATTTCATTCAAATATTAAAATATTTCTGAAATGTTATCAACTAGTTTATACAAAAAATGCCTTTAACACCCTCATAAGATATTCTACTTTATAAAAAAATATTGTTAACACCATATAAGAATTTATACACAACTTTGTGGAGTTATTTCTCATTTGACTCAACATCGCCAAAGTTCATAACTCTTCATTATTTATCTCAACATTTTTTTCCTAATGAAAAGCTATACCAAAAATGGATGATATGTTCATCCAAAATGTTAGACACCTCAACAATTTTACACGTTGCTCCAGAAACTTCAAATTAATTATATAATTATTTTTTTTATAAATTCTTGAAATAAAACTACTCACTACTCACCATAATATTATAAAATATCATAACACTACATCTAATACCATCTATTTAAAACCCCATAAAATATATAAGTATTAAATGTATTAATAAAATATATTATATATCATATATCAATAATTTAAAAAAAATTATGAATTAAAAATATGACATCATTTTATTTAACACCCATAAAAATTATAACCTATAAAAAATGCATTGCAACTTTAAATTCAACAGACCATAATTTAATACATAAAATGTAAATGGAACGTATATTAAAACCAGTACAAACGTGAATGATGAATGTATTTAACAGTTACTTCCATCATTAACGATATATGAAATATATTAACCATGAAAAAACATAAATTTGTAATTTAAATATTATATATATATATATATATATATATATAATTTAAATTTAAAATTTTATTTTAAATAAAAAATATATATATTCTATGTAATCCCATTTTAAAATATCCAAATTTAATTAATTTGTTATAAAAAAATCCTTTTACACTCGAGTTTATTATAAAATTTAACTTAATTTATTTAATTTTCTATTAAAAATAATATTACATATTAAAATTGAAGATATAATTTTAATCGATCAAATAGAATCATTTTTTATCGGCTTACCATTACTTTTCATAGAATCATTCTTTCTTCGCTGATAATTAATTTTTATTTATCCTCACTTTTATCACTCGGTGATCATTATTTTTTTGCTATAGAGTAATAAATGTGGTTGGGAAATATATGGTTATCATTAGATTTAAATTTGATTTGTTTAGATTTAACTGTGAGCATATATGGCCCAACAAAACTTATTATCCTATAGCCCAAGAAATATGTATAGCCTTGTAACTCTTTCGAAAATTTTACCAACATGTTTGAAATACTCAAATTCATATTTTATCCACACATTTTTAAAAATTCTAAAATGAGCCAATTCAGTAAATTTATAAGAGATAATCGAATTAACCTCGTACCATGAACACAATTACTCTATAAAATTTATACAATAACATTGAATTTCTTATTTTTCTGTATTGCAATTAACTGACTATCAACTGCAAAACCGCAAAAATATGGAGGCAACTCCTTTCTCCACACCAATGTAATATTTAGAAGCTCTCCAAACCAATGTAATATTTAGTGGGCCTATTACAACGAGGGCAACAATGCCAGGTCCGGTGAAAGAAAACTAAATCACAGACAAGCTTAAACACATCTTGGAAACCACATGGAAGTGGCAGTCCTAGACTGGACTGCGGTGCAGTTTTCACTACTAAAATAAACAAAATACATGACAAGAAAACATACATTTAGGTTAAGCTCCAGTCTGGTGAAATCACTTCTTGCAATTATAGACATAGCATAAATCCTGCAGACAATTCACCACCAAAAGTATCACTATAGCTAACAGAGGAATTTCCACGACCCCAATAAGAATTCGTTCAGAAACTCCAACAGTACACCATTCAATTTTCTGTTAGAATGCTTGTTAGTGTCGTTATAACTTTGTCCAGATATGCAACTTTTGTGAGAGGAACGCACTTACCCATGTTGTTCGACAGGTTCGCAACCGCTTGATCATTTTGGAGGCCGTTTGAAATAATTCCGCTCTCATTCCGTAACCTAAAATATTTTGGACTGTCGATCAAACCGTTCATGAAATTGGTGTGCCACGTGAAAACCATCGCTTTGCTTCTCAGATTATATTCCTTATTTGGTTTTTGTGGAGGATCTTCACCCACTAGAGGCTCACTAGAACCTTTTCGTTTGTCACTGAAAATAGGATCAAACGTGAAAACTAAATCACCAACACTTGTATTTTCCTCTGTCGAGGCTGGTTCATCAACGTCTTGAGTTTTCTCTGAATGCTCTTACGCTGACAAAATTTCGAATTAACCAATTAGTTTTCATAAAGTTTAAACACATTTTATAAGAAAACAAAAAGGTACTGTGCAATTGTAATGACCTAACAAGAATGGGATAAAACATTTTAAACATGATGCATGAGAATTTAAAACAACTATGATGGATTTAGAGTCGAGACAACAATAAATTCAAATCAAGAATTTTTTTACTTACAGCATGGCAACCGAATCTGTTTTTACATTTCAATTTTTTTACCATCACAAGATAAAAATTAGAATGCTGGCATGAAACTCCCGATGATCATAGATTTAATAGTAGGAAGATGTCAACAAACTGCTTATGTATTCACAGATCATAACATAGAAAATTTAGGACTTCCGTGAGATCAAAATTAGTATTATTTTGGTTTTGTTGCAAACTTATACCTTCCTATGTCACTGATATTTAATTTTTATACTGCATAATCATGATTTTCTCACTTATACTGTTGAGATACTAATATGACTCTCTATTAGGTTTCATTACATTTAATTCTCTTCTTTGTTAGGTGTCACAGACAGTACAATTTTACTTCAGTTTATTCGAGTTCTACTCCAGTGGTTTATTATTGATGTTTAGAATTTAATCTATTGAGCTATTTTTGAATATTGAGAGGAGAAATCTCTATTCCAACTTTTCGCTTTCATTTTTTGTCATGGTATTAGAGCTTAGCCTGTGTAAGACTCCTTGAGAGCAACAAATATTGAAGCTACGTTCTATAAGACTCCAACGCAAAAACGTGAACGCAAGCGAAGTATTTAAATATTTTTGAGGTGTAGAGATCCAAAGAAAAAAGATCAAAGAAGCCAGTGAACGAAGAACAAAGAATCACGAATAGAGAAGCCCCTGATAATTGAGGAAGCCAGTGAACGAAGAACAAAGAATCACGAATAGAGAAGCCCCTGATAATTGAGTGAAGTTTGTTTTTTTTGTTTTTGTTTTTTTTTTTTTTTTTTTTTAAATTAATTCAAAAATAAGTTTATCGGTGTGTTTATCTGAGGAACAGACGCGCCGGTCAGCAGATAAGCGTAGGCTTGAGACAAATACCCAAGTAGATTAGCACAGGTTTGAGCCAGGTACTCGAGCCAATTAGCGCAGGTTTGAGCCAAATACCCATGCTGATCCAGGAAAACCTTACATTGATTTTCTCCCAACGCGATTAGTGCAGAAGAGGTGTTACATATTCGTGTATGTGTGAGTTCATTGCAGAGAGAGATTGTTGCAAAATAAATTTGAAGAAATAATGGCTTCTTCTAGTGCTTTGACACAGACCCCAAATTTTCTTGGCAAAACTTATGAGTTTTGGAGTTTAAGAATGAAGACTTTTCTCCAAGCCCAAGAGTGTTGGAATACACTTTAGATCAGCTACGTATAGCCAACCCAAGAATAATGGGAGGCCATGACCAATAATCAGAGCAATATAGCTATTGAACTAAGAAAGAAGGAGAAGAGAGCCAAATGTTGGATACAAAACTCAGTCGATGACTCTATCTTTAATAATATAACTGGTGCATCAATAACAAAAGAAGTTTGGGATATTTTGAAAGCTACGTATCAAGGAAATGATACAGTGAAGACAATTAAATTGCAAACATTGAAATAACAGTTTGAAACCCTGAAGATGACTGAAACCGAGAATGTAAATCAGTTCATGTCTAGAGTCACGGGAATAGTCAATTAGATCAAACCCATTGACAAAACCATTACAGATCAGAAAATTGTTGAAAATGTCCTTCGAAGCCTACCCAAGAAATATGACATGATTGTAACATCCATTTTTGAATCGAAATATTTTACAAACTTATCAGTAGAACTGTTGAATCGATCACTTCTCGCACACATAACAAGACTTAACTTGGTAGAAGACTCCATAGAACAAGCTTTCAAAAAAAAACTCTCATTTGGAAAAGGCAGAGGTGGAGGATATAGAAGAGGAAACAAGCGAGGCAGAGGCCGAAGTAGTGGCAGATCAGATCATTATCACGCAACAGAGCAGTGGAGACCTCCACAAAACCAAACCCACAGAGGCAAATCATGGAAAAAATCTAATTTCCAATGATATTATTGCAAGAATATTGGGCATTATGAACATGACTGCAAAAAGAAAGAATCAGATCAATAAAGAGGCATTTTCTATCTCTCCAATAATGAAGGAGAATCCTATGAAATGATGTTTCTTTCATGCCATATTAATAAATACATACACACTAAGGACCTTTGGTTGTTGGACAGTGGATGCAACAATCAGATGACGGGTAACAAGAATCTTCTTTCTTGTCTTGATGCTTCCATAACATCAGAGATTACACTTGGAGATCATTCATGTATTAAAGCTTAAGGGAACGGTATTGTCCCTATCTTTATTAAACATAATCAACACAAACACATCCCTTATGTTTAGTATGTTCCACATCTTAAACATAACCTTATTAGTGTAGGAAAACTAATGGAACATGGTTATGAGCTATTACTTCAAAACAACACATGATATATCTATGATAAAATTCCGAATAGAAGATTGATATCAAAGGTTGAAAAGACCAAAAATAGCATGTTTCCATTAAATCTTAGATTTCAAAATACCTCATAGTGTTTATTCCATAATGTATCAATAATATATGAGAATTATCTATGGCATTCTAGGTATGGCCACATCCCAATCAAGATTCTAATTCTGCTTCAAAAGAATTCTACAGTCATTGGTATTGCTTCTATTAGTGACAAAGACTGTAATTGTGAAATTTGTGTTCTATACAAGGATAAAAGAGATAGATTTCCCACATCTTCCTCTAGAGTGAAAGATCCTCTAGCACTTTTCCATATAGATATATGTGGCCCAAAGCAGACACAGTCCATTGGTGGAGTTTCTATTTTCTAAAATTTATTGATGACTGTAGCACGAAGATATGGGTGTATTTATTTTTAAAATAAATCAGATACCTTCACTATATTTAAATAGGTCAAAGAAAAAGCAGAAAAGCAGAGTGGAAAACTCTTGAAAATACTCAGGTCGGATAGAGGAGGAGAGTACAGCTCCAATGAATTAAAAACATTTTGTTAACAACAAGGAATCATAATGCAGAACACTACAAGATATACTCCACAGCCGAATGGAGTATCAGAAATAAAAAATCAGTTGATCATGAACATGGCGAGATGCATGCTACGTGACAAGAAGTTATCAAGTAACTATTTGGCTGAAGCTGTGTCAATAGTAGTGTATTTTCTCAGCAAATCACCAACAACTAGTCTCAAAGATAAAGTAGCTCAAGAAGCATGGGATGGTAAGAACTAAGAAGGTAAATGTATCACACTTTAGAATTTTTGGATCAGTAGATTTTTCACATGTTCCTAAACAACTAAGGAAAAATATTAATGATAGGAGTGAAAGATGCATATTCGTAGGTTATAGTGAGCCGTCAAAGGCCTATAGACTTTATAATCAAGTTACCAAACATTTTATTTTAAGCATAGATGTCGAATTTTTCGAAACTAAATCTTGGTTTGATCATGTTGATGAAATTTAAAATTATTATTTTTATCCACCACATTCACCAATATTTCAGGTTCAAGAACAACCATACCATTTTGAAAATGGTACACCATCAAGAAGTGATTCTGCTAGTGATCAAACATCTTCAGAAGACAAACATAAAACAAGAAGCATCACTGAAATATCTGAGCAGGAGCATGAGTTTGACCAAAATAATATGTTTGCATTTCTTTCAACTCAACCAACCCATTTTGAAGAAGTGGTTGAAGAAAAGCATTGGGTTGATGCAATGAACAAAAAAATTGTTGCGATAGAGAAGAACCAGACTTGGAAATTATCTGATCTCCTAAGAAACAAAACCAAAATTGGTGTAAAATGTGTTTATAAGACCAAGCTAAATGAAAAAGGGAAAATTGAGAAACATAAGGAAATTTTGGTTGCCAAAGGATTCTCACAACAGTTTGGTGTTGACTATAGTGAAAATTTTCTCCAATAGCAAGGCTAGACACAACTAGAACCATTTTTTCCACAACAGCTCAACACAAATGGAAAGTCTATCAGCCTGATGTAAAATATGCCTTTCTAAATGGTATATTAAAGGAATAAGTTTATGTAGAGTAGCCTCTTGGCTTTGAAGTTCCAGGAAAGGAGCATAAAGTATATATATTGAAGAAATATTTGTATGGTTTGAAACAAACTCCAATATCTTGGTACAGTCACATCGACACCTATCTCACAAAAAGTGGTTTTTCCAGAAGCAGCCATGAACCCAATTTGCATATCAAATCTCAAGAAGGTAAAATTCTTATTATATGTCTTTATGTAGATGAGCTTATTTGTACAAGAAATATGATGTTAGAAGACTTCAAAGAAACAACACAAACAAAGTTTGATATCAAAGATCTAGGAGTCATGAAACATTTCTTAGGCATTGAAATTCACCAATCTGTTAATGGCATTTTTTTTGGTCAACAAAAATATGCCACTGACATCATTCAAAAGTTCAGAATGACTAATTTCAAATCAGCTAATAGTCCAAATTCTCAAGGCACCAAACTTAGCAAAGAAGATGTAGTACCACCGGTTGATCCCACATTGTATAAAATTCTAGTTGTTAGTTTATTGTATCTCACTGAAACTAGACATTATATTATGTTTGCAACAAATTTTTTCTCTAAGTTTATGCATTCACCAAATATTATTCATTGGAAGGTTGCAAAAAATACCTTAAGGTATACTATAGGGACCATAGATTACACCTTGTTTTACACACTTTCTAAATATTGTTCACTTTCAGGTTATATAGACGATGATTATGCAGGGAGTTTAGATGATTGCAAAAGTACCTCTGGGTATGTTTTTCATCTTGGAGCCAATCTGATTTTATGGGCATCCAATAAATGATCAATCGTTTCAATATCTTCTGCAGATGAAGGATATGTATCAGCAAATTTAGCATCTTTTCAAGCACTGTGGTTGAGAATATTACTGAAAGATATTTCAAATACTCCGAAGGAGCCAACTCAGATTTATTGTGATAATATTTCAACAACTTCTTTTTCAAAAAATCTCATTTTTCACAAAAAGAGCAAGGACATTGACACAAATTTTTATTTCATTCGTTAACTTGTGAGTGATGGGGACATAATACTTTATTTTTGTGGGTCCAAAGATCATCTTGAAGATATTTTCACAAATCCATTGGGAAAAAAATTATTTGAATTTCAAATAGGTAAATTAGGCATTGTTAGTGCCACCACTTGTAACAGTTGAGATTAGGAGGGGATGTTGAGATACTAATCTCACTCTATGTTAGTTGTCATTACATTTAATTCTCTTTTCTGCTAGGTGTTGTAGATAGTTTAGTTGTACTTCAGATTAGTTGAGTTCTACTCCAATCATTTATTATTGATTCTTACAATATAATATATTTAACTATTTCTGAATATTGAGAAGAGTAATATTTTCTCCAACTTTTCGCTTTTATTTTCTCTCATACACCTACTTATGTCACTAATCTATAATTTTTGTAGTGGATTATTCTCATTATAAGTTTCTCAATAATTTGGACTAACTCAATTGGTTGAAGTTTGTGGACCTTTTCATGAGACTAACTTAAATGCACATCTTAAAATGCTACTGCAAAGAAAAACAAAAAATGATGTAAGACTATCTTAATTGGTTGAATTTTGTGGACATTTTCATGAGACTAACTTAAATTCTTGCCTTAAAATGTTACTGCAAAGAAAAAAAAAAAATGATGTAAGACTGGTAACCAAATCCAACTAATAGGGACACTTTGAACGAACATAAGTAAAGTAAACCCAAAGAGATATGGTATAAAGGGACAGGAAGGCCCCTCGTATCGTGTTATTGTTTTGTCAGGCCATGATCTTATTAAAAGGAGAACGCTAATTTTGTGATGGGGATCCATTCAAGGACCTATTATCCCCATGACACCAAAACAAAGGGGCCAGAATCATACTAAAAAATTTTCTTTTCCTGAATTTGTTAGGTGTCTCAGTCAAAACTTATGAAAATATATTCTTAAAGATTTTGGCAAAATGTTTTTTTAATAATTAAATAGCTTAATTTTTAAGATCATGGTGAAAGTAAACATCAATTTGGTGTATCAAACTTTCTTTTTTATGGGAAAAGGCACCCATCTCAACACAACAATATATGGTTATTTTTCTATGTACAAGGAAATGATGTTTGTTTAATTTTTTTCATAAATACTGCCATGATAGAAGTATTATCTATGATAAAATAGTGAAAAAAATTAAGTACTTTAAAAGATCCTTGCTATTGATAAGATCTAGACTATAAATAATCTGGAACTAGAATGATGTTTTTAAATATTTTTTCCAAAAATAATTTCATAATGGAAAAAGTAATCTATATGATGAAGTAGTGAGAATATTTAAGAACTTTCAAATTGATGTAGGAGAATCCAGCTCAGGGTGTACAAAGAAATTTAAGTATTTTGTCTCACAGGTTTACACGTCATTGCACCTGAGTTATTTTAATTATTTCTTTAGTTTTAGCATTTAGAACTTAAACAACAAGTTATGTTTTTTTTTAAATTTCATTGTAATTTCTCTTAGTTACTGTCTTAAGTTAGGTACGGAAATCAAGTGAACAAAAAAAGAAAAAGTTGTCCATTATAAATACATGTAACTATTGACAGCTTCAAAAAGACATAATTGTTCAACAATGATACAAAAAGGACAAGAGGATAGATCTGTAAGGTTGATTTTCATGATAGCCAAAGACGAATAAAATCACAGAAAATAATTAGAAACAAACCATCTGAATCCATTTGTAGCTTAACTCAAGTTTATTCTTGTTTCAATAACTTATGGGATGCACTTAAAACAGTGACAGAAAGAACTAGTGGAGTAAATTTTCTTTTTAGGCATTTGAAAGATAGACGAGAACAAAAAGGAGTGATCATATCGACTATGCAAACGGAACTACTTCCAGGAACAAAGATTTACATTATCAACAGAATAGATACCACTACAGAAGTTCATCAAACATTGTAATTGAGGAAACACATGTATCATTCCAACCAGAGATTTTTTTTTTTATGTATTACCAAATAAGTTAATTAAAAATGCCAAGAAGAATGTTGTGGCCCAAAAACATAGATAAGCATATGATTTATTTAGTCGAGTATATGGGTTCCAAACACCAATGCAAAAATCCCGTTACCAACGGAAAACACTGAAGCCAAAGAACCCCCTTAGTTCCTAGAGTTTTTTTCTACAAATAGGAGAAAAATATTTTATCAAAACTACAATCAACAGAAGATCCACGACGGTGGACAACCGACAAAGGAGTCGAGATTCCTAATACCCTAAAGACTGAAAGTGAAGATAGGGAGAGGCCCTACCCATTTGGGGGTCAGCAACAGTAGAAATGGCAACCATACTTGGAGCACTGACCGACCATCTGTAGAGGAAATACAAACAAATAGCAAGAGCGATGGAAATATTGAAATTTGAAACAGAGTAGAGGGGTTGAGGTTTTATGAACTTAAACTTACCAGAAAGGTAGTAACAAGACGAAGAAGAAGCCAACGGGTCGCCAACCAAACAAGGAACCTTTCAACAAGGAGCGAAATCCTTAGTTTAACCAGGAAGAAAAAGACCAAACAACTGGAGCAGAGAGAGAGGAACTACCTTGGGAATTCGTCAATCCAAGGTTGAATGTGAGTTCCTGCTGGTTGCGACCTAGAAGAAGAAATAAAAATCACAGTCAGAGAAACCATTGAACGACGGGCAAGAAAATAACATAAGAAAAGGTGCATTCGAAAGAAAATACTGTTAACCACCATAGAACCTCCCAGAAGGAGAAACCCATTTTCAGACAGTGAAGATTCAAGTTTCAAAGCCCTCGAGCTCATCGACAGAATAGGAGATACCCACAGAGCCATTGTATCAAATGAAAACCAGCTATGCAGAGTTGAAAGGTGAATAGATAGTGCAACGACAAGTATAGTAAGTGAAAACAAAGGCTGAGACCTCATAACAAACAACACCCACAAAGAAAAAACCATAGTAATCATAGAGATATAGTCACAAAACCTCACAGTCGCATATACTGAAAAAAAAATACCAAATGAACAAGACTTAGGAGCATAACAAAAGGAGGGATCACGCATGCCAAGGAGAGGGACAGTTGTCCTCTTCACACAACTACAAGTACAAGCCAATAAATGTGAGATAAAACACATATCCATTACAAGTCCACCGGAAAAAATTGAATAAATTAAAGTCCAATTAATTTTAAAAAAATTGAATAAATTAAAGTCCAAAATTCGAAAAGGGCTGGTCCCATCATTTTTGGTATCAGAGAAGGTTGATTTTTTTGGAAAATAGAAGTTGGAAGGCGAGGTCATGGGAGAGCTATTTGGAGAGTAAAATATGAAGGATTGAGAGAAGAGATTAGGATATTGAACACCCTTTTGGCGGCAGTAGAAGCAGGAAGAAGAAGGGATCCCGAGGGAGGAGATGATAGTGATGAGGAAGCTGCAGAGACAACAGATGGATTAGATAGAGAAGGACCTGAAATTAGAATGTTGAGGTCAGTATTGCTATCAAACAGTAAGCCAAAGCATGATCTTTCAACTTATGTTGGAAATTTGTCAGCAGAGATATTGCTGGATTGGCTCAGTGAGCTAAATAAGTATTTTGATTATGAGGAAATTAGTGAAGATAAAAGAGTTAAATTCACTGTGACCAGGTTGAAAGGACATGCATCCTTATTGTGGGATAGTGTGTAAGCAGAGAGAAAGAGGTTGAATAAGAAACCTATCAAAAAATGGACTAGAATGGAAGCTAAGTTGAAGAGTAAATTTTTACCCAAATATTATCAGATTTCTATGTACAGGAAAGTGCAAAATTTGAAACATAAGGGAATGACAGTAAGGGAATATACTGAAGAATTCTATCGGGTGAACCTAAGAGCAGGTTACATAGAATACACCCCAGAAAAAACATCAAGGTTTGTAAATGGATTAAGGTGGGAAATACTAGATGAGATAAGTATTCTTTCACCTAGAAACATAGATGAAGCTTATCAGAGTGACTTGAAGGCAAAAGAAAAGATAAACAGGAAAAAGAATGCTAGAAGAGGAGGAGGATCTAGCTGAGGGAAAGGATGAGCCTATGGTAGAGGTAGAGCTTCGAATCCCAGTGATGAAGGTAGCAGTTCAAAAACTCCAGGGATAGTAGAGAAGGACAATAACACTAGGGGAGGAAGGCCATACCAGTGTGGAAGAGGTAATGGCAGAGGAAGAGGAGCTGCCATCCAGTGTTGCAAGTGCCATAAGTGGGGGCACAAGTCCTTTGAGTGTCCTAAGAGCAAACAAGTTGGAGCAAGAGGAGCATATTTTGCTCAGACGGAGGAAGCATAGGTACCACCTCAGGAAGTAGAGAACATACCGGAGATAGGAGAAGCCTTATTTTTGAATAAGGTATTGCTGAAACCAGCAAAGGAGATAACTGACTTGACTCGAAGGAAGGAATTGTTTTGGACAGTTTGTAAGTCACATGGAAAATGATGCAGACTAATTATCAACAGTCGGAGTACCGATAATCATTGGCCACAGATATGGTGGAGAAGTTGGGATTGAAGAGATTGAAGCACCCCACTCCTTACAAGGTGTCGTGGCTACAGAAGGGACATCAATTTTTAGTTGATGAGCAATGTGAGGTTGAGTTCCATATTGGCAAGTACAAAGATAAAGTTGTTTGTGATATTATGCCTATGAATGTGTGTCACATACTACTAGGGAGACCACGACAGTATGAAAGAAAAGTGGTACGTGATGGGAACACAAACTGTTACAAGTTTGTCAAGGATGGGCTTAAGCATATGCTTGTGCCTATGAAGGAGGAAGAGACAACAAAAACCAGTGGAGTCAAAGTATTGCTGGTGGGAGGAGAGGAAGTTTTGAAGCAGATATAGGACAGTGAGATCAAATATGCTATTGTAAGGAGGCCAAAAAATAGTGTTATTACATACTAAAATTACAGATTTGCTTGAAGAAATCCAAGACATATTGCAAGAGTTCAGCGACATTGTAGTGGATGATTTACTAGATGAATTACCTCCTAAGAGAAGTATCATTCATCATATAGACTTTATACCCAAAGCTAGTTTACCAAACAAGGAAACATACCGAATGAGTCCTAAGGATAATGAGGAAATCAGGAAACAAGTGCAGGAATTGTTGTATAAGGGGTTGATAAGGGAAACTTTGAGTCCCTGCGCAGTTCCGACTGTTTTAGCTCCTAAGAAAGGCAGAGAGTGGCGAATGTGAACGGATACGAGAGCCATTAATAAGATTACCATTAGGTACAGATTCCCATTTCCATGATTTAATGACATGATGGACTGATTAAGTGGAGCAGCATACTTCTCAAAAATCGATCTAAAGAGCAGATATCACCAGATCCAAATTCGAGAGGGAGATGAATGGAAAAAAAATTTCAAAAAAAATGAAGGACTGTATGAGTGGCTGGTGATGCCACTCGGATTAAGCAACACTCCTAGAACCTTTATTTGTTTAATGAATGAAACGCTGAAAGAGTTCATCGGAAAGTTTGTAATTTTATATCTTGATGATATATTTCTTTTTAGTAAAACCAAAGAAGAACATTTTTGACATGTTTAGAGTGTGTTGGAGAAGTTGCAGCAAAACAAGTTGCTGATAAATTTGAAGAAATGTTATTTTTTTTCAGAAGGAATTAGTTTATTTGGGTTTTGTGATTGCAGAGAATGAGCTGAAGATGGACCCAAAGAAAGTTGCAGATATTGTTAACTGGCCATCCCCAAGGAGCCTGTTTGAGGTTCGTAGTTTTCATGGGTTGGCAAGTTTTTATCGTAAATTTATAAGAAATTTTAGTGAGATCTACACACCTATGTTGGACACAATCAAAAAGGAAAATCAACCTTTCTTTTGGACTGAAGTGGCAGAAAAAAGTTTTCATATTTTGAAAAAGAAGATCACTGAAAGACCGATTTTGAGGTTCCCTGATTTTAACAAACTATTCCAAGTTCATTGTGATGCTAGTGGTACAGCCATTGGAGTCGTACTCATCCAGGAAGACAAACCAGTCACTTATTTCAGTGAAAAACTAAATGAGAGTAGGAAAAAGTACTCGTCTTATGACAAAGAGTTTTATGCAGTCATGCAAGCACTGAAACATTGGAGACACTATCTGTTGGGTAGTGAATTTGTTTTGTTTTCTGATAATTTTTCATTGCAGTATATTATGCAGCAGCATAAGCTGAACCAAAAGCATGCAAAGTGGGTTGAATACTTGTAGAGTTTCACATTTGTGTTAAAGCATATTAGTGGACAGGCCAACAAGGTAGTAGATGTGTTGAGTATAAGAGCTTTGCTCTTACAGGAGAGTATGATATAAGTGCTGGGATTTGAACACCTAAAAGACTTGCATCAAATAGATGCAAATTTCAAGGAGGCTTATGAAGCCTGCCAGAATCCTTTGTTGAGAAATCATAGTCCATGGGTGGACTATAATTTACAGGAGAAACTACTATTTAAAGGAGGACAATTATGTATTCCCGACTATTCAATGAGAGAGAACATCATCTGAGAAAAGAATAGTGGAGGTCTTGCCAGACATTTCGGTATTGAAAAGACCCTAGATCAAATCAATCATTTTAATTACTGGCTGAGGATGCGAAGGGATGTACAGTGGTTTGTAACCAGATGTAAAGTGTGTCAATTGGTGAAAGGATACAGTCAGAATATGGGACTCTACACGCCACTTCCTATTCCAAATAGACCATGGGATTCAGCCAGCTTTTACTTTGTCTTAAGTCTACCCAAAACACACTGAGATTATGATTTTGTGATGGTGGTAGTGGACTAGTTTTCAAAAATGACACATTTCATTCCTTGCAAAAAAACCAGTGATGCTACTCACGTAGAACACTTATTTCTCACAGAGATTGTCAGACTGCACAGTTTACCTAAGTCCATTGTTTCCGACAGGGACACGAAATTCACAGGACATTTCTGGCGTACCTTGTGGAAGAAGTTGGATACACAATTGAACTTCATATCTTCTTATCACCCACAAAATTATGGGAAAACAGAGGTGGTAAACAGAATATTAGGAAAATTACTACGGAGTTTGATTGGGGAGAATTCACGAATGTGGGATCCTGTACTTGCACAGGCAGAATTCGCTTATAACGATTCACTAAATTGAAGCACAGGATATAGCCCTTTCCAGATCTTATACGACATGCATCCTCGCGGAGTGCATGAGTTACGGGATCTAGGATAGTTGGAAAAAAGGAGTGCAGATGGGGAGGATTTCGCCAAAGCAATGAATGACCTACATGAACAAGTAAAATCCAAGTTGCAGGACAACAGTCAGAAGTATAAACAACAAGCAGATCTAAAACGGTGGGAGGTACAGTTTCAGGTGCGTGATGATGTTCTCGCGCATTTATGCAAAGAAAGGTTCCCTAAGGGTGAATACAAAAAATTGAAGTTTAAAAAAATTGGCCCCTGCAAAATTCTGCATAAATTTTCTGAAAATGCCTACGAATTACAGTTACCCCCAAGAATAGGAATATCACCCATCTTCAATGTAGCAAATCTGTTTATGTACACTGCCAGTCCTGAAGTGGACAGTTTGGCACGGCCAGAGTGGGACACCCAGGCAGGAAGTGGATCTTGGATGAGGCAGATGCCTTTGGCTCAACCCCTTCAGATCGAGAGAATTCTCGACACACAGGTGGCCAAGCAGACTCGAAGAAAAGAGTACCTCGAGTACCTTGTCAAGTGGAAGAACCATCCTAATGAGGACAACTCGTGGCTTGATGCGGCCCAGATATAACATGCAGGGTATTCAGTGGAGGAGCTCATGGAATGGAGCCATGAATTTTTGTCACCCCGGGAGCCTGATGCAGGAGCATCCAGCTCAGGGTGAACAAAAAAATTTAAGTATTTTGTCTCACAGGTTTACAGGTCATTGCACCTGATTTATTTTAATTATTTATTTAGTTTTAGAATTTAGAACTTAAACAACAAGTTATTATTTTTTTAATTTCAATGTAATTTATCTTAGTTACTGTCTTAAGTTAGGTATGGAAATCAGGTGAACAAAAAAAGAAACAATTGTCCATTATAACTATATGTAACTGTTGACGGTTTCAAAAAGACATAATTGTTCAACAATGATACAAAAAGGACAAGAGAATACATCTATAAGGTTTATTTTCATGATATCCAAAGACAAAAAAATCACAGAAAAGAATTAGAAACAAACCATCTGAATCCGTTCTTAGCTTAAGTCAATTTGATTCTTGGTTCAATAACTTATGGGATGCACTTAAAATAGTGACAGAAAGAACTAGTGGAGTAAATTTTCTTTTCAGGCATTCGAAAGATAGATGAGAATAAATAGGAGTGATCATATTGACTATGAAATGGAACTACTTCCAAGAACAGATATTTAAATTATCGACAGAATTACTACTGCTACAGAAATTCATCAAACATTGTAATCGAGGAAACACAGGTATCATTCCAACTAGAGATTTTTTTTTTTTTTTACATATTACCAAATAAGTTAACTACAAATGCTAAGAATATTGTTTCGGCCCAAAAACATAAATAGGCATATGATATATTCATTTGAGTATATGGGTTCCAAACCCCAATGCAAAAATCCCGTTACCAACGGCAAACGCTAAAGCCAAAGAACCCCCTTAGTTTCGATAGTGTTTTTTTACGAATAGGAGAAAATTATTTTATCAAAACTACAATCAACAGAAGATCCACCATGGCGGACAACCGATAGAGGAGTCGAGATTCCTAATACCCTAAAGACTAAAAGTGAATACAGGGAGAGGCCCTACCCATTTGGGGGTCAGCAGCAGTAGAAACGACAGCCTTACTTGGAGCACCGATTGACCATCTGTAAAGGAAATTCAAACAAATAGTAAGAGCCATGGAAAGATTGACATTTGAAACATAGTAGAGGCGTTGAGGGTTTATGAAGTTAAACATACCAGGAAGGTAGCAACAAGATGAAGAAGAAGCCAACCGGTTGCCAACCAAACAAGGAACCTATTAACAAAGAGCGAAAGCCTTAGTTTAACCAGGAAGAAAAAGATCAAACAACTGAAGCAGAGAGAGAGGAATTACCTTGGGAATTCGTCGAGCCAAGGTCGAATGCGATTTCCTGCTGGTTGCGACTTGGAAGAAGAAATAAAAATCACAGTCAGAGAAACCGTTAAACGATGGGAAAGAAAATAGCATAACAGAAGGTGCATTCGAAAGTAAATATTGTTAACCACCATAGAATCTCCCAGAAATGGAAACCCATTTGCAGACAGTGAATATTCAAGTTTCAAAACCCTCAAGCTCATCGACGGAATAGGAGATACCCATAGAGCCATTGTATCAAACGAAAACCAGCTATGCAGAGTTGAAAGGTGAATAGATAGTGCAACGACGAGTCCAGTAAGAGAAAACAGAGGCCAAGACCTCATAAAAAACAACGCCCATGAAGAACGAACCATAGTAATCACAGAAATATAGTCACAGAACCTCACAGCCGTGTATAGTGAAAAAAAATACCAAATGAACAAGACTTAGGAGCATAACAAAAGGAGGGATTGCGCATGCCGAGGAGAGGGACAATTGTCCCATTCACACAACTACAAGTACAAGCCAATAAATCTGAGATCAAACACATATCCATTACAAGTCCACCAAAAAAAGTCAGATAAATTAAAGTCGACTTAATTGTAAAGTTATTATTAAGTCATCACAGAATTCAAAAAGGGTTGGTCCCATCACAAATTCTTGCAAGTGATAAGATATAAAATATAAAAAACACATGACTTCAATGTTTATTATATAGGTACATTATCCAATTTGTCACCTTAATGTTCAAGACACAGGTACTTGATTTGTCAATTTAATGTTCAGGACACATGTACTTAAAGTTTGTCACTCAATCTAAAAGAATATTCACCATATTTCAAAAGCCATGTTGCGAACGCTAAAAGAAAATTCCCAAAATTATGGATTTTTCCTTATAAAATAAATAAATAAAATTACAACTTTATCCAATAACACATACCATACTTTTCATTTCAAACTCACACAAAAAAACCATATAAAAAATAATCCTTATCATGAAAAAATAAATAAAAGTACAAATTTATGTAATGCTATAGACGATATTTTTAAAGTTACACAAAATCATATAAAAGATAACCTTTATCATAAAATAGTGAAATAATATCCTTAAAAAAATTATTCAATTTTAAAATTATTTATATTCTATTTCTAAATACAATGAAATATTAAAATAACTCTATTTTAAAGAATTACTAAATAGTTATTATAAATATTTTTTATATCATTATATAACTTAATTTAAAAACATAATTAAAAAAAATTAATCCAAAATGAAATTTTATTAAATTCCTTGAAAAATTAAATTTGCTAATAAATAAATAGTTTAAATATAACATAGTTGCAAGTTTATGAATCATAATTTTTTTTATTAAAACCTCTTCTAGAATATCATCCCATGATAACAAAAATATTTAAAAAAATACTTCAATTTAAAAAAAAAAAAATTAAAATATAATTAAAAAAATGATAGAAATTTTAAATTTACTAAAATACTTCATAATCTAATAATCCAAATAGTTTTGATAGTTTAAATAGTTCATAAGATTCATTTAATATGGTTGATAAAGAAAATAGTTTAGATACTTTAAATTTAACATAGTTGCAAGTTGTTTATAGATCACAGGAGGTTCTCTTAAAACTCTGATAATATTATGGATTTTTAAATTTTACTAATTTTAATTCTGAAAAACGTTTTTAGAATTTTACCTCATTTTAAATTTATAAATTTTAATTTTAAATAAAAACAACTTACAAAAAATTATCCTTTAAAATTTGCCATTTTTTTATCAGATGAAAAAAAAAATAATAATAAGAAAGCTTCAATTTAACATCTTTAATGTTAAAGTATTTTGAAATTTTCAATCTTGTATTTTAAAGTAAACAATTTAAATCTGGCATATCTACAAGTTCTGTATGTATTTATGGATTTTTAATGATTTGATTTTGACACCTTAAATTTTTTTGGAATTATGGAAAACTATATTGCCAACATTTTATTAGATAATAATAAAAATGTATGAATTCTCTAACGTAAATACTTTAAATGTGAGATAAATGTAAGTTGTTTATGAATTGTAGATATTTTGTTGAAAATAACGAAGAAAATTAATTAGAGAGAGATAGTTCACCAGAACCATAGATTAGGAGTTTTTTCCTATTTCTTAGGTATTGGTTATAACTTCCATATATGCATGTAAGCTATATATTGTTTGATTTGTAATGAGAATGTAGAGTGACCTATGGATGGAGTCCCTCCTAGTGTAGTCCCTCAGAGTAGAGCTAACCAGTATTACTTTCATAATTTGATCCTGCCATTTTTATCATGGTATGAGAGCTTCAAGGTTGAATCAAAGAAAGAGTGCTTTGGTCCCTGTAAGTGTCCAAGCGGAAAAAGAGAAGCCCTTGGAGGCCTGAGTGAGGCTGTTTTTTTTTGGAGGAAACGTCGATCAACGCATTCGTTGGAAGCATAGAAGGGATGATTAGCACAGAATTGTGCCAGAGAACAATGTTGATCTCTGAAATAAGCGCATAATCGACTAGAAAGCTAGCTTTGATTTGACCAACATGGCATCTGAGTGTGTGTGGAGTGCCGATTGAGCCAATAACTTCATGAAAGAAGAGCGAGTGTGCTCATGTTGAAGGAGCAACAGAGATCGCGTTAGAGGAGCCAAAGAGCTCATGCTGAGGAGTGTCGTTGAGCTTGGGAGCTCGTGTTGTGGAGCACCATGGAGCCATAGAGCTCATGTTGTGGAGCGTCGTGGAGCCATAGTTCATGTTGAGTCAGAGAACTCGTGTCTGTAGAGCCAGAGAGCTCGTGTGCCTAAATATCTAGTGATATCGTGCTAGAGGAGCTAGTGAGATGTTGCAAAAGAGGCAGTAGAAGATCAATTTTAAATTGTCAGGATCGCTGCAAGCATGGTCCGTGACAGAGGAGCTTGTCTGCTCACAAAAAAAGAGGTAGAGGAGCTTGTGAGCCCATGGTATAGTTCGCAGAGCAGCCTACCAAAGTGTTCGAAGATCAGGTATATATGTTTCTTGACATTGTTGTTTTGTGGATCTGGGGTAGATCGGTTTGTAGATCCGGTTTTTTGTTAATTGCTGGATGTTATTTTTTTAAAGTGTCAAGATGAATAACTTGATGGAAGTATACTTGAACGAGAGCAATAAGTTCGACAGTTCTAATTATTTTAATTGGAAATTCAAGTTGCAAAATATGTTGGAAGGGCATAGTGCATGGGGGATCGTGAATGGCGATGAAGTGAAACCTACAATTGCAGGAGGTGAAACAATTGCGACAGTACAATATTGGGAGAAGAGGGAGAACAAGGAAAAAATGATGTTGAAAATGGTAGTCAAAGACTGCATTATCCCTCACATTGGATATTGCAAATCAAGAATTGATATCTCGACAACTCTTAAGGATCTGTATGAAATCAAAAATAGAAATCACCTACTGTTCTTGAAAAGGAATATTCTCTCCATCAAAATGGAGGAGAATGAAACATTGGCTGCATTCATCTTGTGCATCAAGGACCTCAAAGACAAGCTTGGTGGCATAGGAGAGGCAGTAAGTAATATTGATGTAGTAACAATTACTATGAATGGTATGAATGACGACTATCAGATGATTATTATAGGCTTTAGTAAGAGAGAGAAAGCCCCCAAATTTGAAGAATTAATAGGGATTCTAATGCAAGAGGAATAAATGCGGATGACACTGAAACCCTATAATTTAAATCTTGCTTTAATGGCGAAGGAAGGAAAATGGAGGACAAAGCGGTGGAGGTACAACACAGAAAAGACTGAATAGATCTCAAGGTATGCCCTGAAATAGGAATGATGTAGTATTAAAATATTTCTATTGTGGTAAAATTGGACATATGGATAAATATTGTCAAAAGAAGAATTTTGATGAAGGTCAGCAGAAATACAAGAGACATGCAGGACACTTTGCATATGATGATCATAACCAGGCCCTCAGACTATTTATGGATGATTCTGATGAGAAGGATGAAGCATATACGTGGTATGTGTATTCTGGAGTGTCCACCCACATGATAGGTAGCAGACAATGGATTGAAGACTTCAAAGAAAAAACCACTAGAGCAAAAATATACCTTGGCGACGACAGAGGGTACCCAATAAAAGGACATGCTATTGTTCCCATAATACTACCCTATGGAAATATTAGGCACATTCAAAACATGATGTATGTACCTGGAATTAATAAGAATCTTATTTCTGTTTCAATGATAACATATAAAAACCTTAAGGTAGAATTATTTAAATCATATTGTGTTGTTAAGGATTTGGTGGATTGTATGAAGACAATTGCAACAGGGATTCGTGTGGGCAGCCTTCACAAGATGAATGTGAGAAGTGCACCAAATCAAGCTTTAAGATCATCAGGTATGTCTGTAGAAGATTTATAGCATTAGATATTTGGCTATATTAATTTTCAAGGATTTGTTGCTACTTCAGAAAAGAGGTATGGTCAACGGTGTTCGTGATTTAAAGCATTTTCATGTTGACTGTGAAGCATGTGCTCTTGGGAAGATGCATAGAGATGAGTTTCCTATAAATGCAAATATAAAAAAGAGAGATATACTAGAGTTAGTCCATACTAATTTATGCGGGCCAATGTAGTCAAGATAATTGGTGAGTGCATATTATTTCTTATTATTTGTTGATGACTGTACAAGATTCATGGGGGTATATTTTCTCAGCAAAAAGAGTCATAAATTTGAATATTTCAAGCAGTTCAGAAGCATGATTGAGAAGAAAACAGGTAAACTCATCAAGATTCTCTGCTCAAATCAAGGGAAAGAGTACATGAAGGCTGATTTTAGCAAATATTGCAAAGATCATGGAATACTGCAGAAATCTATAGTACCCGAAACTCCTCAGTAGAAAGGGGTTGTAGAGAGGACAAACAAAATCCTTATGGAGTGTGCTCGTAACATGCTCAAAGGTAAGAATATTTATAATGGATTTTTTATTAAATCGATAAGCACTGCAACGCATTTGAAAAACTGGAGTCCAGATTCTTGAATTTAAAACTCCTTTTGAAACCTTATTCAGATTTAAACTTGCAGTTAAACATTTCATAATTTTTTCTTCCAAAGCCTTTGCTCATGTACCAAAGGAGGATAGAAAGATGCTGGAATCAAAGGCCATCAAATGCACCTTTGTTGGGCATTGTACTGAATTTAAATCTTACAAATTGTTTGATCCCTGTACTCAAAAAAAAATTGTGAGTAGAGACGTAGTTTTTCATGAAGAGGTTCATGATGGAAACAATGATAACAACAATCAAGAATGGGGCATTCCTTTGTTGGTGGAAGAAGGGAGTGGTGAAACAAGAGACAACCTTGAGCATCAACAACAGAAAAATGAAGAAGTAGATGCTTTAGATGCAACTGTCAAACCAATCCCATCAAGTGATAATCATAATAGGTTTGATGCCATGCCAACACTCAAGATATCAGGTAGGAAAACACAATTTCTAGCAAGATATAGGGAGAATGATTTTATAACTAGCATGTTATTTGTTGTTCAATCCTCTAACTATAAAGAATCTAGTCAATATAGTGAATGGTTGGAAGCTGTGGAAGAGGAACATGAATCAATACTTAAGAAAATAACTTGGGAGTAACTTGAATTACCTAAAGGAAATCAAACCATAGGTTGATAATGGCTATACAAGCCCAAATTTAAAGTAGATGGGAGCATAGATAAATATAAAGATAAGATGGTTGCAAAGGTTTATTCGCAAAAATAAGGTATGGAATATGAGGAAACTTTCACCCTTGTAGCTAAACTTAATACAATCAGAATGTTAATTTCCTTAGCTACTAAACATCACTATATGCGGCACTAGCTAGATGTTAAATATGCTTTCTTAAATGGGGAGTTGAAAGAGGAAGTATATTTAGAGCAACCTGAGGGATTTGTTAAATAGGGAAAAGAACATTTAGTTTGTAGATTAAAGAAATCATTATATTGACTAAAATAAGCTCCCAAATCATGGTATGATAAAATTGATTCATTTTTTTTGCAGCACGGTTATAAAAGAAGCAAAAAAGGACCCTAATATCTATATTATGTTTGATGAAAATGGGTGAATTGTTTTGGTTTCTTTATATGTAGATGATATCATAATTACAGGAAATGCAGATAAACTCATTAAAGAAATAAAAGAGCACATGTCACAAATGTTTGAGATGAAATACCTCAGTGATCTTCGGTATTGTTTGGGTCTAGAAATCTGGAGAGATTCAGCGCATAATTTTCTATCACAGAGTAAGTATGTTAGGATTCTACTGAAAAGTTTAAGATGGATTAGTGTAAGGTTGGAACAATTATGTTATTGTATAATACCAAACATCAGAGTGATGACGGTTCTAAGGAGGCAGATGTAACATTGTACAGACGGTTGGTTGGGATTTTAATCTACTTGACCACTACTAGACCAGATTTCGCTTATGCAATCAGTGCATTGAGCCAGTTTATGTCCAAGTCACTTGAGAGCCATTGGATTGCAACGAAAGAAATCTTAAGGTATCTACAAGGAACCTTAGACTATAGCATTATATATATTAATTCATGTCATGTTAAATTGACAAGTTTTTCAGACTCTGATTGAGATCGAAATGTAGATGACAGGAGATCCATAACAAGCTATGAATTTAACATTGGGTTTGAGGTCATTGCATGGAGAAGTACAAATCAAAACACTATTTCCTTGTCTTCAGCAGAAGTTGAGTACCAAGCAATGTGTTCAGCGACTTGTGAGAAATTTTGGTTGAGTTGACCTCTCCAGGATGGAGGGGAAGAACAAAAAGATGCAAAATTTATCAGATGCGATAACCAAAGCTCTATCAAACTTGCAAATAATCAAGTGCTTCATAAAAACACTAAACACATTAATACAAAATTCCACTTCATCAGGGAGAAAGTTCTGTCAAAATAAATTCATGTTGAATATTGTAATACTTGTGATAATGATGCTGATATTTTTATTAAGAATCTTGGTAGAATTAAATTTGAAATTCTTAGGGAAATGTAAGGAAAATTTGTGAACCCTTTCTCCATTAAGGGGGGAGTGTTGAAGGTAATGGAGAGATGTGCTTAGAGAGAGTCGGTACACCAGAATCTTAGATTAGGAGTTTGTTCCTATTTCTTATGTATTGGTTCTAACTTCCCTAAATGCATGTAAGCTATATGTTGTTTGATATGTAATAAGAATGTAGAGTGACCTGTGGACGCAGTCGCTCCTGGTGTATTCTCTCAAAGTAGAGCTAACCAGTATTGCTTTCATAATTTGATCATGCCATTTTTATTAGATTCGGTTTTGGAACCCTCAAATTTTTTTGAGTTATGGTAAAACGATATCCCTAAATTTTTTTTTTGTATGTTTAACATATCCTTCCTATTCTCCATTAATCAAGAAAGAGAAAAGCAGGTTACAGTGAATAATTTTGGATGGCCTCAACCTGCCCATAGGAAACTAGGTTTGTTGGCCACCTTAACAAGCTATAGGCCAACCAAAATTGATAAATTTTGAACCTAGTAATATCTGCTATATCCAATTTACTATCCATTACATACAAGAACTTGATAAAGTAAATGTTACTCACAATATGCATGTCAATATGACAAAAAAGAAAAGGATTTCATAAAATTCAATCATCAGATGACTCGATAAGCGTCGAGTCCTTAACACTGGAACCAAACATATCCACTTGATTCATACTTTGTAGTTGACATTCCATGTGGCCGAGGCGGATGTTTTGGTGGTGTTGCAGAAGGTGGGTTTCTTGGATATCCCTTCTCATTTAAGCTAAAATAGAGGCAGATTTTGGGTCCCCTCCAATTTCTTGAACAATGACTATGGATTTTGCTAGTATACATTTCAATGTGCAATAAGTATGGATAAGCTATTGAAATAATGACAGTCTACTTATGATATTACCTAGATCCCTCAAAAATTTCATCACTTCCTCTTGTATTTCACCCTCCTCTTTGGTTTGGCAGCTGATCCGAAAGGACCTTCACACATGAAAAGAGCTTTGGGCCATGTTGATTTGAAGTTGGTGACAAGTATTTAAGTGGGTGAAATTATGCTTATGCATTTAATTATGAATTTTATCAAACCCATGGATTATTGATAAATGATTAATAATTTGTGAGAGAAAATTTGTCTGGCATAATATTAATTCAATGTAATTAGGGTAATTGGTTTTATGTGAGAAACCACCTCACACTAATTCTCTATTTTTCTCAACTGTAGCTTGAGAGAATCAAGGGCATGGTTGGAAAGTCTTTAGGTGGTTTTGAGACTTTTCCCAATTATGAGCCTGAGATAGTTGGAGGTCCTACTTTTATGGACTTTGTTTTTCCTTCCTTGTAGTTAGGCCCTACAATTGTGGGTCTTGTAATTAATGATCTTGTTGGAAAGTGGGTGAGGGAAAACTATATATATTCCTTATGTAAGCCATGAGAGGGGGAGAAGACACGAGATAACACTTAGCCATTGAGAGCCATAGTGCTTGGCTAATTCTTGGCCAAAGAGATTGAATGAAAGATAACTTTCTTTGATGAAAGAATATAGAGGATCTGCATTCCAATTGAAGCAGATCCTGAGATGTAGCCCTGGAGAGATGGAGGGGTGAACTCCATTACCAATTGGTTTCCTATCTCTTATGTGTTTTGTGCTTCTTGATTATGTGCAGTTTATTTAATTATGTTTATGTGAACTAAGATTCTCATTTAAGCCTGTATAAGCCATAGTCAATTAAAATATCTTAATACAGTACACGATGGTTAGAGTAGTACTCGACTCGTGATCAGATCAAGTGGTATCAGAGCAGGTGACTGCTTTGCAGGATGAGAAAATGAGGGAAACACGCTCAAAGACTTCAAGAGTTGCAGGAGATAAATGAAATCCTTCAAACCAAAAATGAGGAATTGCAAAGATTATTGCTCGATAAACAGGAGCTTTAGGAGATGCTATGAGCCAAAGATGAGATATTTTCTAAATTACAAAAGGTTGAGATGGCGAAGGCTGCATCTCAAACCAAGGTATATGATGTCAGTTCATGTTCTATTCTCTCTCAATATGAAACTAATGTTGGCATGAAAATCCTCACGAAGATGGGGTATAACAGAGGTGGACTTGGCATAAATGGCGAAGGAATCACCCAGCCATTGGAGGTTGTACCAAGATGACCATTTGCAGGTTTGGGTTATAGACAGGAAGAGAAAGGAGAATGCTCGAAGGTAGCTGAAGCAAAAGCCATTTCTTCATCACCTGAGTCCAAGAAGGGAATCAAGTCACCTAGTCTTCATCAGTTTAAAGAAAATTCAAGAAGGTATGATATTCATTCAAATTATTCTTTTACATATAAGAGAAGTGATTACTTCCATAGATCTTCTAACTGAGATGTAGTTAAGCATCATACAAAGAAAGAGTGGGTTAAGACGGCATATGTGCCCACAAGAAGGGAGACCAAGAAGAATGAGAACCTTATGAATCCTCCTATCATGAAGACACTCTTGAATGGGAAATGACATAATTTCTGCAGTTTATGCAAAACTAGTGACCATCAGGAGAAGAAGTGTTGGAATTTGCACCCCGAAATTAGCCACAAGTCAAGCAGACATATGGTGAAAGCGCTCGTGAAAAAGGCTCCATACATTCGAAAAGCACGATTATGAGAAGAAAGTGATTGGTGCTAGTTTTGGTAAGTAGTTTATAATGTTTCTGCAAGTTATATTCATGCTCTTATCCAAAATTTCGAGTTTTATGGAGGCAGGTTTCCCTCTCTTGATGGAAAACACTCAAAATTTTTCCGATTCAAAGTCAACAAATAATGATACCATTTGGAAGAGATCAGTGAGAGGAATCCGACGGTGCTTGGATCACATCAAATGGCCTCCAGATGGAAAATTTATTGCGACTTAAAGTTTTGTGAAAACAAAATAAAAAATAAAAAAAAACACTGTTGGTTGACTCCTAGAAATCAATGCCGATTCAGCCACTGACGATGAGAGGAGCATGAACTTGCAGGACTTCGACAGATATGTTCTTTCCAGGCAGGTAGATGAGAATCAGCGGAGCTGGATTTTAGGACCTAGAGAGAATAAGATGAAGAAAAATGTGGGGACTTCACGGAGAATTAGGAGGTAATGGTATGATTCTCGGCTCTGCAAGTGCTAGGCTGCAGCGTAGATGTTGTTTTCCCAGGAAAGAACATTGGAGATAACTTCTCGACTGCTATCCATGACATTGAAGATACTAGAAGCTACAGATATACTCAATTTATTATCCAAGGAATCATGGATGGCCATAATGCATCTGTCGCCTGAGTACCTAGCTCGTAATGAATCTGTTCTTAAATAGGTCAAGAAATTTTCTGATTCAAACAAACCTATTCCTTCTATCTGTCATGTGCAATTGATTCTTACTGGTGTAGGTATATTGAAAGGGGAAACATGTGCTACATAGCCTGTTTTAAAGCCTGTCATTGTTACTATAGGTGTAGTGTGAAAGGATCCAGAGCCGATATCAACCTGATTCTTTGATGGCAATCTCTTTCCTCTTCAACCTGTAGGATGCATGGTCATGAATAATAATATTGACAATTTCTTGGCTGAAACGGGAAGCTTACATTTTATCCTTATATTTTTGTTCCTGGTGTCTATTACACTACCGATAAGATATTCCAAAGAAGGGTATTCTCATATGCAGATACACATAGGCATCATCTTTGACCCAACTATTTGATGTTGCCAGCCAATGCACCCAAGTGTGCACATCACAATAATCATCATGAGGGATTCATGAACTTCATGCACAGGAATGAAGAGGTCAACTACTTTCCATCAATGTTTGATCCAGTTCGTCATGTTGAGATATTCCCCATTCCCTCCCATACATATACTAGCAAGCGGGAGAAGTGCGTGATAGAGGAGGAGAATAATTTCAAACAACCTGGAGAGTGATATCATTCATTTGCACCAGATAGGCAAGATCGTTTTGTAAAGCGATGGGTGGACGCTTTTTCAGATCCATGGGTGCAATATTTACCTAAATTAAGTTCATCTTTTCTGCGTCTCAATCTCTGTGTCCTTTGCATGAGAAATAGTTGGTGGTGTTGCAGTAGCAAGAAGCGATTATTGGATCTATTATTGTATTTGGAAGAATTTTTTCCTGTGGACAGTTTTTTTTTCTGCATTTCGCGAAGGTTGAGATCACCTAAGGATTTTTTGGGATCTTTTTGGCAGAATTTAATACCTATGCTGATATATAGCATATTTTTTTGGGACTCTGGTTGCATGGAATTATACATACTCTCTACTCTCGACATTGTGATAGATGACGGAGTAAACATTATTTCTCTGTCGATCGAAGGACCCAGTTGTCCTTATAATCAAGATATCTTTGTGATCAACACCTTCGTGGCAGTGAAGTGGGCGGTGTTTGTCTCAGCGTCAGAGGGAAACGACGGCCCCAAATCTTTGATGTTGTCAAACGTGTCCCCTTAGATCACCATAGTTGGGGACGACACTCTCGATCATTAACTCCCCATCAAATTCCACCTGGGCAATAGGGCAGTCATTCTTGGCATGTCGTTGTACAGTGGAAAGGCTTTGAACATGTGACATCTAGTGTCTCTTTTCTATGTCGGGAGTTGATCTACCAATACATCAGCTCAACCCAAAACCCTACTGCCACCATAATATTTTGTGGCACCAAATTTGGGATCAAGTCTGCTCCCGTTGTAGGTTCCTTTTACAGTAGAGGGCCCAATTCCATAACACCTAAAATTCTCAGACCTGAGATTATAGCTCGTGGGGTGAACATTCTGGCTGCTTGGACCGATGCGGTCAGTCGTACGGATCTCTCAATCGAGAGCAGGAAAATAGAGTTCAATATAATATCTGGGACATCCATGTCATGCCCTCACATTAGCGGGATCACTTCCTTTCTCAAATAAGCGCATCCCGAATAGAGCCCCGCCACCATCAAATTTTCTCTCATGACGACTGCCTACAGTTATGACACTGAATAAACAGGGGCTTCCATTTTAAATGGACTTAAAAAAAATTTCGATGACATGACAGAATTGAACAAGGGAATCTCTCCTTAAAATTTGACGGCGCCACCAATATACCAGGAAGGATACAACGAAATCCTCCCCCTACTTCTATTGCATCTGTGGAGGCTCGTTAGGCATCAACGTCATCATGATAGAGATTTCTCAAGATCGATCTATCTTCGTAGGAACTTGACTTGGAATGGACTACCCTGGTGCTCCAACAACCTATGCCCTCCTCCAACAATACAATTTTTCCTTGCAGTATTGTGTTGTCTTGTGCGTTCTTTAACTAAATTATGAGGTGAAGGCAGAGATTGGTGTTTTGGCAACAAAGTGGGCATCGTTCGAGACCGTGCTCTTGATTTAACATGGATTGGAAGGAAAAGGCGATTGTCACTCAATGAAGGTGGTTTTTGGATTGGAAGCATGGATTGGGAGGGGCCCCTCTTGTGTTTGTGTGCAATGGAAAAGCACCAATGATAGAGTTTCCATCACTTCAAAGAAGAATTCAAATACTGCAATGGCTCATAGAAGCCTCTTTTGATGGCCCTAGACCAAATCATCAAGAGGCTCTGAAGGATCTGTCGCATGCTGTTTTCCTAAGAAGAGAACTTCATAGTTTGATATCTGACCATTGGATGGAAATGGGATGGAAAGGAAGAGACCCTTCTACTAATTTCGGAGGTGGCCTTGTATCCTTGGAGAACTTCCTTTTCTTTGCCAACACATCCAAAACCATTTCAGCGGTTACTTTTCCATAATAGATGTAAAAATAGAATTCATGCTTATTAAAATGCTTGATCTTTGATTGACAAAGGCAAGCACTATTGCAGTAGTTCAGCTAGAGCTGAAGCATCTCTCAGCACTCCAACTTGCATGGTCTGCACTTACCAATGTTTCAGTGAATTGTTGAATTCCATGTAAAAGGCCATAGTTTCCACCATAAAATTGATGATGTAAAGCTGATTATAAAGAATTGTAGAAGGCTTGTTTATTCACTCTTATGCAAAGGAGAGTGAGAGGCTTATTTTGCGAATTAAGCCTTGTTGGCTTCTTTGTAATCAGGTTGAATGAGGTGATTGCCTAAGCCATTTTGGCATGTAAACTTGACCAATAAACACTTGGCAAGTGTTCCAAAAGATGTACGTGGGTATGATCAGCTACAGGTTGCATCTTTCGGTAGATATGGGCTTTTGCATTCTGATTTTGAAGGACCATGATGAAGGAATCTTGAAGGGATGTACCTTTTCAGGCATTTGCGCAACAACAGTTGCAGGTGTTGGCATTATGTTCCAATTTCAACATATGTCACGTGAAGGAGTCATGATGGAGTGTGCCTTTTAGATACATTTGCATATAGTTGAGTTGATTGAAGCTCATACTTTTGGAGACCAAAAGTTTCTTTGTGGGGAGGTGTGATCGGAAAAGACCTTCGCACATGAAAAGAGCTTTGTGCCATGTTGATTTGAAGTTGGTAACAAGTATTTTAAGTGGGTGAAATTATGTTTAAGCATTTTATCATGCATTTTATTAAACCCATGCATTATTGATAAATGATTAATAATTTGTGAGAGAAAATTTGTCTCACATAATATTAATTCAATGCAATTAGCGAAATTGGTTTTATGTGAGAAGCCACCTCAGAATCAAGGGCATGGTTGGAAATTCTTTATGTGGTTTTGAGACTTTTCCCAATTATATGCCTGAGATAGTTGGAGGTCCTAATTTTATGGACTTTCTTTTTCCTTCCTTGTAGTTAGGCCCTACAATTGTTGGTCTTGTAATTAATTATCTTGTTGGAGAGTGGGTGAGGGAAAACTATATATATTCCTTATGTAAGCAATGAGAGGGGGAGAAGACATGAGAGAACACTTAGCCATTGAGAGCCATAGTGCTTGGCTAATGCTTGGCCAACGAGCTTGAATGTAAGAAAGCTTACCTTGACGAAGGAATATAGAAGATCTACATTCCAATTGAACAAGATTCGAAGATGTAGCCCGAGAGAGATGTAGGGGTGAACTCCGTTACCAATTGGTTGTTTCTCTCTTATGTGTTTTGTGCTTCTTGATTATGTACAGTTTATTTAATTATGTTTATGTCAACTGAGATGCTCATTTAAGCCTGCATGAGCCATAGTCAATTAAAAAGTCTTAATATCGTACGCGATGGTTAGAGTAGTACTCCACCCATGATTGGATCAGAAGCCGAGCCTGAAATGAGTTATTTTACTTGAGAAGGAGTACCTGACGCGTAGGCATAAAAAATATATCCCATAATTTCTTTTCCAAACATTCTTCCCCTCTTGTTGGGGCCTGCTTTCGGCTTACTCTTGTTCTTCTTTCCTTTGTCCTTTGCATCATTTTTCACTACTTGACCTTTCACCATTCTGCCTTGCACGTGGAGTACCAATCGTTTGATTAACTGACACTGTTGGGGCGAGTAATAGACCAAGGCTAAAGGAACACATGTATATGATTTAAAAATACCTCTGAAGTGCAACAAAACTTCAATAATTGATTTAGTTAAAGAATAGAGGAAAATATCCTGATTGTCAAGAGTAACGTTGTCATTTTCAGCAGTGTAATGCATGTCATCATTCCTTATTCGAGTCGCCCATCGAGCTATTAAGGTGGAAATAGGATGGCAGGAGAGGCCCATGTTTTCCAAAGAAAAAAAAAATTCTTTAACTGGCGCGACAAATCATGCATGGCTAGAATGTTTCCAATTTCTAGCAGAATGGTATCCCTAAACTTTTATTAAAGAATAGTAAAAATATTTAGAAGCAAATTTCAACCAAAAAGTTTCATAAGTGAGTATATCTTTTATGCAAGAGAGTTTTGAAAATTTCATTGTTTTCCTCAATCTTTTAAAGTAAATAATTTAAATCTGGAATAGCTGAAACTTTTCCATGGAATTTTAGGAATTTGATTTAGAGAACCTCAAAATTTTTGGAGGTATTAAGGAAAACTAAATTACTATAACTTTAATATTTTAAGTCTAGTATCGAATTCCCCCCCCCAAATTACTACATATTTTAGAAGCAAATGACGAAATCCTGTCCGATTTGGAAAAGGATTATCCTTCACTCTCGCAGTAAACTCAAGGATGGATTCTTCTGCAGGAGGGGAAAAATGGGGAAACTTACATGTTAAACTTTTTAGATTCTCATTTCCAATGGAAACCAGAAAAAGAAGCGCGCTAAGAGTAGTCAGCGAATTCCCCGCCTGGTTGGATATTTGTCAACAACGACAGGGCCCATTGCTATGCAGTTTACCGGCCCTTTAATCCAAATCTCTCAATTCTTCTGAACACTCTCCCATCATGGTTTCGAGTGTTCAGGGTTTCTCAAATTTTAACTGCAATACTCTTTCTCTTTGTATGTATCTACCCATTAGCCCATAATTGAAAGGAGTGATCTTAATAATATCGAACCATGGTAGATTGATTTCATTCTAATTAAATTTTGAACAAATATTACGTAATCGCAAAGCACCAGACAAGACAAATATAAAAAATAAATGAAAAAATAGACAATACCTTGTATGACCAATTTAAAAAAAAAAACACTTTCTGTGTACTTAAAATTCTAATCATTAACAAAATTTTAATATAAAATTTAAATAAATAAAAATAAATTTATTTTTGATAACAATAGAATTTCCAAAGACGAATATTGAAAACTGCAAATAAAAAAACATCATTTGAAACCAATTAAAATATAACGAGCATCCATATGAATAATAATAATAATAATTCAGTTTAAGTGGAAAAGAGTTTTATAAAATAATAATCAACATTGCAGTAAATATACAACGTTCAAGTCTATTTTTTTTTTTCTAAGTATGACTAATTCTATTATGTATAAAATTACTGGTACAAAACTGCCACAGTGTCAGCTTGGTGAGCCTGAGCATTAGGCTTGATAAACAAGCTAGTCAAAGAGTTTCTAGACTGCCCAGGATGGGAAACCAGTCCTTTTAACCACAAAGTTTGAACCGCCCTTGAGAGGGAAACCGGTTTTAAGTTCATACAAGACAGAAAAACATGAGAATAAATACTAAAATTAGAAAGCTGCTTTTTCAGCAGAGTAGTAGAGCGTGATAGCATAATATTCCTATAGTGACTGAGCAAAAAAACCTGTATAGCTTTGCAGAGGCTAATCATGTGTCGGAGAGGGAGGTTCCTCGATGATTCTGTAGGTGAAAGCGTCACTGCTGTCCTCTTGCCCATCGTTGATAGCGCTCTCCCGGCCGGTGCGCACCATCTCCATGCAATGCTCGTTCTGAGAAGGAGGAGCGGAAGTAACTGAAGCCACACTGGGTAAGCTAGAGCTCGGAGGGGAGAAAGGATTGTCAGAACAGGGCGAAGCCAGATTCGGGATTTCTTCACGAAGAGTTATGGTAATAAAAGCAGTGAGGGTTGAATTGTTCGAAGTGCAATCAAACCGGAGCTCAGCTCGCTGGGAAGTTTTCCGAATGGAGGGACAAGAGAGGCGAGGAGAGACAGGAGGGACAGGAGGGGGAGAAACACAGGGAGACTCACGAGCTAAGGGAGGGGGGGCCAGGAGCATCGACATAAGAAACACGAGAGGCAAGAGCATGAGCTCTGTCTTCCTCTGTCGAGGTAGAGATAGGGCCATGGATCAGAGGAGGGCGACGTTGATAGGAATGACCACGACTGGTTCCACGCCTGCACCTCATGCGTTCGCGGAGACGGGGCATAGTGACAGGCGCTTGACGAGGAGGACTAGGCCCGGAAAGGCGGACAGGAGGCGCAGGGGGGTAGTGTAGGGATGGGACACCACAGGGATAAGTGGAAGGAGCTGGAAAAAGACAATTGAGACCACCACCAGAGGGAGAATTGACCCTGCACCAAGGACTGTGAGAGAAATGAAACTCCGGATCAGGTTCAAAGCAAGCAGCCAAAGAACAAAGCCGCCTAGTGTTCGTTCTCACACTGGCATCTGCATATCCTGGAGAGAAAATCCCTTACAGGGGAGAGGGAAAACCATTCCAGTCTGCCGTGCCATTCGAACTGTCATGAATGTGCTCCATAGCCCAGAGAACCGCCATAAACAAATACATGGTGAGCAGACCGAAAGAATTTACATTCGGACAAGGTGGTGAGTTATGAACGCCATTAATGCCGGTACTGGGAGCCATATGAGCAGCCCATGTAAACGCCATTGGGAAGTGCACAAGGTGCCACATCCCATTCCGCTCATTAAACATCCGCATCTGGAGTAGCGCGATCTTTGTGCACCTGTATGGTGCAATTCTATAGCAATTATTCATCATGGATACTGTGGAGAGGGCCATGAGTAAGAGTGCTAGTGCTTTCCGTTCCAAAATTGGCCAAGAGTTCTGCAACTTTGTTGCCTTCCCTCCTAACATGCGTGAAGGAGATAGCCCTGTTAGTAGTTAACCAGTTGTTTAACCTGTTTATTCGAGCCACCAAACGCCAGCTGTGGGACACCTTTGCTGGGCTGGTACCCCATAGTAGCTGGTTAGCTATGTTGATGAGAACTTGAGAATCTCCTTCTATTATGATGGGAAGGAATTTGTAATGTTGGATAAGACAGAGACCCTGCCAGAGGCCTTCTAATTCAGCCGAGTTATTAGTGTCCCATCCTACGGAACCATAGAAGATAATTTGAATTTCTCCCTTTGAGTTTTTGACAATGGCACCAAAACCTGTTGGACTGGGATTTCCCCTGGAAGCTCCATCGAAATTTAGTTTAAAGACCCCATTGGGAGGAGGAGACCATTGCAAGGGAGGATCAGGGACTGCTCAGTTCCTGTTAGTTAAAGAGATTGCAATTTTGAGATTCCAATTTTTCCAGATGGAGATTTCTTTGGGGTCTTTAGGAAAATCATCTTCCTGCCAGGATTGGAGAGCAAGAGTTTCCTGAAGGTTGTTGCAGATTGAGGACCATAGGGTGTCCATAGAGGAGGCCTGATTTTTGAAAATACGTTTATTTGTTTCTTTCCACAGAGACCAAAACACTAGACCCGGAAGAAGCAGCTAGAGAGCATTGAGAAGGGAGGAATTGTAAGGGCGTTTAGGCCAAGTGCGAAGAATATTGGTTATATCTCCCGAGGGTTTGTTCCTTTGGCATCGAAAGCTGCATTTTTCCCAAATATTGTTGGCTAAAGGGCAAGAAAACATGAGGTGATGGGTGGTTTCGGCATTTTGAAGGCAGTTAGGACATTGAGAAGGGTCGGTGAAACCCCGTTTGACTAAATTGTCCCAGGTAAGAATTCTTCTATGACTAAGGAGCCAAAGGAAAGTGGAAATCTTGGGCCAAGAGATCCTGTTCCATATCATAAGCCAGAGAGAATTGCAAGGGAGCGGGATGGGATGCAACAGAAAGAAGGCCTCTTTCGTTGAGAACGTACGTTTGGTAGAATAACCCCATCTGAGAATATCTGGCTCCTTCGAGCTTCTGATTTTCCTTCTCTGAAGCTCATGGCTAAGCGCTTCCAAGTCAATGCCTTGGGCTTGAGGCGCTATAAGATGAGGAGGTTTCCATTGCCTGAAACCGTTACTGTTGGAGGACGTCCACTGATGGCAAACTTTGATTGCAGAAGCATTTCTATTGTCTCCTATATTGATTTGAGGATAAGTATCAAGAAGCTTTGGGTTCTGCTGCCAGGAGTCCGACCAGAACCTTGCCAAATTGCCATTACCAACTTCCCAGAAACTGTGTTGTTGAATGAGCAAATTATGTTGTTTGGCTGCATTCGAAATCAGGGAACCTGATTGCTTAGGAATAAGCCTTATTAAATCTGTTGGAGATCTGTTATTGGCGTATTTGGCTGTCCACAGTTTAGCCCAAGGGGTGAGAGGGTTGGACATCCATTTCCACCAAATGCGAGCAGCCATAACCTCATTGCTGTGCATGGGATCGCGAAGACCGAGTCCACCAGCTTCTTTGGGGGTGCAGACAGTGTTCCAATTAACAAGAGCCCACTTGCGATTACGGCCAGAGGAGCCCCAAAGAAAGTTGCGTTGCAAGGATTTTATTTGCTTGAGAGCCCATTTTGGGGCTGCCAGAACTGAAAACAGGTAAAGGGGCATCGATTGCAGAACAGCTTTAACGAGAGTGAGTCTGCTGACCAAATTGAGAGCTCTGAAGGTCCAAGAGGATAGCCTGGATTCAATTTTTTCGAGGAGCTTGCTCT
The DNA here is from genome assembly GCA_034641835.2 of Pinus albicaulis. Lineage (NCBI taxonomy): Eukaryota > Viridiplantae > Streptophyta > Pinopsida > Pinales > Pinaceae > Pinus > Pinus albicaulis. Next base: position 867,179,217 of record CM076581.1, on the reverse strand, counting down.
AGGAGGAATGCCTGATAGCAGAGTCAATGAGAGGGGCACCCAGGTATTTGTCAGGGAGAGAAGCTATGGAAAACCAAAGGATACGAGCAATGTTAGCTTGAGTGAGAGGAGGGGTGTGGAAGAAAAAAATTTGAGATTTAGAATCATTGATGGATAACCCAGAGGCTAGAGAGAAAAGGTTGAGAATGGATTTGTAGGAACGGGCTTCCTGGACTGAGGGGTGACCAAAGAGCATATTATCATCCACAAATTGCTGATTGGTAGAGATAGGGGCGCCATGAAGGGAGATACCACGCAAATGGTTGGAGTTGACCTCCTTGTGAATTAAACGGCCCAAACCTTCGACCATTAGGACAAAGAGAAAAGGGGAGACAGGGTCCCCCTGCCTAATCCCTCGAGAAGGATAGATGGGGGGAGAAGGAATCCCATTGAACAGAATAGAGAAAGAAGAGGAGGCAATGAGGCTCATGATCCATCTGATCCACATTTGATCAAAACCAAAAGCACTTAAAATTTGTTGTATGTAATTCCAGTTTAGATTATCAAAGGCTTTGGAGAGATCAATCTTGAGTAGCATACCTGGCTTTTTGCAGACTTTTAATGAGTGTATGATCTCATGAGTTAGGATTATGCCATCCAAAATTTGTCGTCCTTCTACATATCCAGTTTGTTCCAGAGAGATGAGCAGCTGTAGGAGCGGCTTGAGTCTGTTTGCTATAACTTTAGAGATGACTTTGTAGATCACGTTGCAGAGAGCAATAGGCCTAAATTTTTCCGGTTTGCTAGGCTGTTCTTCCTTGGGTACCAGTGTAATGAAAGTGGCATTGAGTGAGGACAAGAGCTAATGCATGGTTCTTGATTCCTCCACCAGTAGCCAGACTTCAAGTTTAATGAGATCCCAAAAGTGGTGAAAGAAATTGGAAGTAAAGCCATCAGGTCCCGGGGCCTTACCATCCTTGAACTGCGCCATAGCTTCATCCACTTCTTGGGGGGAGACAGGGCGAAGTAGCATTTGGTTATGCTCAGCAGTGACCAAGTTAGGGATGAGCTGCTTGATTTGATCTATAGCTGGCTGTCTGTTTATCGGAGGTTCTTGCTGAATGCCTTTAAAGTAGTCCACTAGTTCCCATTCCATATCTTCATGACTCTCCAAATGCTCTCCTTGCTGATTGATGATATGACTGATTCTGTTTTGCATTCTGCGCTGAATGGTAGAGCTGTGAAAGAATTTGGTATTTCTTTCTCCTTCCTTTAACCAACGAATTCTTGATTTTTGCCTCCAGAGGATCTCTTCCTGCTTATATCTTTCCTCCAACTGGTTTTGAAGGTCTTGCTCCTTGGAAGCAAGGGAATCTGACCGTCCATTAGTGATGATTTCCTGTTGCAATTCAATCAATTTTTGCTCCAGGATCTTCTTTTCCAGAAATATGTTCCCAAAGACGGTTTTATTCCAATTCTTAATTTGCCCTTTAAGAAATTTAAGCTTCTGCTGAATCTGATACATTTTTGAGCCCTTTGGTGGTATAAAACTTTTCCATGCGGCGTGTATCATTTCTTTGAAGGAAGGATGAGTGAGCCAGAATGCTTCAAATCTGAACGGCTTCTTTAATTGAGACCCTATATTTTGCCATTGTAACAAAATGGGCCAATGATCCGAGCCAGCGAAGGGAAGAATTGAGCTTGTGATGTCCCCTCCCATATGTATGGTGTTGTCCGATACTAGGAATCTGTCTAATTTTGAAGCAATTTGTTGACCGCCTGTTGTTCTATTGTTCCAAGTGAATATGCCGTTGGAGAAGGGAGTATCAATGAGCCAGTTGTTGTTGATGAAATTTTTGAAGTGAGTACTTTCCGGTTCCAGTCTAGATCTTCCTCCAGTTTTCTCATCCATCCTCGTGATCATATTGAAATCTCCTCCAATGATCCAGAGGGGATGGGATCTGTTCGAATTAAGATGCGCCAAAGTGTTTAAGAGCACAATCTTGTTGTTTTTCTCTTGTGGGAAATAAACATTGGACAGATGCCCATGTATATTAGTGCCAATAGGATGGAAAGTGGCCTGAATAATATTACGCGCTGCATGAAAGTCAGATAGCGCCATGGAATGGGTGTCCCAGGCTATTTCCAGTCCTCCAGAGGCTCCAGAGGCGTCCACTGCTACCGAGCTGCTGCTAGGCCAAGCCTTTGACAAGATTGTACCAAGCATTTGACTGTTGCATTTAGTTTCTTGAAGAAAGAGTAGTTGAGGCTTCTCTTTTTGAATCATGTTTTTAATCATCCTGTACTTCCCTTGGCCGTTAAGCCCTCTTACATTCCAAGACAACAAATTCATGGGGAACTATTTGCGAGAGGTTTGAAGAACCGAGTCAACTTGGGATATCACCCAGATTCCACCAGAATTTCCCCTAGCTTGATGGTTCTCTGCCATTGAGGTTTTCTTCCTCTCTTCCTAGTTTCCTTTAGCACTTTCAGGCTGTCCCAATGGCCGCTTGGCTGAATACCCAACTTCTTATGCTGGTGAACTTTAATAAGGACCTCCTCGAGTTTGTCTATTTGTTGAGGTTGGATCTTGTCAAATTATTTCCTTTTGCAAGCATCTTCTAGGCCTATGAGGTCCAGTTCCCCTAGATCGAAGCTCTCTGAGTCGTCCTCCATGATGGTGGGCTGCTCATTTTCTGAGAAATCTTTGCCTTCCTGACTAGGGTTGGTGGAAAGCCCGTCCAAGTCCATGAGATTGGGATCCCAAGATACCTGCTTCTGCTTTGAGGAGGGGACGAAATCTGAGAGGGAAACCATTTGCGAAGCAACCTGAGAGGGCCCAGAGGTGGAAGGGTTGGGCTGAGTCGAGGAGGGGTCAGAAGGAGTAGAGGGGTTCGGGGCAACATGGGTGTTATCACTTTGTGGGTCGGAATTGTCAAGGACGACGAAGCTATTGCTGGTAGAGGGGGCAGAAGTAGAAGAGCTTGGTTTTTTCCCAGACTGGGTGGATTTCTTGTTATTTCTTCTTCTGGAAGAAACTTTGGTGAACCCATCCGCTTCCTCCTTGTCTCCATTATCTTGACTCCTAGTTTTCGCAGTTAGAGGGAAATCCCTAAAGAGATGCCCATGTGCATGACACCTTCTATAGCGAAAAGGGACATGTTCATAATCTAACGGTTGAATCCATTCATAATCATCATGAAATAGACTTACCGCATCTGGTAGTGCTCGATCCAGCTGCATATAGACACAAATGCGAGCATAGGAGGTGTACCTTCTTAGTTTAGTTTCTTCTGCTATTTTTATGAATTCGCCTAATCCTTCTCCAATTGCTTGAAGAGAATCCTCATCCCAGTATTCAAGAGGCAGTGAGTATAGACGTATCCATACCGGTGCCCAGTTGAAGTTTTCTTGGTCTCGGTTGAATCTTTCTATCCAGTTCCGAAGGTATAACCCTGCTGAGTTAAAGAAATAAGGGCCCATGTCCATAACCCTGTTTCTGTCCTCAATGCAGTTAAAATCAGTTGTGAAGAAGCCCTTTGGTCCCAGTTGTAGAGTAACATGTCCCTGGGGCTTCCATTTGGACGCGATCCAATCTTGTAAGGCTTTTTCAGTTGGCCAAAACCCAATAAATTTCCCAATGAGTGCATGATCTCTCATATATTGAATTCTAGCATTAATCCGATGACTTGGAAGGTCAATTTTGGGTCTATCTGGAGCTATAGGCTTGCAGGTCGATGACGTAACCTGCGGCTTTTCTGTATGTGTTTCAGATACTGACTTCTCAGTCGTCGCAGTCTCCTGCGAAGTAGCAGAGTCTTTTTTCCCCAAATCGGGCTCTCCTTCTTTCGCGCTGTCATTGTCAGGGGGACGCTGAACGCCGCCCTCTCCCCCAGCCCCCCATCTCCGGTGCCATATCTGCATTCAGCTCTTTGCTGTTTGAGTGAGGGTGCGCCTTCAGAACCTGGCGGAGTTGCAGAGGATGCTAGGGTTTCGGCGGAGCATGCAAGCTAGGGTTTCTCCTTCTCTAACGTCCAAGTCTATTATTATGCGATAGAATTTGTTTTTATAGCCGTTGTGAAATTGTTTCAAAACTATAAAAATTACTTCGTTAACGTTTTATTTTTAATTAAATTAAAATAATGTTTAGATTATTTATTTGAAAAAAAAACCATCATAACATTACACTCATTCGATTGAGAGAAGAAACACTAAAGATTCCCTTAAGTTGTTCCCAAGTACGTCATTTTAATAAAATATGATTCAGTTTCTGTTATAGATTGTTTTTACTTGCAGTTCACTTCTGACTGACACACTTAGACGAAACTTTAGTATAATATAGTTCACTTTACATTATAGATTGTTTTTACTTGTAGTTCACTTCTGATTGACACGCTTACAAGAAACTATAGATAATTAGTATGGGTTTGATTGAGTGCATATTCTATCTTAAATCATTTTCAGTTGCGTTCATTTGGTTTGTTCATTTAACAAAGGTATATATATTTATTTAAAAATAAATAAAAATTTAAATAAAATTTTATAAAATTTTCACGAAATGACTATGTTTATGTATTTATAATTATATTCTAAGAAATTTACCATATACAATATTTTTTTACATAGATTATTATATGCAATAGTTTAGTTTTTTAAAATGGTTTATAATAAAATTTATTTGATTATTTTAAAATAATAATCATATTATAATAATTAAATTAAGCACTTAATATATATTTGATATACTCATATGAATGGATCATAGTAATTCCATAGTAATTTTCATTCTAGTTTGGCTATAAATTAATATATTGCTTTTTTTTTATAGTTTCATTATAAGATATATTAATTTGGATATTTTGTTATTAGTATATATTTATTTTAATATTAATTTTGAATAAATTTAGGATTATAAAGTTAATGGAGATTTCTCATCACGAAGTGACCTAACACCACACTCCATCACTATTTGTTCTATGCCTAGTGGGCATTATAAATAAAATCACCAATATATCATAATTTTTTAATTTTTAGTTTTTGTCAATTTTATTTCTTTAAAAAATATTGGAGTGTACATCAAAAGTCTGTATCATATTTCCAATCTCTTATTAGGGATACTAGACCATAATTAGAAAAACACTCTTTATAGAGAGGAAAATGAGATGTGAAAATGAAAAATATTAGAAAATTCAAAATTTAGTATTCAATTGCTTGCGTAGGATGCTCTCAGTAGTAGTATTTATAGTATAGTAAACACAATTTTTTTAGATGATACATCTAAGCTCATGGGTTTGAATCGAAAAGTGCAAACTGTGTAGGCCCCTTTAAGTCCTTAAGATATTTTCCTTTTGTAGTGGGTATAACAAGATGTTGCTCTATTCCATCCTCTCTTCAAACCAAGTCACTCAAATGATGATGTAACTGTTCCAAGGAAAAAGGGACATTCTTCCAATGCTCCTACGAGTCTGCAAGCACACACCCAAAAGAGAATTTCATCTACCAATAAAGGTCAATAGTTTGCGTGTACTAGTTGAAACAATCTTTGGTGTTCCTTGTCTTTAGAATCCAGTATGGCCATTCCATTAGGACATTTTTATCTAATAGGGGAGTTTAGTGCATGCAAGATTCCCCCTTATCATGAGAAATTTCTTCCTTGAGAGGGCTTGGCATTAGGTCATGATATCACCCACTAAAATACTCCTACTAGTGTAGCTTGCGTGTGTGCCCCCTATGGGTCCATTATTCATAATATGGTGCCCCACATTGAAAGCATGCTCGTTGACGAGGCATGGGATCAAGAGATAAAAGAATGACAACTTGAAGTAAAGGTATAGGAAACTTGACACACTTAAGAGAGTAGGGATGTTTCCACACAAATAATGAATAAACTAATAGCTTTTTCCAAATGAGGGATAAGTCAAAAAAATTTATAGATAGCTCAACACAGCTGAGGGGGGATAAGGATTACAAAAATATGATTTCGACAAAACATTTAATGCCTCCATAACAGGGGTTTGTAGTAACTTTCTAAGGAAATGTGTGATTGAAATTCTAAAATACCAGGAGGGAAAACTATATTTAAACAAACAAAATTTAAAATGGGTCTCTGACCACAGGAATAAAGCCAACCTGAGGGACCATGAATTCAATTTCAACCATAGTATGAATTGAAAGACACTAGTGCCCCCACACATCCAGAACATCGCTAATAAATAGCATAACTTTTGTATGATAAATTCGAAAGTCTCTGTGATATACCAATATAGTAGGGGTGGTATAGGGATTAAAAATATTAGTTCCACATCAAACACCAAAATACCCCATAAAGGGGCTTCCGGTAATTCCTTAGAGAGACTAGAAAACACACTTTAGAGACGAGAAGAGAGAGAATCAAATTAACATAGATAGGAGATAATTGAACGTCATGGTAAAAATTATATCGTCAACATCAGGTGCCTGCACTTCCTTCATCAAACATAGAATGGATGCTAAGATATCAGTTCCCCCATAGACCTGAGACTAGGCTAAGAGACAACACAAATTTCTTCCCTCAAACATTGGCAACACTGTAGGTAAAGAAATAAAACCTACCAAAAATAAGTATGGTAAGTGTAAGCATATTACCAAGATTTTGTTTCCTTTCGATAGTATGGAAGGAAACAACCACCTTACATCGTCAAAAAACTGGCTAGACTGGTACTTCCTCACTAAACATGGATCCAAGACAAGAGAAATTGTTATACCGCCATACCACAACAACACTTGCTTCCACCTTCAGTGCCCACATCCGGGTTTGGAGAGATATTGCTTTCAAGAAAAATGCATGGATGTTGTTTAGGGAATGCAACATGAAGGAGGCCTTGATAATTCCTTCTGCCACATGAATATGAAACTTGAAAATAGTGAGATGCAACCAACACCTCCTCTCACTTGTATTTAGTTTTGTCATATTATTTCCGATTAATAATTTGGTCCTATGAACCTTAAGAAAATTTAAACTTCTCAAGGGTGTTCTACAAATCCACATGTTCATGAGCCACGTGAGAAAGAAACAACCCACACCATCCCTGGTATCTCAAATTTCATGCCATCCAAAAATATATTATATTTATTTTAATATTATTAAGAAAAAATATATCTATATGTAATATTAAAAAAAATAAAGACAAAAACCAGTAATATATAATACTATAATATTAATTTATAATGAAAATCATTTCATAAAATATTAACTGGATATTATCTTCTTCAACGGTATCTCTCATCAATATAAATACGATTATGTTAGACAACTTTGAACTCATAAAAAATACACACACACACACACACACACACACACACACACACACACACACGGATATATATATATATATATATATATATATATATATATATATATATATATATATATATATATATATATATATATATATATATATGGGTGGTGAGTCACTAATATGGTGGTTATTGGGTGACTTATGAAAAAGTGATTTGTAGAATGAGATAATGCTTTACAGGTCACTTAAAATTATTCATTTATAATGATTATGTTAGATAAATGTCTTTGGGATTAATCACATTATTAATCGGAAAGACATTTATCTATCTACACTATAGATCAAAAAAGTCTTAGATCTAACAATAATTGTGTTATAATGTGTTATTACATGTAGTGTGAGTTTTCTAAACTTGAATATATATTATATATTAAATTTAATAACGATGTAAATAACTGAGTGATATTTGTAATGATGCGATCAATATAGCCAAATTCTTTTACCAAAAAGGTTCCTTTGTCACATAAAAATGATCATTTATACATTAATTCAAATTATCTTGGATACAAGATTTTTTTTTTAATTATAATGGTACAATAATAATTTGAACAATGATTTACACATTTATTTTATACTAATATATATCAATTATTTGAGTGTTTTTTTGGATAATTCAATACAGCCAAATTCTTCTATCAAAAGGGTTCTTTTGTCCCATAAAAATGAGCCCTTGTACATTAATTTGATATTATCTCGAATACAAAATTCTGATTGTTACAATTATGATGGTACAATAATTTGAGCAGTGATATTCTTTACAATAATTTTCCCATTTATTTTATAATAATATGTGTTATGACACCCCAAATTTTCAAAATCTCATGCTTGAAAATCAGTCATAATTCTCTTTCAAATTGGTTAGGTTGTAGGATATCATAAAATGATAAATTTTATGGTGTATTTAAGTTTTTAAAAATTTGGATAAGGTGTTAGAAATTATTCCAAGTCACATCGAAGGAGTGCGTTCTGAGTAGATACTTTGAAATGATCATAAGTCTGAAATCTGGCCATTTGTCAGAAAACTGTCTGAGTCCGTAGCAAATACAACACGAAATTAATGAATTCGCTACAGAAACACCTAGTACTTCCGTAGTGAAACTGACACTCGTCAAATGAAACGTGCTACGAAAAATCTACCAGCCTTTAAGGTTTTAAAGAGTAATGATGAATGGTTAGTGTTTGAGAATTTCAAGGACCTGCAGCCAGACTAAAGCCATCATTTAAAAGTTATACACTTTCTCATATCAGTCATCATTTGTTTTATGTCTTCTCATTCTTCTTTTGAAAGCTTATCTCTCATCTCTTTCGCTTTGTTTTTCCATGTTCATCATTTGCTACCAAAGAAGCTCTCTGTCAATAAGCTCCCAAGTAGAAACCTTTGTTTTTATATCATTTTCTTTCCATTTTAACTACTCTTTGTCATCAAGGGTATCCTCCCAAACAAGTGCTAAGTTATAAGGAAGGCCACTGCTGCATAACACAAGAAATGGCTACACCAAATAAGGTTTATAAAGGAGGTTTTCCATTCAGATATGAACCTACAGCTCCGGATTTAGTCTTGGAGGATCAATATTTCATCGAGTTATTTACAAAGGCAGGGTGCATTGAATTCTTTCAGAAATTGCAAGGGCATCATCAACAGGTATCACGAGACTTTGTGGCTAATTTCAGAGGTAGATTTACAAAGGTAGGTTGTATTCATATCTCAATTTCACCTGATAGTATCTCTTAAGCAATAGGGATCCCTAGAATTGGAGAGGAATGGTTTAAAGCTACCAAGTTTGATTTGAAAATTTGTGATGATGGCTTGAAGCCGGAGCATGCAGGGATTAAAAAAACTAAAGGAATACCTAGAACCTATCTTAAAAATGAATTTTCGAAGTTGTTAACAGTCATAAAAAAATATTTTACATGTGAAGGTCGTTTTTAGACAATATATATGTATCATTTCAAATTATTGCATCACTTCATAGGGAAGAAGTTGATATATTCCATTCTATCTCTTTAGAAGTCTTGGGAAAATGGAGGACAAGGTGCAAGGAAAACCTGAAAGAAATGAAACTTCCATTTTTCACCATGGGTTGATGAAATTACTAGTTTTGGAGGAGTTAAATAAACTAAATAGAGACTGGGCATCGTTCCTGTTCATGAATGGATATGAGCTAGATGTATTATCTCCAAGAAAAGCCTCCAAGCTTAAAACTTCTTTTTCCAAGTGAGAAATGGATGTCAATGCTACTGTAGAATTAGAGGGAAATCAGCTTGAAGGTTTAAAGGTTATAGATAAAGACTTGGTAGAGAAAACTGATTTAGTCGAAGATGCATCATCACCTCGAGCAACTAGAACTAGAAATAAAAGAAACAAACATGTGACAGATAGCAAGCTCAAATCTGAAGCGAAGAGATCTAAAGGAAATGCTGAAGAAGATGTTAAAGGTAAAGGCAGACTTGAAGACATTCTATAGGCTATAGACATTGCAGAAACTCATGTGGTGAAAGCAGCTAAAGTTAAAACATCTAAAGCCAAAGGTAAGGGAATCATAATCAAGAAATTAGACTTCTCTTCAGAAGATTCAGCCTTTATTTTCAAACCTTGAAAATCTTTCACTAGGTCACAAATACCAGAAACTATTACTATAGGTGGTAGTAAACAGAAGGAAGATAAAGGAAAGGGAGAAATGGCACAAGAAGTTATTGTCATATCACCAAGTTTGACAGAGGTTATCAAGGATAAGAAGAAAAATAAATCTAAAAGAAAGTTTGAAAGGAAACCTGAGATAGATTCTTCTAAAAGACATAGCAAAGACAAAGAAGAAATAGTCAAACAGAGAAAAGGAAAAGACAAGGTCATAGAGAAAACTGAAAAGGAGATTTGAGAAGAACATTTGAAAGTTGTTAAGGATGAATTTTCTGAGACAAATAAAGAGCTGGAAAGATATAAGAAATATAGAGAGATGATAGATGAAGTGGAGAAGAAAGTAAATGAACAAGTTACTCATTTTGAGACTTCCATTGCAAAAGCAAAAAATCTGTTGAAGAGGACACAACCTTTACGCATCATAGTTTCACATAAAAGAAAGAGGAACTTATTTTTACAAGAAGAGAGAAGAAGACTTCAAAGACAAGTGAAAGAGCTAAAAGAAGAGATGGAGTTGATGAAGACAGAATCAAAGAAAGGAGACTTGGAAAGAGGAATCATGAACAAAGCTATTTGAAACTGCCGATAGATAAGGAGGTAACAATTAGATCATGATATTTTTGTCTTATATTATCAATAAAACACATGCAGGCATGTTCATATACTTTTCTAAAGCTCAAATCTAAGTTTTTTCAAATCTCCAAAGTATTAGGCAATTCCGCAGCAAGTGTCAGGCTTGAAGCCCAGTTGTTGCTGCGGAATTTTTGAAGATTTCTTTTTGGTTTTGAGAGACCTAAACTGATGGAAATGAAAAGTTTTGAAAGATATATCTAGTTGTTTTTTATCATTAAATATCCTCTAATGGTAAAGATCAGAAAAAGGGTACCACATATCATCCTTTTATATGCGCTACTAAAACAAGCTAATTTTGTAGCTCAAAACAGAGTTTTTGGACAACAAGTTGAATTTTCATAATAAATGATGGAAATGGGGAGGAAGGTTAAGCATGTTTAAAATTTATTCATCATCAGGGTGTTAAAGAGTATCAAAGTTTCCAAGTGGAGGATTTTAGTTAAAGAAATATTTTGAAAGATACTAGTCTACATGTGCCAGGTCATCAAACTAACTTCTCTTAATGATAGGAAAAGTTATTTCATGAAGGCAGTCATGGTATTAATATTTTGTTAATGATCAACATGATAGAAATATTTGATTCCTTTCGAGGAATATTTGGATAAATTTTGTTGAATGTAATGATTAGGAGTTTAAGTCCTAGTAGGACTCTTAATCTTATTTCGAAAAGGTGTCAGTCTTAGTCTCTAGAATCTAGTTTATGGTTAGTTTTAAGTGTCAGTTGAAAGCTAAATTATCTAGCCACTTGGAAGAATTGTTGTAAAGGCTAAATGCCTATAAATAATGTAAAATTCGATGTATTCAAGGTTGGAATATGTTATCAGAACAGTGTACTTTGTAAATGCTTTGGATGCACTGATATATACAGAAGCAGTTTAACTTTTCTAAGGTTGAGATTCTTAGTGTACTTCAGTCAGCTTTATCTTCTATCATATGTTTTACTTCCATAGTTTTAATTCTTATTACTCAGAACTCATGGGAACATGCTCTGACTTCCTTTAAGTGTTAAATTATGGTGAATTGAGTTCTTAGGTCCCATCTGTGGATGGTTTATTTCAATGTTTAATACTTATTACTCAGAATTCATGTTCATTCATGCTATGACTTCCTTTAAGTGTTAAGCTTTGATAAATCTCTGTTAAATACTTTACTTTTTATATCTTGAGGTATCATTACTCAGAATTCATGCACTCATGCTCTGACTTCTTTTGAACCTTAAGATATTGAGACTTTCCTGAATGTGTCACTCTTTCATTGAAGTATATACAAGCCTTAGTTTTATAAGAAGAGTTATTTTGTTCTCTTTATCCCTGTCACTGACTCCATAGCCCAATGGTAGCTAGTCTCCATCTTTCAACCAAGAAATCTACAAAATAATAAACCATAGAGTTAGCCATCTATTTACATATTTATTCAAAATAATTAACCCTTGAGAGAGCCCTCTCAGACTGAGGAGGCTAAGCCTCAGCTAAAATATTCGTTTGAAATAGCTACACTGAGGTAGTCTGGTCAACAGCCTATCAGGTCGTATTTTGGTGATAACAATATGTATCAATTATCTCAATGTTTTTATATAGTTCAATTTCTCGGTGTTTTTTATAGTTCAATTTGTGAGGTAGTGAAAATAGAATATTATATTTCTAAAAGTTTAAGTTTAAAATTTTTGAGTTTACATAGAAAAGTATATGGGAAGGGTGGTTCATCTAGTAGTCAACAAACTTGTTTAAGAAAATGATGATTAATTTTTCTAGTTGAAATCCATTAATTTTTTTTTCAATAATTTTTAAACTTGTAATGTATGAATCATTTTTTTTGGGTAGAAATAAATTCAAAAGTTTAAAAAATCTTTGGAGTATCTGAAATTATGAAACATTAAAACTATAATTTGAAGTTCCAAAAAATTATGCTAAATTTCAACGGAATTTTTTTTTAAATAAATATTTAACTCAATTCTTTAACCATAACAATAATTTAATGTAAAATGATTGAGAATATATATTTCAGTAAATTAAAAATTCAAAATAAATAGAATATATTAATTAAAATAAGTATTTATAAATACATAGAAATAGTGATATATTAAAAGTATGATTAAATTATATTATATATTAAATCAAGATAAGAATAAATAATTCTCATTGGAGGTAGAATAGATGGTGATGGGTGTACTATTAAGTCAGTTTGTAATGTGAATGTCACTAGTTCAAAACTTTGTGGGAAAAAACGTAGCCATGTTAAGGGTTGGTGTGGCTGAGGCCAAGTGTGATCCTTGAATAATTTTGAAAGCATAGATCATGGCATGGATACCACTAGTCGAGGTTTTTCAAGACAAAGTTTCAGTAATTTAGACAACATAGATGATGACATAGATACACAAGCCAAATTTTGAGTAATTTACAGAGCATAGGTGATGTCATAGATACCTCTATACCATTTTTTCAAACTAAATGTTCACTTGACAAATTTATTTTCAATTTAATTAAAAAAATATTATAAAATTAAATTCAAATAAAACATATATAAAATATTTTAAGTGAAATAAATTATAATTATTTTTTATATGTGGTATTAATAAGCTATTATATTAGCACATGAAATTATAATAGTAATAAAATCTATTTACAAATTGAAAATTTTCATGGTTAAAAAATTATATATATATTTTTAAAAAATTATATATATATATATATATAAATAATAGTTCTTGTTATTTAAAATAAAATTATAAATTAATTATTTTCTCTATCTTTTTTAATCATAATATTATGATATTTATAATGAAATAATTATTTTGATATTTATCAAAAATTGATACTTACATTAACAACATTTAAATCTCTGCTCTTCAAATGTATAAATTTGTTTTTATAACTCAAAAACAACTAATTTATAACTTTCCTCAATAACCAACAATGTGCTAACATGGTTCATGTAATATTTTGTTTCATAAAAAGCAATGGTACATCTACATGGATTGCTTTTCTTCCTAATACATATGAATATAATTATATGCGGGTATTCTAAGCTAATGGTATTGAATCAAAATTTCAACCTTTCGATGCACTTTTATTCTTTTCAATTTTTTTTTTTTTTGGATTTTCATAGTTGAATGCAACATGGAATACATACATATTGTTTTTTAAATTATGTCGCATTCCACTTTGCACTATCTGCATGTGATTATTATGATAATGACCATGCTCCCATCATGGTTAGCTAAAATAAAGTTCAAGAATATATTACTAATAATTTTTCCTTCTTAAGGTAAAATATACACTTAAAAAATTGAATATGCTTATGATATTATAGCAAAAATTTTATATCAAAAGAAATATAGCAACCTAAAAGGTGGAGGATGGAAGAGAGGAAATGTGTTCATGCTTGCAATAGTCTTATACTTTTCTTGATGCTTATCTCATAGATGTTGCTCGAACCACCTGGCTAAATAATATTTTTCCAATCATACCATTATTTAAAAAATTTATATAAATATTATATCCAAGCTATAACATGCAAGGTAATGAGTAGAAACATTACCATAGGTGCTTGTAATAGTCACACACTTGTGTCGATGCTTTTCTCACATATGTTTCCTGAACCACCTCGCCAAATCATTTTTTCCAATCATACCACTATTTAAAAATATTATATACATATTATATCCAAGCTATAACATGCATGGTAATGAGTAGAAACATTAACATAGGTCCTTGTGGGCACTGACGAACAAAAAATTTAATTGCACAGAGGAAATTCATAAAGTTAGTGTGCACTGATAATGAGATTAAATAAAGAGCATATGTCACTCGAGTGACCTTTAGATTCTAGGATATTCTGCAATCAACATCAACAAGGGTGTCTTGTAGAATTTTAGATATCTTCTTTTAAAAAATTTAAATTAATCTGGAGCCATTCTTTTGGAGAGGTTAATTCCAATTTACATTCTGATTTAAATTTTGTCGAATATATATTTGCTGGAATTCCTAATTTATGTGGTGTAGTTTCCACAATTCAAATGTCCAAGTAAAATTTCAAGGCATTGCATCTATCTAAGCATTCAAAAATACAATTTTAAAAATAAGAAGTTACACATGCTATATGAAAATATAGAACCAATATAGACCCATTTTGAAGAGGGTTAAATCTCTTCAAATGCATACTTTTTTTCAAAATTTTCACTCTAAAATAGGTTCCATAGACTATCTTTAGCCTTTTGGATGTCAAAATTTTCTTTCTTTCTTTGTTTCTCATCTTTCCAGAAGTAATTACATTTCCTCTGCATAGTTCGTGAGGGTCTCACAATAACAAGTCATATTGTAAGGTAATCATAGTTAATAATTATTCATGCAAGGGTGGTCATTCCTAAAAAAATAATTACCCAATGTAATCTGAGGTTGAACATGATTTAAGGTGAAACTTTATCATAATTAGTTAAAAAAAAATTGTATAAATTGAAGGGAAGGCCACTTGTATCATGTTGCTTCTTTATGAAGCCATGATCTTCTTAAAAGGAGCATGATAATTTTGTGCTAGGGATCCATTCAAGGCCCTCGTAGCCCCATGACACCTTAAAAAGGAGGGGTTGTATTCATAGTAAAAAAAATTCTCTTTTCCTGAATTTGTTAGGTGTCTCGGTGAAAAATTATGAAAATATATTCTTAAATATTATGTCAAAATACTTTTTTAAAAATAAAATAACCTCAAATTGGTCTACCGGACTTTCTTTTTTATGGGATAAGGGACCCACCTCAACAGAACGATGTATGCTTATTTTTTTATGTACAATGAAATGATGTTTTTTTTTTTAATTTTGTTTATAAAAACTGCCATGATAGAAGTACTCTCTATGATGAAATAGTGACAAAACTTAAGCACTTGAAAAATCCTTGCGATTGACACGATCTATGGTATAAATAATCTGGCACTAGAATGATTTCTTTTAATATTTTGTGCAAAAATAATGTTATAATGGAAAACGTACTTTATATGATGAAGTAGAAACAATAATTAAACACTTTCAAATTCTTGCAAGTGACAATATCTAAACTATAAAGAACACAAGAATTCAATGTTCATTTCAATGTTTATGATATAAGTACTGTCTAATATGTCACTTTAATGTTCATGAAAAATATACTTAATTTTTGTGACTCAATGAGACAAAGACTATTCACCACACTGCAAAATCCATATTCTGAAAGCTAAAAGAAAATCCCCAAGAACGTGGATGTCGCCTTATAAAATAAATAAATAAAAAAGACAACTTTATCCAATAACACATACCATACCTTTCATCTCAAACTTACACAAAAAAAACCTATAAAAGATAATCCTTATCATGAAAAAGTAAATCAATGTATAACTTTATGTAATGATATAGAATATATTTTTGAAACTTCCAGTAAATCATATAAAAATTAACTTTTATCATAAAAAGTGAAATAATATCTTTAAAAATTTATTCAGTTTTAAATTATATAAAAGATAATATTTATCATAAAATAATGAAATAATATTTTTAAAAAAATTATTCAATTTTAAAATTATTTAAGTTCTATTTCTAAATACAATAAAATATTAAAATAACTTTATCTTAAACTATTACTAAATAGTTATTATAAATAATTTTTATATCACTTTACAACTTAATTTAAAAAACATAATTAAAAAAAATTAATACAAAATTAAAATTTACTAAAATTCTTTAAAAATTTAAATTCACTAATAAATAAATAGTTTAAATCTAATCTAGTTGCAAGTTTATCATATTAAAAACACTTTCAAGATTTTATCTTATTTTAAATTTTGCAAATTTTAAGTCTAAATAAAACCAACTTTGTAAACTTTATCTAATGTCTCATAGAATAATAAAAAAATATTTTAAAAAAAAATTCAATTTACTTAAAAAAAATAACTGAAAAATATAATTAAAAAAATAGATAAAAACTTTAAATTTACTAAAATACTTCATAAGCTAATAATGCAAATATTCTATATTTTTATATGGTTAATAAAGAAAATAGTTTAGATACTTTAAATCTAACATAGTTGCAAGTTGTTTATAGATCATCGGAAGTTCTCTTAAAAATTCTTTCAGAATTTGATTGGAATTTTAAATTTTATTAATTTAAATTTTTAAATTTTTTTTGAGAATTTTATCTTATTTTAAATTTTACAAATTTAAATTTTAAATAAAAACAATTTCACAAAAAATTGTTTTTTAACTTTGTTTTTCTATTAGACGAAAATAAAAAAAACAATTGCAAGATAACTTCAATTGGTCATCTTTAATATTAGAGTATTTTGAAATTTTCGATCTTGTCTTTTAAAGTAAATAATTTAAATCTAGAATATCTACGAGTTGTCTATGGATTTATAGATTTTTAAGATAATAATAACAATTATTGTAATACTTACCAGCAAACATCTATTATCATAGAGTTTCATATCTGAGAAATGCATTTTTTTTGCAAGACAGCTTTGAATATTTCAGTCCTGTCTGAATCTGAATCTTCTAAAGTAAATAATTTAAATCTGAGATAGTTGCAAGTTCTTAGGTATTGTAGAGATTCAATTCCGAAACCGTCGAAGTTTTTGGAGTTATGGTAAAAAGGTATCCCTAAGTTTTATTAAATAATAATAAAAATATTTACGAGCAAACTTCAATCTAACATAATGTAATATTCATCAATACTCAAAATTAAAAAAAAATTGCTTATTTTACCATAGGGTAATAATCTCATATATTTGGATAAGATTTTACATGCTGAAAATTACATTATGATTCTACACATAATCAAAATAGTTTATGCAAATATACATATTATTACAATTGATTATATGGTTAGGCCATCCTAGCACAAGTCTATGGTTTATAGATGGATATATCGAAATAATACAACATTTATGCTACCACCAAATCAATCACCCTCGTCCGTAACACTTGTCCATCTACTTTAAAGGTTCACAACTGTATAGTACTGGTGAATTTATTATTTATCCCTAAACATCACGACAGTTGTATTGATTTATCATGGACGGAGATCTCATAGTACCCTAGCATGTTTCTATTCCGTTGATTCAGCTCCATCTGTAATCGACAGCTAAGGAAATGGCGAGAGCCCTGCCTAGGCAACCCTGCCAAACCCTAAATTTACTCCATCGTCTTCATTGGTAGCCTTTTGTTACTCTGCGCACTTTCTGTTTACTCCTCAGCTGGTATCCACTGGGGTTCAAAACTCCAATGATGTATTGTCAATGAATGATCCGATAAACGCTGAGCTAGTTCGAAGCTTTCATCTTGCTTGTTCTAGAAGGAACCGAGTCAGTTTTCCAAAGGTAATTCTGAGTATAAAAAAAAGGGATTTTCCCCATGATTCTCATGCATCACTTCGTACAGACTTCTACTCATTTGTTTCTATGCCTATTTAGTTGTATTTTTCTGGCTTCTGGCCTGTAGCTTACCTAAATAATTTATATTTCCGAATTATGAAGAACTTTTCCTTATGTTTTAATACTTTGTTTGATAGGAAAATGGTGTGGCGGCACTCCACATTCCCATGGCTAGATTTTCAGGTGATTCGACGGTTCTGCTATTTCATTCTTGATTGTTTTTCTTTGCATTAAGTTAGGATTTTAATAATCTCATAAGTTTAGTAACAAAATTCCTGTTTTGTGTGAAAAGGTGTGCTCTCAAGGTTCTCGTGGCCAATTCTATTTTCAAAAACCCCTTCATTTTTCTAGATGCACCCTTATCTGTTTTCAATTGAATTTATTCCAGGTATGAATGAGAAAATGCCCTTGCGGTCTAGGCGTTATTTTGAAATGATATCGTCTCCATTTTCAAACAAACCCTTACATGGTTTTCGTTCCGCATAGATCCATTCTATAGCAAGCTACGAGGGTTATTGTGCATAAGCTATTGGATAATCTTAAGAGACTTATTATTATATTCAAAAGAGGTTTTTTGGCTAAGATTTGAACATTGAATCTTCTTGACAGATTTTTCATGTATAAGTGAATTTTCTGGGTTCAATCCATTTTCTACAGTTCGGTTCTATTTCTCCCGAACTAAACCATGCTTATATGACACTTTCTATTGAACATTTGTATTGAGATTGGTTAGCTGTTTTCACCATTTTCTTTCGCTATAACTAGAATTTACACAGGGTTTTCTTCGAAACATTCGTTTCTTAAAGTAGTGAGTAAAAATGGTAATTTACCACAGTTCTTTGCATGTTCGAATTCTGCATTTTATGGTCATTGATGAATTTATCAGACTGATGTCCGCTACTTTTATGATTAAACAATGCTTTCTCTAGCATTGTTATATATTTTTAGTCTCATCATGTTCTATGATTATTAATTTGAATGAAATGTTCAACAATTTATCTAGTATCTAGGTTATGTATGAAGTCTCTGTTTTAAAACTGTAGGTGACCGAACCATCGCCTATCCCACTGTCCGTGTGAAATAAATCTTTATCCAGAAGACGACTAGGTCTGGGTCTGGGTTTAATCCCTAACCCTCACCTGACAGTCTACTGGAATCTTTTAATATTTTCTTCGCACTTCCCAGAGTTCTTTAATGATATTCCTGCAACTTTAAAATGATGAAATACATTCTACATAATATTTCAAGACATGAATATATATATTGTTTCATTTGTGTAGGAGACAGAAGAAAGGGGCTGAGTAGATTATTGTTATTTGAGTTATGTAAAACCCTTTCTTTTTCACTCAAAGATTTAATGGGATTATTCTGTCTATCATAATTTCTCTTAATAAATAGATGTAGACTAGACTCCAACTTGTTTTTTCCTTGTTTTTCTAGATTTTTGCTTTCATGTCCATGTATTGTATATATATATATATATTTTCCAGTAATTTCATCTGACTTTCATACTATTATCATAATAATCATTTTCAGTAAATAACTTTGGAAAGAAATACATGTCTACAGTAAATTGTAAAATTCATAATAGAAAAAAATAGAAATACAAAGCATATAACCTCATTGTAATTTTATTCCAATAACAATATATAGACAGTTTAAATATCATAAAATAACAGTCATGAAATTGCTTATGTACTCATCTGAAAATAGAAGTAATTCAATTATGGTCCTCCCAACCTTCAGGTGAGGCTATTACGTTCTCCTTGCCCCCATTCTCCAAACTGAATGGTATGGGTAATAGTGGAATCTATTTCTGCTGTGACCTCAGGACAACCAATCCAGTCATTAATAGAAATTTTAGGAAATTTCCTGAGCGCAATTCCATTGGATTCAACTAGCTCAAGAATCTGTCACTCTTTCTCAGTCTTCCCACCATAGAACCCATACTCCTCTCTGGAATCAGTCCTTTATCCTAGAGGACTAGGTAACTATTTCTAAATGTTCCCTCAACCTCTTTTCAGTTCTTAGAAACATTTACCATCAGTTTTTTTTACTTTTCATAACGAGTTATTTTTATAACAATATTTTAACAAAATAACATAAATTGTCTTAGTTTTTGTCATTAACAAAACAATAAGAATTACTTAACAAGTAATCAAGCTAGTTAGGACTAATGTGGTTGTCACAACTTCCCCCAGTGGAAGTAACACCATCCTCGGTGTTTCACCTTAGCTCTGAAAAGAGTTCTAGGTAAGCCCTCCGCATGAAACCTTCATCCTCCCAAGTAGCTTCATCCGGGCCAAAGTACTTCCATTGCACTTTCACTTGGGTGATAACTCTCTTTCGGAGTATGATTTCTCTTTGGTCAAGTACACATTTCCGCTCAACCAGGAATTCTCCATCTAGTTCTACCTGAAATAGTAAACAATTTCCTGGTCAATTTCACATAAAGGAAATCATATTGCAAGTTAGGATTTCATTACTATCCTACCTCTATATGTTGCCAATGAATTACATGCTTTGAGTCATGTACATAACACTTCAACAGAGACACATGAAATACATTGTGTAATTTGATATGGCTAGGTAATGCTAGGTGATAGGCTATAGGTCCTACCCTTTCCAAAATATCAAAGGGTCCACAAAATCTAGGAGCCAATTTGGCACAAGAGGCCCATTGTAACGTACTTCTTTTTGGCTTAATCCTTACGTACACATGGTCTCCTACCATGAACTCATGATAAGACCTTTTCTTATCTACATAGATCTTCTGTCGATCTTATGTAGCCTTTAGATTTTGTCTTATCTTTCTCACCTCTGCTTCCATTTCTGCAAGCATCTCAGGTCCCAACATTAGCTTTGTTTCAGGGCTACTCCAATTTATGGGCATGCCACACTGCCTCCCATACAAAACCTCAAAAGGACTCATTTTCAATGATTCCTCATACCCACTGTTGTAAGAAAATTCAACAAGGTGCAGGTAATCTTCCCACTTAGTTGGTTGCTTCATCACATACATGAGCAACATGTCCTCGAGCACTTGGTTCACTCGCTCCATTTGACCATTGGTCTAGGGGTGATAAGAAGTACTGAAATTTATCTGCATTCCCAATCCTTAAAACAAGGTTTTCCAAAAAAAAAATTTAAACTTAACATCTCGATCTGAAATGATAGTCTTAGGAATTCCATGCAGCCTAAAAATTTCCTTCATAAAAATTCCGGCTAGTTGCACAGTCTTGTAAGTAGACTGTAAAGGTATAAAATGTGCATATTTACTCAATTTGTCCACCATGGAATCATTTTGTCTTTTCATTTGTGGTAAGCCTGTGATAAAGTCTAGGGATATGACCTCCGAATTCCACTCAGGTATGGGTATGGGTTGCAATAATCCCGCAAGATGTTGATGCTCTACCTTCACCTGCTGACATTCCAAACACTTACTTAGATATTAAGCAATGTTTTTTTCGCATATCCGGCCAAAAAAATACCTTTCTAATTGCGGTCAACATCTTCTGGTAACCCGGATGACCTGCATAATTGCTGCCATGATATTCATTCATTATCATCTCTTTAAGGTCCAACCGATTAGGCACATATATTTTACCTTTGAAGGTTAAAATTTGATCTTCATTTATTCCATACTCATATGTGCTTCCATGTTTTTGGCTTTCTTCCATTTGCTGCGACAAAACTAGTACTCGAGATCTTTTTGTGCTTCTATCTTTACTTGCTCTGCAAATCTATTTTCCAGCTGATTATAATATAGCTCATAAATACCATGTAATTTTCTACTTGACGCATCAGCTACTCGATTTTATTTCCCTTTGACATGCTGAATATCAATGTCAAACTCACTTAAGAAGGCATTCCATCTTGCCTGTCTAGAGTTCAAATCTGCTTGCCTGAAGTAACTTGTCAAGTTGCTATGATCTGTTTTTCAGACAAACCTTTTGCCTAGCAAGTAGTGTCCCCATACCCGGAGCACATGAACTACTGATGTCAACTCCAAATCATAAGCAGAGTATCTTTTCTCATGCTCCTTCAACTTTCTGGATTCATAAGCTATTACCTTGCCTTCCTGAGACAGAACTGCCCCAACACCTTCTTTACTTACATCTGTACATACTTCGAATTCTTTGCTAGGGTCAACTACTTGTAGTACAGGAGCTGAAGTTAGTAATTGTTTTATCTTTTCAAAACTGCTTTGGCATTCCGAGGTCCATTTGAAAATTTTTCCTTTCTTCTGTAAGGAAGTAATAGGAAAAGCTACTCTAGAAAATCCTTCTATAAATATTAGGTAGTACCCAACTAGGTCCATACAGGATCTAATATCTGCCACGTTTTGGGGTACTCGCCATTCCATGATTTTTTTAATCTTTTCAGGATCAACAACAATTCCTTCAGCGGAAATAACGTGTCCCAAATACTGAATTTCTGATTTAAAGAAATCACACTTACTAAATTTTGTGGATAGATGATGTTTCCTTAGCATTTAT
This sequence comes from Pinus albicaulis, assembly GCA_034641835.2. Taxonomy (NCBI): domain Eukaryota; kingdom Viridiplantae; phylum Streptophyta; class Pinopsida; order Pinales; family Pinaceae; genus Pinus; species Pinus albicaulis. The sequence continues at coordinate 867,156,739 of CM076581.1, read as the reverse complement.
AACACAATCCTCAGATGTTCTCTATGATCTTCCCAGGTCTTAGAATACATCAAGATATCATCTATAAATATAAGCACAAAATTATCCAGAAAAGGATGAAAGACCCCATGTACCAACCTCATGAAGGTTGCTGGTGCATTTGTTAACCCAAAGGGTAACACCAAAAATTCGTAGTGACCATACCTTGTACGAAATGCTATGTTATAAATGTCTTCCTCCTTGATTCGAATCTGGTGATAGCCTGATCTCAAATCTATCTTGGAAAACACCGTGGCCCCTTTTACTTGATCGAATAGATCATCAATTCTTGGTAAAGGGTACTTATTTTTTATCGTTAATTTGTTAAGCTGTCTGTAATCCATGCACATTCGCATGGTCCCATATTTATTTTTTATGAACAGAATAGGTGCTCCCCAAGGTGATACACTTGGGTGAATATAACCCTTATCCAATAGTTCCTGTAATTGCATCTTCAGTTCTGTCAATTCCGACACACTTATTCTATAAGGAGCCCTTGACACGGGAGAAGCTCCAGGCATTAATTATATAGTAAAGTCAATGTCCCTCTTTGGTGGTAATATAGGAATATTTTCGGGAAAAACATCCAGGAATTCCTGCACTACTGGTATATTTTCCATTGTAAGCGATTTTTCCTTAGCATCTGCATATTCTACCTAAATAGCATATTGCTGACACCCTTTCCTTATACATTTATTCATTTGGGATGCTGTTATTGGACGTAAATGCAATGGTTTTCTGATTCCTTGGATTTACTTCCGGGTTCCATCGTGCATTCTGTAGTAAATAATTTTTTCCTTACAATCCACTAGAGTCTAACGATTTTCTATCCAATCCATGCCTAATAACACATCATAAGATCCCAATGGCAGAATATTCAGATCTACTTGTAATTACTGATCTGAAATTTCTAATATGAAGTTCAGAATTTTAGCAGTCACTTTATGCTTTGACCCTGTGGCCAACTGTACTAACCAGGAACTTTTAAATTTATGATCTTTCAGTTTACATAACTCTACCATCCTGGGACTAATATAGATCAGACTTGCACCTAGATCTACTAAAATAGAAACAGAATGAGTTAGTACTTTACCTTCCAGCTCAATCATCGTGGGCTGATAATATTCTTGTCGGTCCTCCAATGCCGCATTAATACGGGGAATGTTTTGTGCTACATCACCCACAGTAGAAGCTTCCTGCAAATTTTCTACAGCATCAATTCTTGTTTGCTGTGGGCAGTTCTTGTAGTAATGTGCTTCACCACAACCCCAACATTGTAAACGTGCCTTGGTCACCTGCCCTTGGTCAGGATTGTTGGATGCTTCTGTGGGTTTGTCATCTGTTGGCCATCTATTCCTCTGATGATTTCTTCCAAACTTCTTGCTGCCAAGATTTCGTGTAGAATTCTTAAAGTTGCCGCTCTTAACACCCTTGAAAGTTGAGTTACTTGTTTGTCCTTTCTTTGGCTACCACATCTTGCCACCCTCCCCTTTCACCTTAAATTTTTGATAGCACGTTGGAGCTTTACGAATGGCTTCATCCATAGTCTGAGGATTTACAAATTCAATTTTTTCTTTCATGTGTGTTGGAAAAATACTCAAAAATCTCTGCACTTTAGCCTTCTCCTCTCGAAGGTACGAAACATAGCATAATAAGGAGCTAAACTTAGTAACATAATCATCCATGGTCATCTGTCCCAGCTTTAGATCATGAAATTCTTTAGCTTTCTCGTCATAAAATCTTTCAGTCAGGTACTTATCCTTGAAGTATTACTGGAATGATTCCCAGGTGACATCTTGTTCTTCAATACTACGTATATTTTTCAACTCCTCCCACCGCAGACTGGCTTTCTCTCTTAATTTTTATATTGCTAATCTGGTTTTCAGGTTACTGTTATATTCATACACCTGAAAATACTTATGCATATTTATTAACCATGCCTCTGCCACCTCCTCAGCTTCACCATAAAACGTTGGTGGTTTTATTTTACGAAATTATCCTTGAAGTTCTACCTTCTGTCTTTTAACTTCTTATGGATCTGATAAGTTACCAGATTCTGCCTCATTAAAATTTTTATTCTTACTCCGCTGAGAGGGACTTCCTTCCACTCTTTCAGTAGTGTTATTTCATGTTTTCTGCTCATATTCTTCTTGCATACTTCTATCAGTACTAGGATGTTCCACCTCCTGGTTTTGTTTATTTGATAGACTCTTTAATATGTTTTCCTGGTCTTGTAGTAATCGCTCATTATCTTTCCGAGCGCGCACCATTCCTCCTGCAGCTGTTGAATAGTGTTTAACAGGAAGCTGGTCTGGTACTGTTGTTCTTCTAACAGGCTACCTATTTTTTGCTGCTGCTCAACACTTAACTGGACCCACATTTCTGGATTCATTACTGGTTGTTCTTGGGGTTCTCTAGTGTGTTGAGGGGGCTGCACCGAGGTTCCTCTTCTCATTATGTTCCTACTAGATTTCTAAATTCTTTCTCTGTGCATCATTTACACACAGCTTCACCGTTAATTTGACCCTTAAGGTCCCAACGTTTAAACTTGGCGCCGATACCACTTGTAACATTCATCAATACTAAAAAAAAAAAAAAAATTACTTATCTTACCATAGGGTAATAATCTCATATATTTGGTTAATATTTTACATGCCGAAACTTACATTATGATTCTACACATAATCAAAATAGTTTATGCAAATCTACATATTATTACAATTGATTATATGGTCAGGCCATCCTAGGACAACTCTATGGTTTATAAGATGGATATATCGAAATAATACAACTTTCATGCTGCCACCAAATCAATCACCCTCGTTCGTAACACTTTTCCATCTGCTTTAAAGTTTCACTATTGTATAGTTTTGGTGAATTTATTGTTTATCCCTAAAAATCACGACAACTATATTGATTTATGATGGACAGAGATCTCATAGTACCCTAGCATGTTTCTATGCTGTTGATTCAGCTCCATGTGTAATCGACAACTAAGGCAATGAGGAAACCCCTCCAAGCCCTAAATTTACTCCATCATCTTTGCTGGTAGCCTTTTGTTACTCTACGCACTTTCCATTTACTCCTTAGTTGGTATCCATCGGGGTTCAAAACTCCAGTGATGCATTTTCCATGATTGATCCGATAAACGCCGAGCTAGTTCCAAGCTTTCATGTTGCTTGTTCTGGAAGGCACCGAGTCAGTTTTCCAAAGGTAATTCTGAGTATAAAGAAATGGATTTTCTCCGTGATTCTCATGCATCGCTTCGTACGAACATCTACTCATTTGTTTCTATGCCTATTTAGTTTATTTTTTCCATCTTCTGGCCTGTAGCTCAACTAAATAATTTATATTTCTGAATTATGAATAATTTTTCCTCATGTTTTAATACTCTATTTGATAGGAAAATGGTGCGGCGGCACTCCACATTCCCATCGCTATATTTTCAGGTGATTCGATGGTTCTGTCGTTTCATTCTTGATTGTTTTTCTTTGCATTAAGTTAGGGTTTTAATAACTTCATAAGTTTAGTAACAAAATTCCTATTTTGTGTGAACAGGTGTGCTCTCAAGGTTCTCATGGCCAATTCTATTTGCCAAAACCCCTTCATTTTGCTAGACGCACCCTCATCTGTTTTCAATTGAATTTATTCTAGCTATTAATGAGCAAATGCTCTTGCGGTTTAGGCATTATTTTGAAATGATAGGGTCTCCATTCTCAAACAAACCCTTATGGGGTTTTTGTTTTGTGTATACCCATTCTGTAGCAAGGTACGAGGGTTATTGTGCATAAGCTATTGGATAATCTTATGAGACTTATTATTATATTCAAAAGAGGGTTTTTGGCTAAGATTTGAACATTGAATCTTCTTGATAGATTCTTCATGTATAAATGAATTTTCTGGGTTCAACCCATTTTCTATAGTTCAGTTCTATTTCTCCCGAACTAAACCTTTCTTATATGACACTTTCTATTGAACATTTATATTGAGATTGGTTAGCTGTTTTCGCCATTTTCTTTCTCTCTAATTGGAATTTACACAGGGTTTTCTTTGAAACATTCATTTCTTCAACTAGTGAGTAAAAATGGTAATTTACCACAGTTCTTTGCATTTTCGAATTTTGCATTTTATGGTCATTGATGAATTTCTCAGACTGTTGTCTGCTACTTTTATGCTTTAACAACGCTTTCTCTAGCATGGTTGTATATTTGTAGTCTCATCCTGTTCGACAATTATTAATTTGAATGAAATGTTCAACAATTTATCTAGTATCTAGGTTCTGTATGAAGTTTCTATTTTAAAATTGTAGGTGACTGAACCATCGCCTATCCCACTGTCCGTGTGAAATAAATATTTATCCAAAAGACGACTAGGTCTGGGTCTGGGTTTAATCCCTAACACTCACTTGAAAATCTACTGGAATATTTTAATATTTTCTTCGCACTTCCCAGAGTTCTTTAATGATATTCGTGCAACTTTAAAATGATGAAATACATTCTACATAATCTTTCAAGACATGAATATATATATTGTTGCATTTGTGTAGGAGACAGAAGAAAGGGGCCAAGTAGATTATTGTTATTTGAGTTATGTAAAACCCTTTCTCTTTTCCCTAAAATATTTAATGGGATTCTTCTATCTGTCATAATTTCTCTTAATAAATAAATGTAGACTAGACTCCAACTCGTTTTTTCCTTGTTTTTCTAGATTTTTTTTTTCGTGTCCATGTATTGTATATATATATATATATATATATATATATATATATATATATATATATTACAGTAATTAAATCTGACTTTCATACTATTATCGTAATAATCATTTTCAGTAAACAGGTTTGGAAAACAATACATGTCTACAGTAAATTGTAAAATTCGTAATAGAAAACAGTAGAAATACAGAGCATATAATCTCACTATACTTTTATTCAAATAACAGTATATAGATAGTTTAAATATCATAAACTAACAGTCATTAAATTGCTTATGTACTCATATGAAAATAGAAGTAATTCAACTTTGGTCCTCCCAACCTTCAAGTGAGGCTATTACGTCCTCCTTTCCCTCGTGCTCCAAACTGAACGGTAGGGTAACAATGGAATCTATTTCTGTTGTGACCTTAGGACAACGAGTCCAGTCAGTACTACAAATTTTAGGAAATTTCCTGAGTGCAATTCCACTAGATTCAACCAACTCAAAAATATGTCACTCTTTCCCCTTCTTCCCACCATAGAACCCCTACACCTCTTTGGAATCAGTTCTTTATCCTAGGGGAGTAGGTAACTGTTTCTAAGTGTTCCCTCAACCTCTTTTCAGTTCTTGGAAACATTTACCATCATTTTTTTTTACTTTTCATATCCAGTTATTTTTATAACAATCTTTTAACAAAATAACATAAATTTTCTCAGTTTTTGTCATTAACAAAACAATAAGAATTACTTAACAAGTAATCCAGCTAGTTAGGACTAATGTAGCTGTCACAAATAAAGTTTCATAAGTGATTATATTTTTTTTTTATGCAAGAAAGTTTTGGAAGTTTCATTGTTTTCCCTTTTTTAAGTAAATAATTTAAATTTGGAATAATTTGTCAATGGATTTTTAGAAATTTGATTGAGAGAACTTGAAAATTTTTAGAAGTATTAAAAAAAACTAGATCACTATCACTTTGATCATTTACGTCTAGTATCCAAATTTTTCTTCAAAATTATTACCTGATATTTAAATGACTATGGTCATTTTGGAAAAGATTAGCCCATAGCCTTCACTCTCCATAGTAAACTCAAGGATGGATCTGTTTGCATGAGCGTAAAATGTACATGTTGAAGTTTTCATATGAAGAGCGGTACTTGAGTAGTCAACGAATTCCCCGCCTGGTTGGATATTTGCCGACAGCAACAGGGCCCATTGCTTCGGAGTTTGCCCGCCCTTTACTCCACATCTCTTAGTTTTCTGAACACTCTCCCATCATGCTTTCCAGTGTTTAGGGTTTTTCTAATTTTGATTGCAATACTTTTTCTCTATGCATGCATTATAAGCCCAATAGTTTAGAATTTGGTAAATACTTTAAAAAAATTTAGCAAAGATTTATCATAATTTTGTTTACAGTTGTTAAATCTCAGTGTTTTGGGTGCCCTAAATATTTTTGATAGTGTTGAATCTATTTTCACGATAAAAAAATGAAATTCAAACACTTAAACTACTTAAATTTTTTGAATTTTTTTTTACTATACAAACAAAAACTTGCCAAGCTATTCCATATACTAGGTAAACAACTTCATGGTAAAATAGAAAATTGGATAGTACAAATGACCTAATAACAAGGTAGTGATCCCATTCCATTCAATTTTGTAGAAAATATTAATTAATGGGTAAATTAGCAGATGGGCATATGTTAATAGAAAATGAAAAAAAATTACAATATCTAACTTGACCAATTTAAAAAAAAAAAAAAAATCAATATACTTAATAATATATTAAAAAATTAAAATACCAAACATTAATACAATTAATTTTAACATAAACATAAATAAATAATAATAATTTTCTTAATAATGTATGTATTTTACATCATAATAAAAACTAATATTGGAAAGTGCAAATAAGAGACCAATTAAAATATAACGAGTAACAGTATATATAAGAAAAATTCAATTCAAATGGAAAAGAGTTTTATAAAATAATAATAAACTTGGTAGTGAATATACAATGTCCAAGTCTATTATCATGCGATAGAATTTGTTTTTATAGTCATTGTGAAATTATTTCAAAACTATACAAATTACTCCGTTAATGTTTTATTTTTTTATTAAATTTTAAATATTGTTTCGATTATTTATTTGAAAAACCAATTATCACATTCCACTCAATCAATTGAGAGGGGAAAGACTAAAGATCCGCTTAAACTATTCACAAGTTTACTTACTTTCCGTTAATGAAACGTTATTTTAATAAAATAATGTTCAGTTTGTGTTACAGATTGTTTCTACTTGCAGTTCACTTCTAACTGACACACTTAGACGAAACTATAAGACCAACGATTCCCTAAAATAATTCACGAGTTTCATTACTTCTCATTAATGAAACGTTATTTTAATATAATATAGTTCACTTTACATTATAGATTGTTTTTACTAGTAGTTCACTTTTGATTGACACACTTACAAGAAACTATGGATAATTAGTATGGGTTTGATTGAATGCATATTCTATATTAAATCATTTTCCCTTGCGTTCATCTCGTTTGGTAATTTAACATATGCATATATATTTATTTAAAAAAAAAACGAAAACCGAAATAAAAATTTCTTAAATTTTAAAGAAATAAGTATGTTTATGTATTTATAATATATTTCAAGAAAATTTTCATATTAATTTAGTTTTTGAAAAGTGGTTTATACTAGAATTTATTTGATTTATTACAAAATAATATTAGTATGATAATAATTAAAGTAGTGAATTTTTTTTTACATGATTATTATATGCAATAATTTAGTTTTTAAAAATGATTTATAATAAAATTTAATTGATTTTTTTCAAAGTAATATTAGTATTATAATAATTAAATTAGTCATTTAACACATATTCAATATATTTATATGAATTGAAAATAAGAATTACCAAATTAACTTTCACTATAGTTTGGTTATAAATTAATATATATTTTTTTAATTACAAGTTCATTATAAGAGATATTGATTTCGATATTTTGTTATTAGTATATATTTATTTTATTATCAATTTAAAATGAATCTAAAAATACAAGGGTAATAGAAATCATTAATATTTTATTTTTATTTGTTAAGTTGTCTAAATTCTTTTGAGATTACTTCAGGCTTGACATGTGGACCAAGGAGTATTTATGCCATTAAAATTACCTGGGATTGCACCTAGTTTGAGATTACTTCACGCTTGACATGTGAACCAAAGGGAATTTAAGTCATCAAAATCACTTGGGATTCAATCCAACCTAGGCCACACTAGTCCTTAACATGGCTTTATTTTTTTCCCACTGAGTTGCGAACTGATGAATTTAATATCACGGAGTGACCTAACAGCAGACCCATCACCTCACCATTTATTCTATGCCCCATAGGCCTTATAAATAAAATCACCAATATATCATAATCTATTGTTTTTTTTTTCTTGTCAATTTTATTGCTTTAAAGACAATTAGAGTATACATCAAAAGTATGAGTAATATTTCCAATAACTTACTAAGGAAAAAATTCCACAATTATAAAAAGACTCTTTGTAGAGAGGAAAATGAGATGTGAAAATTATAAGAGATTACAAAATTCAAAATAATATTCAATTTCTTTCCTAGGATTCTCTCACTAGTAGTATTTATGGCATATGAAACACAAAAATTTGACATGATACATCTAAGCTCATGGGATTGAATCGAAGAGTGAAAACTATATAGGCCCCTTTGGGTCCTTAAGGTCTTTTCATTTTGTAGGGGGTATAACAAGATTTTTCTCTATTCCATCCTCTCTTCACACCAAGTCACTCAAATTATGATGGAATTGCTCCAAGGAAAAGGGACACTCTTCCAATGCTCCCTCGAGTCTACAAGCATGCATCCAAAAGATAATTTCATCTAGCAATAGAGGTCAACAGTTTTATGTACTACTTGAAACATCCCTTGTTGTGCCCTATCTTTAGAATACATTATGCTCATTCAGTTAGGGAATTTCTATCTAAGAGGGGAGTTTTGTGCGTGCAAGCTTCCCCCTTATCACGAGAAATTTCTTCCTTGAGAGGGCTTGGCATTAAGTGTCGATATCACTAGGAAAAATTTTCCAACTAGTGTAGCTTGCGTGCATGCCCACTATGGGACCATTACTCATAATATTTTTTCCTCGTTGAAAGCTTGTTCATTAAAAAAGCATGGAAAACAGAGACAAAATAATGACAACTTCAAGCAAAGATATAGGAAATTTGAGAAACTTAAGACAGTAGGGATGTTTCCACACAAACAATGACTAAACGAATAACTTGTTCCAAATGAGGGATAAGTCAAAAAAATTTCTAGATAGCTCAACATGGCCGAGGGAGGATAACGATTACAAATATATGATTTCACCAAAGCATCCAATGACTCCATAACATGGGTTTGTAGTAATTTTGCAATAGAAGGTGTGATTTCAATGCTAAAATAGCAATAAGGAAAACTATATTTAAACTAAAAAAACATTAAATATGTCTCGAACGAGAGGAATAAATCTAACCTAAGGGACCATAAATTCCATTTCAACCATAGTATGAGTGGAAAGACACTAGTTCCCCCACACACCTGGAACCTAGCTAATAACAAGCATAACTTTTCTATGATAAATTGGGTAGGCTATCACTTAAGCCAACATAGTAGGGGTGGCATAGGAATTACAAATATTTGTTCCCAACCAATAACCAAAACACACCATAAAGGGACTTGCAGTAATTCACTAGAGAGACTAGCAAACACACTTTTGAGGCAATAAGAGAGAGAATTAAATTAACATAGACAAGAGATAATTAAAGGGTCTGAAAATAATTATATATTCAACATCGGGGGCCTGCACTTCCATTATCAAACATAGGATGGATGCTAAGATATTTGTTCTCCAATAGACCGAAGACCAGGCTAAGAGACAACAAAACTTTCTCCCCTAAAACATTGCCAACATTGGTGGCACTGAGGTAAAGAAATAAAAACTACCAGAAATAAGTATGGGAAGTGTAAGCATATTACCAAGAATTCGATGCCTTTTCAAAGTATGAAAACAAACAACGACCTTGCATTGTCAAAAAACTGGCTAGACAAGCACTTCCTCATTAAACACGCATACAACACAAGAGACATTGTTATACCACCATACCACAACTAAACTTCCTTCCACCTTCACTTTAATATAGTTTAGCTATTTTCTATAACATTTTTACATAAATTTATGATGAAATAATTGTTTTAATGTTTATCCTAAATTAATATTTACATTAAAAACATTTAAGTATATACTTTTCTAACATCTAAATAGGTTTTTATAACTGTAAATTAACTAATTTATAACTTACATCAACAACCAACAATGTTCTATAATCGTTCGTGTATTAGTTTGTTTCATAAAAAGCAATGATACATCTACATGAATTAATTTTCTTCCTAATACCTATTAATATAAATGTGTGGTGGTATTCCAAGCTTAACAAGTTAACTGTATTCAAACAAAATTTCAACCACTCAATGCACTTATATTGTTTTCAAAATAGTTGTTTTATTTGGATTTGCATAGTTCAATGCAACATCGAATATATGCTTATTGTTTTTTAAACTGTGTCCTATTGCACTTTTCACTATCCACATGCTATTATTATGATAATGACTATGCTCCCACAATGGTTAGCTAAAATAATGTTCAATATTATACTACTAACAATTGTCCCTAAAGGTGAAAACATACAAAACACATTGATCATGACTATGATGTTAGTGCAAAAACGTTACACCAAAGGAAAAATAACAACATAAAGGGTAGAGGATGGACAGGATGAAATGTGTCCACGCTTGCAATAGTATCACACTTGTGTTGATGCCTATCTTGTAGATTTTTCTCGAACCACCTCGCTAAATCATTTTTTTCCAATCATACCACAATTTTATCATATTTACGCTGCAAGGCATTTATATTTTAAAATAACTCTCCTAGCTGCCACTCTATACTAATCTGTACCATTGAATAGAATGTTAAACGATTGAATATTTTTAGGTCGTCACATTAAAATTAATAGTTAAGAAAAAAATAATAGTTAAAATTTCTTATTGAACTATCTCTTGATAGTTTAACAATTTCTTGACAATAAATTAAAATAACAACCACAACAACAAAAACGTAAAAGTTCCCTCTGATAAAAAAATCTCTCCCATGCCACCTGTGTCTTTGTATGTGTGTTATACAATAGAAATAGCCTCTGCCATCTGATCAATATTTTTCAGTTACAATTATCTATGCAACTTATGAATATTTCCATCATTATAAGAGTATTTTTCAAAGGTCTTTTAAGGTGTGTGTGTCATGTTTCCTAGCTAGAATGTATCGGTGTTAGGATTGTATTCCGATCGATGACTGGTACAATTTCTCGGCTTGCGCTGCATCCGGGCCCTACTCCAAGGTGTGGAGGGTGTATTCATCATCAGTCTAGACGAGGCCAAGAAGCGTTCCTCAATTCAGATTCTAGTAATTATTGTAGAGATGATCATGGGGATCATCTTTCTGAGCATTCTATTATATGTTGCTCTCATCGAGCTCTAGTAAAATCTCAAGGCTGAACCATCGGAAACCATGACAGCCACCTGCAAGTGCAAGTCGAGAACCAACAACAATATCATGATTTGTCGTGCGCAGGTGATCTTCAACTATGAGGAGCTCCAGAGAGCCATGGGTGGGTTCAAAAAAGACATCGAGGTAGGCCTGAAAGTCTATCTGTGTTGAGCGGTTGCGAGGATGTGTGAATTTTTCATAGTTTCTATTTTGAATCTCACCATCTGTGAGAACTTGGAATGTGAACATATTTGAATGATATCATTTCCAATTGATCCTAGGAAATTTCAAGGATATTCTTTGGAATCTATCATGTTTCGTGAGCTATATATAGATGGTCTTTGGAGAAAATCCCAACAAGAGCATGCTAATTGGACCAATAATGATTGTGCCTCTTATTGGTCTTTGTTAGAACTTCTGCCAACTACATTGACATAAAGCACATTTTAATTAATTATTTTTGAAAACAAATAATATTAAAAAATTATTAAGTTTTAATATATATAATTTCTAGAAAAAGAGCCATGGCGGGTTCAAGAAAGACACCAGAGGTAGGCCTAGAAGTCTGTCTATGTTGAGCAGCGAGGATGTGGGGATTTTTCATAGTTTCTATTTTCATACAATATTTATTCAATACTATTAACTTATTTAGTATTTATTGCCCTCATATCTTTTATTTAGTATTTATTAACCTATCTTATCTTTTATACTCAAATACAATGATATACTCACACACATAAATATGTGAGAAAAATGAATTCAAATGTTTCAGGGTATGTTTAACTTTAATTTATCTGAAAGAAAATATTTTAAAATAGGTGGAGATGTATTAATTTTTTATATTGGTAATTTAAAAAAGAATTAAATTAGTTGTTATAAAAATATAAATAACAAAATTTAATTAAAAATTTTCAAGTTATATATATAAATATTATTTAAATTTCTTTTTGGACGAAATGATAATACACAATGAATTTTTTCTAAATAAATTTGTATTAATAAACATCTTTGTGTGTGGGATCATACATTTCCCATGAAGTTAATAATTAAATTTTGTGAAAGAAAATAATTTTAAAGAGGTTATGTGCAGTTCGAGGACTGATAGGAATGTGATCAACATGTCTGGTGCAAGGACATAAGATTAGAATGTGATCAACAACATCTTGAAAAATAAAATTATCTCATTGGATTCACTAGTGTTTAAAAGGAAATGAATATTTTCGAATATTAGAACCAATTCTCAAGAGGTGTGAGCATGGAGTGAGCTGGGAGGACATGTGATTAGAATGCCATCAACATAATCTTGATAGTTTGGTAATATTAGAACCAATTCTCATGAGGTTCATAGTGAAACTATGAATTGTTCAATTCCCATAAGGTCATGGGATGAAGAGTTTGTCACCTGTGGGATCCCAAGAAATTTGAGGTTGAAGATTAAAAGCACTTCCTCTTAATTTTTTCATCATCTAATTTTCTTATTTTCTCACACTACCAAATTTGTTGACATTTGACTCAACTAAATTATGGTGATTTGGGAATGCTCCTCTCACTTCTCTTTGAGCATAGAAATAAAATGTTAACTAATTTTGATCACTTTACCTTATTCTAAGTACAATAAGCCATATAATCTTACTAAGAACTAATAATCATCATGACATCTAATAGAAAATATAAATATATAATATTACCTATCAAAAATCATATTTAATAAAAAATATAAATATATAATACTACCTATAAAAAACAATCACAAGAAAGTAATATAATAGGTTGTATTTTATATTTTTCTAAATTATTTTCTAATAATATATTTATGATAATTATGAATTAAGAAATATTTTTTTATTGAGAAAAGAGTACAAGTAAATATGAGGGAATTAGGTTTTTCTAGATGTGAGTAAGATTATTAATTCCAAAGCTTATTCCTATGATATAATCTTGTAATTTTTATTTTCAAATATTATGTAATTATTTTTTTAATTTAAAGAAAATTCTGATAATACCCTTGGAAGCCCAAGGTGCTTAGTACTAATGAATTGAGAGCATAAATTTTGAGATAAACTTATTGGCCATTAATATATTACTAGTATTTATTTCCCTTACCTTGAAATACTTATGAATTTGAATAAATAACAAAATTTTAAAGTTTATCTAGAACATAAATATGTTTTTATAAAAATTAGAAGAAAAAATGTGAAAAAATAAATACTATGAACTTGTAATTTAAATTATGTATTTTTTTAATCCTCAATTAATAAGATGTAAATAAAGTGTTCATTTTGAAAATGATTATGGTGCCTTCCAATTTTTTTGGTTTAGGTACTATGTTACACTTTGGTTCTGATTCCCTGAACATTTTGTGGTTTTTTTACATGAGTGTGTCCTTTTTAAACCATGAAAATGCCCCACCTGCAAGTGCAAGTCGGGAACACACAACAATTTCAAGATTCATCATGCACAGTCGATCTTCAGCTATGAGGAGCTCGAGAGATCCACAGGCAGGTTCAAGAAAGACACCAAGGTAGGCCTAAAAGTCTATCAATGTTTAGTGGTTGCGAGGATGTTTTAAAGCTCATCGTCTATAAAATTTTGGAATGTGAACATATTTTCATGATATATTTTCTATTTATGTAACCGCTGGCTTAATTGTTAATTTCTGGTTAAGTTATTCTTTAAGACTTTAAGACATTTATTGTTATTATTTTGAAAATAATACATTATGAGAAGAAATTAAATTTGATTAATTAAATTGGATATGGAATTAGTTCCATAGAGTGAAAGACTGATGGTAAAAACATTTATTCCAACTGAGAAGTAGTTGAATGAAAACAGTTTAGTCAGTTACTCTTGTTGAAAATATGATGCAATATGTTGTCCTTGATGGAAAATTACTTTTTGATGTTGTACTTGATGGAAACCTCTTGATAAGTTGTCGTTTTGATAGAAAAATGTTTGTTAAAGATATAAAAATGATGGTTCTACAGGTCAGTTCAGATGTGACAGAGAAAGGAATTCCAGTAAGTGCCAGAGAAATGATAAATATAAGATGTCACAATGCATACGAAGGTTTTATGAAGGAAACCTGCGTATGGATGCAATGTATACGCTCCTTTTATGAAGGCATCTTGTGTATACATTCAGGATAAGCATATACGTAGTTCTTATGGCAGAAATTTGAGTATACACATGGATTCGAACGCTCCAAGTCACGTATGCCTTTTTGCGTTCTAAATTTATGATTCCAAGGGGAATTACCATGGTATTAGCCCACAATATTAAGCACTCTATTTTCTATTTGATTCTGTTTAATAATACCATCAACAATTGTGTGGTTTTGACTCATGGTATTAGAAAAGGCTAAATTTATATAAGGAGAAGAAAATCATAGTGCAAGGTGTGCATGAGTAAGGGTTGTTACTGAATAATTTTCTGAAAGGTATATCTGTATGTGATGAACTCCATTTTGATTGATAGATCTGAATCTATGATGCACCCATGGATACAATGATGGTTTAAAATATCTAGATTTGAAATGACTATGCTATTGTGTGATCCATTGAAGAGATGATTAGATCTATGACCTGGTGCAAGTTTGTTGAAGTCATATGAAGGAATCTGGGTAAGTTCTATGGATTTGGTTCATTCTGCAAAGTTTAAATTTACAGATTTATATGCTAGTTCGTCTAAGTAAAAGCATGTATATACGTGGGTTGGCTTCGGAAAAAGAGTGTATGGAAGTTTAGGGTTTTCTAAAGCTTATTGCAGATTTTTTTCTGTGATTCCTGTTATTTTTCTACTGTCTATCAATGAAGTCATCTTGAAGATTTGGGTTGTTTGAATACTGTATATACTGGTAAGTTGATTATGTACAAATCTGATCAATGAGAGAATAAACATGGTTGATAGTGACTAACTGATGAAGGTTTCTACATTTCTAAAGATATATGACTGAAAGCCTCAGATCTGGATCTGAGACTGATTACATTCTGAAAAAAAAGTATTCACAAAGCTATACACAGGTTGTTATGAAGGAAATCACTTATATACACGGGTTCAATGAAGCGAAGTAGTGTATTCATTTTAAGTTGATGATGGTTCAGGGTTGAGTTTGTATCTGCATATTTATTTTGAAGTCTGGGTTATTTCTGATGATCTGATTATATTGGTCTCATTGTTATGATTGATGTATTAGGTAAAACTTATGGTTATTGATGTTTATGAAGAGTTGTGTTGATGTTGTTTGATCCAGTATGAAAATTGATGAAACGTGGTCTGCACTAGTTCTGAGGGTTGAAGCCTTCAGTATGGAAGTAGAAGCTTCCTGGAAGTAGAAGCTGGTGTTCTGTTCAGGGGGTTGAAGCTCCCTTCCAGGAGTGGCTGGTAAACAAGAAGAAAAGGGTTGTAGCTCCCTTCTAGTAGCATTTGGAAAACGAGAGAAAGTAGTATCCTTTTGCAGGTAGATTCCTCTGTACTGATATGAGTCTGCATCAGTACAATATTGTAAACAGTTTTCCATATAATAAATATTGAATATAGAGACGAAAACCACAGTGGTTTTCTCCCAAATTGGGTTTCCACCATAAATACTGGTGTTCATGTGTGTTTAATTTGTGTGATGATTTATACTGCTGTTACTACACATATTTAATAAATATCTAACAGATGCATGACTGATAAACTGAGTTAAAGACTGTTGTTGAATTTTTTTCTATTATGTAACATTATATGAGTATACACTAGTTTCTTTTAGTATTTGCGCGTGTATATGCGAGTTGGTTTCATAAAATCCGCGTATGGAATTCTGTGAAAGAAAAAATTAAAATATGTTTAGCAAGCTCCAAATAAATATTCACCCGCCCCCCCTCTCTCAGTATCTTTCCAACAATGGGTATCAGAGTAGGTCCTTCTGAACAAGCTTAGCTACTAGAAGGAATATCGGCCAAGATGAGAAATTAAGATGGGAAAACATCTATCAGGCCTCCTCTCTTAAATGGAAACAATTTAATATTCAGGAAGACAAGGACAAGATACTATCTTAAGTCTCTTGGAGTAGATTTATGGGCTATAGTTGAAGGAGTTTATCAATATCCAGCTTTAGTTCCAAAAGATGCAACAACAAGAAAGAAATATGAAACTAATGCAGAGGTAGTTAATGCATTATTGGGGAGTCTAACTGAATCATAATTTGTCAAAGTCATGCAGGTGAATACAGCAAAGGAGATATGGGAAAAAATCATTCTAAGCTATGAAGGTGATACAAAGGTAAAAAGTGATAAACCCCAAACTCTCAGAATTCAATATGAAAATCTCAGGATGCATAATGAGGAGAGCATTGCCAGTTTATTTTTACGTTTGGATGATATTGTAAATAGTATGAGAAATTTGGGTGAAACTATAACTGACACTGGTTTGGTAGAAAAGGTTTTAATATCTCTAACTTCCAAATTTGAGTCAAAAGTGTCTGCTATTGAAGAGAAGCAGGATCTACAAACTCTTAGGATCTACAAAATCTTACTATTGTTCAACTTCATGGTATTTTAACTGCCTTTGAAATGATAAAAGGAGGCCCATCTGAAGTCAAATAAGTTTTCTTTAGATCTGTTGCAAAAGGAAAAGGAGTACACGAAACAGAAGGATCAAGGTATATTTCAGAAGAAGATGAGGTAAATTTTGTAAAGAAGCTACAACTTGGCACTGGAAGGTTCAGAGGTAAGCTTCCTTTTAAATGTTTTTCTTGTGGAAGAGTTGGTCATTATGCTGCAAAATGTCCTCATAAGGAAATTCATGAAAAAGGAAAGGAAGTAGCAAAAGGAAATAAGAATCAGTTTATCAATAGAAAAAGTTATTATACTCATGAAGATAGTGATGGGTTATAAAATAGTGAATAAGGAAAATCTGATCAAGATGTTAGCCTTCTCATGGAATTTGAAAAATATTCTAGTGAGGCTAAGGATACCTTTATGGATGCCCTAGAAGATAATGATTTTCTTGAAGAAATCAATCAGCTCAAAATATGTTTGGAAGAAAACAAAATATCCATAGAAATTATAAAGAAACGTCTTGTAGAAAAGGAGAATCATAATGAGAAATAGTAAGTCTAAGAAAATAAATTGAGAAAGTGAAAACTTTGAATATCAGATTTTATAAAGGATCTGAAACCTTAGATGAAATTATCAAGGTACAACATTCTCCTCTTTTAAATCAGGTCTTGGATATCTCAGAGAATCCTCTCAGTATTCATCACCAAACTATCTAAATGTAGTTACAACCAGCCTACAACATTCTGTCACTCAGAAAGGGAACAAAGAAACTTTACAGGTAAATCATGACCACCTTAATACAAAGAACAATAATAGAAATATCTTTCAGAGAAATACCAATCAACAGGTAAACACAAATAGAAGGTTCCATGATCACAAAAATTTCTTCTTTAATGGACAATGTTTCTCATGTCATAATTTTGGTCATAAATTTGTTCAATGTGTTGCATACAAAATCATCATGAAAAAAGAAGCAAGAAAGCAAAGAAATGAGGCCAGAATAAAGAAGAATACGTATAACAACTTTTATCCTCTTCAAAATGAAATTGAATGTGCTTATTGGAATAAATTTGTCATGAAGAATCTGAATGCAGGAGAAAAATTCAACCAAAAGAGCATATACCTCCAAGTTCCAAGGTATGAAAGAATAAGGACTTACAGGTTGAGAACTATGGCATAGATTTATTTGCAAAAGGAGAACAAAATCAATGGTACATTGATAGCGGATGCTCGAAACACATGATAGGTGACAGAAATAAACTTCTTGCATACAGTGCTCTAGAAAGAGAAAAGAATGTTACGTTTGGAAATGATACTCCTGCTGTCATTAAGGGAAAAGGTTTTGTTTTTCTAAAGTAAAAGGTGAAATCTAACAATGTTATGTATGTGGATGGATTAAAACATAACTTGCTAAGTGTAAGTCAAATGTGTGATCAAGGAACTGAAGTTGTCTTTATCTCAAAAGAATGTGTGGTACGTGAACTTGACACAAGAAAAACAATAATAAAGGGAACTAGAAAACCAAGAAATTTGTATGTATTGAAAAGTTGTAAAGAACAATGTTACTTGGGTAAATATTCAGAAAATTGGTTGTGGCACAAAAGATTGGGGCATTTGAGCTTCTCTCAAATCAGCAAATCTAGCAGACTCGAAGTTGTTCGTGATCTTCCCAACATTACTCTGCCTAAAAGTACCATATGCAGATCTTGCCAATTCGGTAAAAAAAGTAGAGTGCAATTCAATACCAAAGAAGGATTAGCAAGTAAGCCTCTTGAACTCATTGATACCGACCTATGTGGACCTATGAGGAAAAAGTAACCTCGTGGAGAACAATACTATATTGTATGTTTATTGATAATTTCTCTAGAATGTGTTGGATTGGGTTGCTAAAACAAAAAGACGAAGAATTTGAAAAAATTCAGATCTTCAAAGCCCTGGTTGACAATGAATTAGATCTAAAAATCAAATGTCTTAGATTTGACCGAGGAGGTGAATATATATCAGATGAATTCTTTGATTTCTATGAACAACATGGCATAAAAAGACATTTTTCTGTAGCGGTACCCCACAGCAAAATGGTGTAGAAGAAAGAATGAATAGAAAAGTTCAACAAATGGCTCGAGATATGCTTGATGATTCTGGAACACCTGACACATTCTGGGGAGAGGTAGCATATACCGCTATAAATATTCTTAACAAGGCGCATGTTTGTGTGAACAGTGATAAAACTCCATATGAGCTTTGGTATGGTAATCTTCCCACTGTAAAACATTTTAGAGTTTTTGGAAGCAAATGTTTTATCAAGAACAATGATGAAAAACTTGGTAAGTTTGAACCTAGAGCAGACGAAGGAATATTTCTTGGTTACTCGTGTAGAAGTAAATCATATAAATTTTACCATAAAAGACTTTGGAAAATTTTTGAATGCATTGACGTTGTAATTCATGAGTCTCTCTTAGCTCCAAAAGAGGAAATACAAACAATAAATGAAGATGATGGTAATGTATATCTTCCTACATCAAATAGAAATAACATAGAAGGTGAACCCAATGAAGCACCAGAAGAAGATCTATCTGAAAAGGCTCCATCCAGGTATGTTCAAAAGAATCATCCAGAATCTCAAATTTTGGGAGAAAAGTGATTAGGTTTCCAAACAAGAAGAGCTCTTGTAGGATCTCCTAGCTATCTGGAATTTCTATCCACTATTGAACCATGGAATGTTAATCAAGCTAGCAAATATGAATTTTGGATTCAAGCCATGAATGAAGAACTTGATCAGATTGAAAAGAATCATACTCGGGAATTAGTTCCAAGACCTCATGATAAAAATGTTATTGGAACAAAATGAACATTCAAAAACAAATTAAATGAAAATGGAGATGTTATTAGAAACAAAGCTATACTTGTTTGTAAAGGGTATGCTCAACAAGAAGGTATAGACTTTGAAGAAACATTTTCTCCTGTAGCTAGACTTGAAGCCATAAGAATTTTTCTTGCCTTTTCAATCTTTCAACAATTCAAAGTTTATCAAATGCATGTTAAATCAGCTTTCCTCAATGGTGATCTAGAAGAAGAATTTTATGTAGAACAACAAAAAGGATTCATTTTGGGCAATGATGAAAAACTTGTTTGTAAACTTTAAAAGGCTTTATATGGTCTTAAATAAGTTCCAAGGGCATGGTACTATCGTCTTGACAAATATCTTCATCAACAAGGATTTTCAAAGGGATCTGCTGATAGCAACTTATACACAAAAACTGAAAATGATAAACTATTGATTGTAGTAGTATATGTTGATGACATCATTTTTGGAAGTAATGAAGAGCCCATGAGTCAAAAAATTTCTTATGTTATGCAGCTAGAATTTGAAATTTCTTTACTTGGAGAACTAACATTTTACCTTGGCTTGCAAGTGCAACAAGCAACAAATGGCATATTTTTATCTTAAGCAAAATATCTTAAGCAAATTCTGAAGAAGTATGGGATGGGAGACTGAAAACGTAAAAGTACACCAATGGTAACTGGGTGTAACCTCAGTTCTCATGATGATTCTCCCATAGTGAATAAACCAGAATACAGATCCATTATTGGAAGTCTACTTTATCTCAGTGGGACAAGACTAGACATTATGCATGGAGTTGGGATCTTTGGACAATTCCAAGCTAATCAAAAAGAGTCTCACCTTCATGATGTAAAAAGAATATTCAAATATCTATAAGGGACTCAGGACTTTGGTCTATGGTATCCAAATAATGCAGATCTCACTCTTCATGCTTACATAGATGCAGATTGGGCTGGAAATGTTGATGATCGAAAGAGCAGTAGTGGTGGTGCATTCTATATGGGGCCCAGATTGGTATCTTGGTTCAGCAAGAAATAAAGTTCTATTGCCTTATCTACAACAGAAACAAAATATGTGGCTACCGCATCATGTTGCACACAACTACTTTGGATGATGAAGACTTTACAAGACATTCAAATCAAATGTTCACCTCCCATATCCATTTTGTGTGATAATACAAGAGCCATTGGCATCTCAAATAATCTCGTTATGTATTCCAAGACCAAGCACATTCCTATCAAGAATCACTTCCTACGTGAACAAGTGCTTGAAAAAAAGGTTAAGTTAGAGTATGTTCCTTCCAAAGAACAAGTTGTTGATATATTTACTAAACCTCTACCCCAGGAAGCATTAGAATATCTCAGAGAGAAGCTGGTAGTTGCCTCTACCTATCTGATCAAATATAATTAATTTCATAAGATTAAATTAAATACGTGGGTTCCATAAAGTAAAATCATGTATATATGCAAGTTCCTGTCATAAAATCGCATATAGGATTTTCTGACAGAAATTCTCCGAGTCAGCGTTCCAGAACAACTGTGATACTGTTGGGTAATCTCCATTGTTGTTCTAGTATTCATCTTTCTGTATCATTCTCTGATATTTTTATCCTTCATGAAGATGCTTTGATTATTTTCTTTTGAAGGTGTTCAGGTTGCACAAGCTAAAGGGGAGCACTTGTCTTGTGGAAAAGGATGCATTTTTGGCATTCTGATTGGTTGTTGTGTTATGATCTCATGTTTGAGATTCTTTGGTTTTGGTTATAAAAATTCATATCTGTAATTTGATGAAAAGGTCATGTTGAGACCTATGATGTAAAATTTTTATATTCAGTCATGTAAGGACTTGTCCAAATTTCTATACCCACTTGGTTGGGAAAATAATTCAAATATGTAATTCCACTTGGTTGGATCATTGATGTATGTATGAGTCCTTGGTGATAGGAAAGGTCATACTAGGTTGAGTTATAGAGTCATGTACTTCGTTGAAAAATATGTCTGAATATTTAGCATGAACTCAGGGGGAGCATGGTAATTCCAGTGCACATCGGATCTACAAAGATCTTCTTTCTACAAGGGAAACAAAACCTTGTTTTGGTATTTATCTACCCTTTGCCCTTGATGTCAAAGAGGGAGAGCATCTTGGTGTTCGAATAATGGTTATGATTAACATAGATATCTTTTGTGGTGATCAAACACCATCATGGTTGCCATCAAGTTCAAAGGGGGAGATTGTTGACAATGTGATGCAATATGTTGTCCTTGATGGTAACCTACTTGTTGATGTTGTAGTTGATGGAAATCTCTTGATGAGTTTCCATTTTGATAGAAACCTATTTGTTAAAGATGTAAAAATGATGGTTCTACACGTCAGTTCAGATGTGATAGAGAAAGGAATTCTAGTAAGTTCTAGAGAAATGATAAATATAAGATGTCACAATGTATACAAAGTTTGATGAAGGAAACCTACGTATGGATGCAATGTATACGCTACTTTTATGAAGGCAAACCACATATACATTCAGGATAAGTAAATATGCAGTTTTTATGGCGGAAAGTTGCATATACACGCGGATTCGAATGCTCCAAGTCATGTATGCCTTTTTGCACTCTAAATTTGTGATACCAAGGGGCATTACCATGGTATTAGCCAACAATATTGAGCGCTCTATTGCCTATTTGATTTCTTCTAAGAATACCATCAACTGTTTTGTGGTTTTGACTCATGGTATTAGAAAAGGCTAAATTTATATAAGGAGAAGAAAATCATAGTGTAAGCTGTGCATGAATAAGGGTTGTTATTGAATAATTTTCTCTAAGGTATATCTGCATGGGATGAACTATATTTTAATTGATAGATCTGAATCTATGATGCACCCATGGATACAATTATGGTTCATGATCTTTAGATCTGAAATGACTATGCTCTTGTGTGATCCAATGAAGAGATGATTAGATCTATGACCTGGCACAAGTTTGCTAAATTCAAATGAAAGGAATCTGGGTAAGTTCTATGGATCTAGGTCATTCTGAAAAGTTTACATTTACAGATCTATATGCTAGTTCGTCTTAGTAAAAGCACATATCTACGTCGGTTGGATTCAGAAAAAGCATGTATGGAAGTTTAGGGTTTTTTGAAGCTTATTGCAGATGTTTTTCTATGATTCTTGCTATTTGTCTATTGTCTGTCAATGAAGTCTTCTTGAAGATCTGGGTTGTTTGAATACTGTATATGCTGGTAAGTTGATTATGTACAAATCTGATCAATGAGAAAATAAACATGCTTAATGGTGACTAATTGATGAAGGCTTCTACATTTCTAAAGATATCTAAATGAAAGCCTTAGATATGGATCTGAGACTTACATTCTGAAAAATATTACTCAAAGAGCTATATGCAGGTTGGTATGAAGGAAAGCGCGTATATCTGTGGGTTCAGTGAAGTGAAGTAGCATATGTATTTTAAGTTTATGATGGTTCATTGTTGAGTTTGTGTCTACATATTTATTCTAAAGTCTGGGTTATTTCTGATGATCTGATTACAGTGGTCTCACTGTTCTAATTAATGTATTGTGTAAAACTTATGGTTATTGATGTTTATGAAGAGTTGTGTTGATTCTTTTTGATCTAGTTTGAAAACTAATGAAACGTGGTCTGTAGTGGTTCTGAGGGTTGAAGCCTTCAGTATGGAAGTAGAATCTTCCTGTCAGTAGAAGCTGGTGTTCTGTTCAGGGGGTTGAAGCTCCCTTCCAAGAGTGGTTGGTAAACGAGAAGAAAAGGGGTTGTAGCTCCCTTCCAGTAGCAGCTGGAAAACGAGGGAAGGTAGTAGCCTTTTGCAGGTAGATGCCTGCATACTGATATGAGTCTGCATTACTATAATATTGTAAACAGTTTTCTGTATAATAAATATTGAAGACAGAGATGACAACAATGGTGGTTTGCTCCTGAATTGGGTTTCCACCTTAAATACTGTTGTTCATGTGTGTTTCAATTATGTGATGATTTATACTGATGTTACTGCACATATTTACTAAATATCTAACAGTTGCATGACTGATAAACTGAGTTAAAGACTGTTCCTGAAAATTTCTTCTAATCTGTAACATTATATCAGTATACGCTAGTTTCTTTTAGTATTTTCACGTATATACACGAGTTGGTTTCATAAAAGCCGCGAATGGAATTCTGTAAAGGAAAAAGTTAAAATATGTTCATCAAGCTCTTAATACTGATTCACCCCCCCCCCCCCACCCCCCCCCCCCTCTAATTATTTTTCCAACAAATCTTCCTCTGTGGATAAAAGCAACATCCCTGTGAGGAAGAGGGACTCTGACTTGTGTGCTATGAAGTGAAGAACGAGAGAGAGTTGTATTTCCTCAGCTAGTAGAACTAGTGGAAAAATCTCTTAGCTATCCCGCACTTTCTAGAAGGTGGATTGGACCGAAGTCCTAAGATCTCTTCTGTGCATTGTTTTTCTTCCTACTTGGCTCAGTATTAGAGCACGGGGGGGTGAGGATGTAATTGCCTCATCCACAGTAGGGCGAACAACCACAGTCAATCACAGATAAGTAGATTCTACTGAAAGTTGAATAAGTAAATGAAGTAGAATGTTATTGATATTTCATGAAGAATGGATTGCGGTTAAATGTTTTTGTATATAGTAGAATTATTGAAAATCTACAGCTATGAAAAGAAAAGAATTACTATTTAAAATTATTAGATTTATGTATTAAATAAACAATAAAGATTTTTAGTACAGTAGAATGAAACAAAATTATGTATGTTGTGGTATGTGCTATTTAAAGGAAACAAAGTCAGTCATTATATTAAATTAACTGCCCATCGAGTACTTTTCCTATTACAGTAAGGATGAGAGGTGAGGTATTATAGGCAAAGAACATCCAAAATTCAAATGTTCCTGACATTTAAGTAAATTTTGTACAATGAAATAAACTGGAAATAGAGAAAATCCGGTATGTGAATCAATGGAAAAAATTTTCCTGTTCCAGAGCCTGAGACATTCCGGAATACTGGATACTTGTTCCGACCCCATAACTATAGATGGACTAGAATGAATCAGTCGGTCGAGTCGACTCCTAAAACTATATTCATAGTTATAGTAATGAAACTGTAGATAAATGATTAAGATAATAAAAGTTTTAAGACATAGATTTACTGACAAGGAAAAGAGCTGATTAATTTAACATCATAGAAGCTATGAAATATATATGTTCCTATTAACAGGGTATACCTTAATAGATATCAAACATTTCTAAAGAAATAAATACATCCAGTAAAACTACATTCTGGAAAGATAACAAGAATATAAAATGTCAATACTCTGCTAAATATAAAGAATAAGACTGCTTTGAAGCATTTTACATTAAAACTAGAAACAATAGCTTTATTATAATGGAAAACAAGGAAAATATAATATAAATAAAATATCGAAGGAATGGTAACACTGTTGCCCAATTTTTTTTATATAAAATTAACCATGAAAGGTAATTGTCCATACAAGTTAGCTTCAAACAAGAATAGAAATTTAAAGACACAGAATTGAGGAATTCTACAGAACTTCAACAGTGCCATATTGCCTTCAAAGACTAATTTGTTTAAACAATTATAATCGAACAAAATTTAGTTTTCAAGCCACACTGTAAAACATTCTGAACCAGTATAAACCCTATTGAACTACAAATGAAGATTTCTAGCTTCAATAGGCAAAGTCGTGTGAAAGTGCAAGACTATAGGAGCCGAGAAATGTGGATTTCATGAAGGTCTAAGCTTCCAATCCCGAAATGCAAATTTTCTGATCCAAAATACAAACAAGGGCACTTGCTAAATACGAGAGGAATATAATTTAGCAATGGTGAAATGAACTTGACCCATGAACCCAATCTTCCAGAAGTTTTCTTCCAAATATTTACTTGTCAATAAAGAAATAAAAAAGTTAAATAATTTTGTCATAATTGTAATTAACGAGAAGAAAACCCTAGAGAAAAATAAATGCAGCTATAACCTACCTCTTATTATTTCTGTCGAGACGGTTTGGTTTCTCTAACCTACAATGACACCATATGGATTTATGGGTAAGCATCAGTGAGAAAAAGAAAATGAAGGAAACCTCAAATTGACATTAGGATATGAAACTTGTGTTACCTTCCTCCAATCTTCGTTTCCATAGCTGAAGCAGGTCGAATACACAAAAAATATGATCCCAAAAAGGGTCAATATTGGCTCACTGTAAAATTGGCCACTCAATGCAAATGCAAGCAAAGGTTGGGTGTTAGATTGATGAGAAATTAGGAAAACAAAAATAATGCTTCAACCATGTGGAAGAGAAAAATACAGTGAACTCTACTTGTTATAGTAAACAAAAAAACTGAAATAGTTATAGAGCCAGAAGCCGCTTACCATTTGGTGACTGCAGAACCAGTCCATGATAAAGAAGTCCCGAACAGGATGAGATGCATAAGCGATAGACCTCTTTGTCGAGCAACGATATGAAAAATAGCTAACAGCTTTGTCCCGCAGAGGGCCGAGATGGAAGTTGGGAGTTCTTGCTCTAGAGAGCTATGACAGAATGCCTGAAGGCCAAAATAATATGGTTATCGATGGGAGGTGAACACCTCAGAGCCCTAAGTTTCATTGCCACCGTTGGATCTAAGTTATACAGATCCATGGTGTAATATCTAAACAGCTGTAAGAATTTAACCTCAGTTCCATCACATGGGTAGATATTTCAAGACCTCATAAATACCATAACAATGATCAGTGCTATACGATGTTGAAGAGTTAAATCATTAACCTAGATTTTGGTGCGCTATGAATGCAAAGTACAACAACATCATAAGTGGCAGATAGGTGGATCACACATAAAAGGAAATCAAAGTATGACTATAGTATTAGTTAAGTTTATATGTAATAAGAGCTTATATGTATGTGTTTCAGTTCTTTTCTCATTGTAATTAAGTTAACAGTTATAAATATATATTTAATGGTCACAACTTCGGAATTAAGTTGTGTCGAATATTTCATAGGTTGTGGATGTGAATATATAACGAGTCATTAAGCCATAGAATTTGTAAGTGAATATATAATGAATCATTAAGTATGTTTAGGTGAAAGTCAAAATTTATTTTATGAATGTAACGATGGTTGTTACAAGTGCTATCAGACTAGCGTTAGCACGTTGGGACCCTACATTGGTTCAGCTAACGTTTTAAAGTTGTGTGTATACTGATGCACGGAGAAATAAAATAAGTATAACAAGAGGCAATATGAGGAGGGGGAAAACACAACAGCCACCGAAGAACACGGGGGAAACTCAACCCAGACCAGAAATGAATCCAGAGATGTTGGTACTATTGAGTGTGGATTAGCACCAGCAAACCAATAGACTGTCGGAAGAGCAACAACACCAAACCAGCATCCTCCTAAATACAGTACAAAGGTTACACGAGGAAATGGAGAGGGTGCGAAGTGATAATGCACGTTTGATGCAAGATCAGGAGAGGATATTAAAAAGCCTCTCAGACAAACATAATCAAGGTATTGAACATCCCAGCGCTAATAGGGATTTGCTGCAAGAAGGAAATGAGCAAATATTAAGAGACCATGCCACTAATAGACTGGAGAGAAGTCAGTCTCAACGGAGTAACATAAATAAAAACTACAATGAGGCTGAATCAGATAATGTAACATATCAGAAAGAGGTTAAAAGGCAGAAGGTTGAACTACAAGGTGAATTTCGAATAATAAAACCAACTACGTTTGATGGAGTAGAGGAAGAAGTGGCCGAGGCATGGCAGATAAACATGAACAAGTATTTTCAATTTTATGAATACACCAGTAATCTTAAATCTAGATTGGCTATTTATCAGTTGAGGGAGAAAGCCACATTATGGTGGGAGGAAGTAAAAAACATCCGCAGTATAGATGATCAGGACGTGGCTTGGGATTTGTTCCAGCAGTATTTTAAAGATAAATATTTAACTAAAAGTTTCTATGACAAAAAGTCTAGAGAGTTCCATGACTTAAGGATGGGACAAATGATGATGGATGAGTACATCACCAATTTTACTTCCTTACTTCGTTATGTTCCTTATTTAAGGAACGAAAAGGAAAAATTATAGTGGTTCTTGAGTAGTTTGTCGACTCATATAAAGGAATGTATTGAGTTTGTGAATCCCAAAACTATGGATGAGGAAATCTGGAAGGCAAGAATGTGTTACAAGCAAGCTAAAGCGAAAGGAGAATAGGGTAAAAGTTGGCAAACAAGGAAAGAACATAAGGGTATTTCTGGTTTCAAGAGAAAAATAACCAGTAATTTCAAGAATGCTGCCAGAAGTTTAGTTAGAAAACAGTTTGGTAAAAATCATCAAAGAGTAAGATGGCCTGTAGAAGATAGACCCACGGAAGCTTCCAGTAAACCAGACCAAGTAAAAAACCAGAAGCCACCCTTACAGTGTTGTGGGTGTGGTGAGGCACACTACTACAAAAATTGTCCACAGCGAGGAAAGAATGAGGCAGTTACCAACCTGGACAAGGCCTAAACTATAGGGGATGTAGCCAGAAATATACCCAGAATTAACGCAGACCTGGAGGATCGTTAGGCAAATTATCGACTGAAAATGATAGAATTAGAAGGTAAATTAGTATCCCAACATGTTTCTATTTTGGTAGACCCAGGTGCCAGTTTAATCTATGTAAGTCCCAAAGTAGTAGAGATTTGTAAATTGTAGAGTTAGAAATTCAGAAATCCATGGTTGGTACAGTTAGCCATGGGAGAAAAGAGAAATTCCTATGCTAAGATTCCGAACTGTGCACTACAAATTAGTGAACAGTAGCTAACTGTAGATTTTAATATACTACCTATGGGATCCTATGATGTGCAACTTGGTATGGAATGGATGGAGAAGCATTGGACGTAAGTATATTGTAAAGAAAAGATCATCTATTATAGAATGAAATATGGAACCCGTAAGGAAATTCAATGTATAATGAAACCTCTGAAGCTACATCCTATTACAACATCACAGATGGGTAAGTGCATGAGGAAGGGATGTCAATTATATTCCATCTAAGTGGGCTTTAGTAATTCAAAAGAAAAGGCTCCAATGATGGAAAATATCCTAGTAGTAAAATATTTTATGGATGTATTTCCAGAGAAAATACTAGGCTTGCTACCCAGAAGGGACATTGATTTTACCATATAATTGATACCTAGAGCATCACCCATTTCGAGGACACCTTGCCGAATGAGTTTAATAGAATTAACTGAACTGAATATGCAGTTACAAGAACTACTGGATAAATGATACATCCGACCAAGCGTGTCCCCTTGGGGAGAACCAGTGTTATTTGTGAAGAAGGAAGATGGGAACATGGGAATGTGCAAGGATTACCACTAGCTCAAAAAATTAATTGTCAAAAATAGATACCCTTTATCGCGGATTGATGATCTATTTGACCAAGTAAAGGTAGCCGCAGTGTTCTCTAAGATAGATCTAAGGTCAAGATACCATCAAATCCAGATAAAAGATGAAGACATAGATAAAAATTCTTTTTCTACCAGGTATAGACACTACGAGTTTGTGGTGTTGCCATTTGGATTAACTAATGCACCAACAACCTTTATGAGGCTGATGCATGGTATATTTTACCCCTATCTAGATAATTTTGTGTTAATATTTATTGATGAAATTTTAACTTATTCCAAGACTGCAAAAGAGCATAAAGAAAACATGTGGATAGTACTGGAAATGTTAAGGAAGCATCAGTTGTATGCTAAGTTCAGCAAGTGTGATTTGTTCAAAGAAGAAATATAGTACCTTGGTCACATTATTTTTGTTGAAGGTATTGCAGTTGACCCACAGAAAATTAGAACGATTATGGAATGGAGAATACCCAAAAACGTGGCAGATATCTAATCCTCTATGGGTCTAGCTGGTTATTATCAGTGGTTTATTGAAGTTTTTTCGAAAATTTCTTTCCCAATTACATCCTTACAGAGGAAGGGAAAAATATTTAAATGGAGTAAGGAATGCCAAGACAGTTTTGAAAAGTTGAAACTGTTATTGAATACCGCTTTGGTATTAAGGGTAGAAAATCCCAATAAAGAGCTTGAAGTCTATACAGATGCATGCAAGGAAGGAGTTGGGGCGATCTTGTCACAAGAAGCATTAGGGGTATTTTGAGGTCTAAAATGGGCCTCCTAAGGAAATTATAAAATAATAGTGGAAAAAATCAAATAAGATTTGATGACATCATCAAATTTTAGAGGGAAAAATGGAAAAACTACTTTTCAACTCATATTTTCAACTTATCTCCCAAAGTTTTTACTCAAATTTCGAGCGGGAGTACTCGTTGGATGCGAAATTTAATTCCCCATCCAAGGAGTACCCATGTTGCATACTTTCGATGGGTCCTACTACACAAAAAATGAGAAATACATAAAAAAACGTGATTACAATCATGTTTTTTATGTATTTCTCATTTTTCGTGTAGTAGAGTTCATCGAAAGTATGCAACATGGGTACTCCTTGGATGAGGAATTAAATTTCGCATCCAACGAGTACTCCCGCTCGAAATTTGAGTAAAAATTTTTGGGGATAAGTTGAAATACGAGTTGAAAAAGTAGTTTTATTATTTTATTATTTTTTAATATTTTTTACCCTTTTATTTTAAAAATAGTGAATCATCCCCCATGGTTGACATCATCATCTTGAATCCTATTGGTTGTTATAAAGTTTATTTTTGTTGTACATTTTTCTTAGGAGGCCCATTTTAGACCTCAAAATTCCCCTAATGGTCAGGTTGTTGCCTATGAATCTCTAAAATTAAAATATCATGAGCAAAGGTAAAAATATTATGATTTGGAGCTAACAGCAGTAGTGCATGTGATTCGGGTATGGAGGCACTACTTACTTGGAAAAGGTTTTGTACTCAAAACTAATCATAGCAGCCTAAGAAGTTATTTTAAGCAAGCTCACCTTAATTCTCGCATGGAAATATGGAATGCCTTCTTGAGCGAGTTTGACGTTGATATGCAGCATGTGAAGGGTAAGGAGAATAAGGTAGTTGATGCTTTAAGTAGAAAATTGTAGAATGTTTATGAGTTGTACTATAATCAACTTGAGTGCAAATTTGTGGAAGAAATAATTGTAGAATATGAGAAAGATCTTGAATACCATTTTATGTGGCAGCAAGTAGAGGAATTAAGAAAACAAGAAAGATCTGTTGATTACGAAATTAATAAATATGGGTTGCTAACTTTTAAAGAAAGGATTTTTGTTCCAAATAAAATGGAATTGAAAGAGCTAATGCTAAATGAGTATCACCGAAGTAACTACCCTGGACATCCTGGGTATCAGAAGATGCTAGCAGCAATAAGGAAAAAATATTTCTGGCCAGGTATGAGCAGAGACATTGCGAAATATCTAAACAAGTGCTTAAAATGCCAGGAAGTGAAAGTGGAGCACTGACACCTAGCTGGGCTAATGCAGCCTATACCAGTACCTGAGTGGAAGTGGGAGGTGATATCTTTAGACATTATAACTAGATTACCTAGGTAAAAGAAGCATAATGACTCCATAATGTTAGTAGTGGATCGATTAAGAAAATCAACACATTTTATACATGTGCAATCCACTTATAAGACGGTGCAAATAGCAGACATATTTATGCGAGAAATATTTAGATTGCATGGAATTCCAAAGATTGTCATATCTGACATGGATGTGAATTTTACTTCATCATTCCGGAAAACGTTTTTTACAGTATTGGGAACTCAAATTAATTTCATAACTTGCTACCATCCATAGATGGACAAAAAAATGGAGTGAGTGAATCAGATCCTAGAGGATATGTTACGAATGTATGTGATGCAGAAACCAAATAGGTGAGAAGAATATCTGTAGCTAGTGGAGTTTGCATACAATAACGGATATCAGTAATCCCTTAAGATGAGTCCATTCAAAGACTTATATGGATGAAAATGAAAAAATCCTGTTAATTGGAGTAGCCCAAAAAATAAGTTGATGGTTGCACCAGAAATGCTAGCTAAGATGGAGATAGAAATTAAGAAAATCTGACAAAATCTCAAGGTAGCTTAGGATAGAAAAAAATGTATGTTGATAAAAAGACGACTTATCGTGAGTTTGAGGTGGGATTCCATGTGTACGAAAGGATGAAGCCAAATAAAAGCACTTTAAGATGAGCCTCTTATGCCAAGTTGGCTCCCAGGTTTTGTGGCCCTTTCAAAATATTGGAAAGGGTAAGACCCATGGCTTACTGATTGGATTTTCCCAATCATATTCATGTACACAATTTCTTTCATGTATCATTTTTTTAACAATACATACATGACCCAAAACACGTAATCCACTGGCAGAATATTTAGGTAGGATGTGAATATCAGACTTGATTAAAAACTGTTAAAATTTATGAGTAAGATAATTCAAGTTGTTTGATTGCAGGTCGAATCAGAAGAAGAGTTTACGGTTGAGCCTCAATGTATAATCGATCAGAGAGAAATCATGCTTCAGAGATGAGCCATCGCTGAGGTTAAACTGCAATGGAAGCACTTTGGCCCGGATGAAGCTGCCTAGGAAGATGAAGGTTTTTTTCGAGAAGCATACCTTGAACTATTTGCTGGAGTATAATGAGAACACCGGGGATGGTGTTCACTTCCAAGGGGGGAATTTGTAACCATTGGCTTAATTTTTAACTGTTGGTTAAGTTATTTGTTAAGACTTTAAGACATTTCTTATTATTATTTTTAAAATAATACATTATGAGAAGAAATTAAATTGGTTATGGAATTAGTTCCATAGAGTGAAAGATTGATGGTAAAAATATTTATTTCAACTTAGAAGTAGTTGAATTGAAATAGTTTAGTCACTTACTCTTCCTATGTGGATAAAAGAAACATCCCTGTGAGGAATATGGGTTCTGACTTGTGTGCTATGAAGTGAATAAGGAGAGAGAGTTGTATTTCCTAAGCTGGTAGAACTAGTGGAAATAACTCTCTTCTATCTTGCAGTTTCTGGAAGGTGGATTGGACCAGAGTCCCGAGATCTCTTCCGTGAACTATTTTTCTTCCTACTTAGCTCAGTATTGGAGCATGGGGGGCGG
Source organism: Pinus albicaulis (assembly GCA_034641835.2). Taxonomy (NCBI): domain Eukaryota; kingdom Viridiplantae; phylum Streptophyta; class Pinopsida; order Pinales; family Pinaceae; genus Pinus; species Pinus albicaulis. Next base: position 867,123,899 of record CM076581.1, on the reverse strand, counting down.
GGGTGAGGACATAATCGCCTCATCCACGGTAGGGAAAATGACCATAGTCAATCACAGATAAGTAGATTTTACTAAAAGTTGAATAAGTAAATGAAGTAGAATGATACTGATATTTCAGGAAGAATGGATTCTGGTTAAATGTTTTTGTATACAGTAGAATTATAGAAAATCTCTAGCTATGAAAAGAAAAGAATTACTATGTAAAATTATTAGATTTAGGTATTAGATACATATTAAATATTTTTAGTATAGTATAAGGAAAGAAAATTATGTATGCTGTGGTATGTGTGATTTAAAGGAAACACAGTCAGTCATTATATTAAACTAAATTCCTAGTGAGTACTTTTCCTATTACAGTAAGGATGAGAGGTGCAGTATTATAGGCAAAGAATAGCCAAATTTTCCTGACATTTAAGTAAATGCTGCACAATGAAATAAACTGGAGATAGAGAAAATCCTATACGTGAATCATTAGAGAACTTGTCCCATTCCAGATTCTGAGAGGCTCCAGAATATTGGATACTTGTTCCAACCCCGTAACTATACACGAACTAGAATGAATCATTCAGTCTGGCCAACTCCTAAAACTATATTCATAGTTATAGCAGTGAAATTGTAGATAAATAATTAAGCTAATAAAAGTTTTAAGACATAGATTTGCTGACAAGGACAAAAGCTAAGTAATTTAACATCATAGAAGCTATGAAATATATCTGTCCATGTTAACATGGTATACCTCAAAAAATATTAACAATTTCTAAAGAAATAAATACATTCAGTAAAACTACATTCTCGAAAGGTAACATGAAAAGAAAATGTCAATACTCTACTAAATATAAAGAATAAAACTGTTTTGAAGCCTTTTATATTAAACCTAGAAATAATAGTTTTATTATAATGGAAAATAAAACAAATATCATCGCAATAATATAAGGAAAATACCAAAGGAATGATAACACTGTTGCCCAAAAATTATGTATATAAAATTAACTCTGAAAGGTAACTGTCCATACAGTTTAGCTTCAAACAAGAACATAAATTTAAAGATGCAGAATTGAGGAATTCTACAAAAATTCAACAGTTCCATATTGCCTTCAAATATTGAATTGTTTAAACAATTATAATCGAACAAAATTTAAGTGCCAAGCCACATTGTAAAACATTTTGAACCAGTATAAACCCTATTGAACTATAAATGAATATTTCTGGCTTCAATAGGAAAAGTCGTGTGCAAGTGCAAGACTATATGAGTCGAGAAATGTACATTTCATGAAGGCCTAATATTCCAATCTCGGAATGCAGATTTTCTGAGACAAAATTCAAAGAGGGGTACCTGCTAAATATGAGAGGAAGATAATTTAGTGATGGTGGAATGAACTTGACCTAGGAACCCAATCTTCCAGCAGTTTTCTTCCAAATATTTACCTGTGAATAAAGAAGTAGAAAAGCTAAATAATGTTTCCATAACTATAATTAACGAGAAGAAAACCATAGAGAAAATTAAATACAGCTGTAACCTACCTCTTATTATTTTTTTGGAGACAGTTGGGTTTCGCTAGCCTGTAATGACACCATATGGATTTATGAGTAAGCATCGGTGAGAAAAAGAAAACAAAGGAAACCTAAAATTTACATTAGGATATGAAACTTGTGTAACCTTCCTCCAATCGTTGTTTCCATAGCTGAAGAAGGTCGAATATGTAGAGAATATAATCCCAAAAAGGGTTGATATTGGCTCACTGTAACATTAGCCAGTCAATGCATATGCAAGGAAAGGATGGGTGTTAGATTGATGAGAAATTAGGAAAACAAAACAATGCATCAACCCCGTGGAAGAGAAAACTATGGTGAACCATACTTGTTATAGTAAACAAAAAAAATCAAATAGTTGCAAAGCTTGAAGCTACTTACCATTTGGTGACTACGAAACCGGTCCATGATAAAGAAGTATCGAACAGTATGAGATGCATAAGCGACAGACCTCTCTGTCGTGTGACGAGATAAAAAATAGCTAAGGGCTTCCTTCACGGAGGGCCAAGATGGAAGCTGGGATTTCTTGCTCCATGGAGCTATGACAAAATGCCCGAAAGCCAAAAGAAAACAGTTATCGAGGGGAGGTGAACACCTCAAAACCATAAGTTGCACCACCACTATTGGATCTAGGTGATTCAGATCCACGATGCAATATCTAAATAGCTATAAGACTTTAATTGTAGTTCCATCACATGGGCAGATATTCCAAGACCTCATAAATACCATAACAATGATTGGTGCCATACCATACTAAAGAATTAAATTATTAACATAGATTTTGGTACGATATGAATGTGGCAGATAGGTGGATCAGACATCGAAAGAAATCAAAGTATGACTATAGTATTAGTTAAGGTTATATGCAATAAGAGCTTATATGTATGTGTTTCATTTCTTTTCTCATTGTAATTAAGTTAATAGTTATAAATATATATGTAATGGTCACAACTTCGGAATTAAGTTGTGTCGAATATGCCATGGGATGTGTATGTGAATAAATGAATCATAAAGCCATAGGATTTGTAAGTGAATATATAATGAATTATTAAGTGTGTTTAGGTGAAAGTTAATTTTTTTTTTTTTAAATAAATGTAACGATGGTTGTTACAATTTGATCCTAGGCAACGATGTTTTTTCGGAATCTGCCATGTTTCGTGAGCTCTATATGATGGTCTTGGGAGAAAACCCCAACAAGGTCATGCTAATTACACCAGGGATGATGGTACCTCTTACTGGTCTTTGTTAGAACTTTTTCCTCCTACATTGACATAAAGTGCATATCAATTAACTATCTTTGAAAACAAATAATATTCAAAAATTATTAAATTTTAATATATATATATATTTTCAATAAAGAGAGCCATGGAAAGTTTAAGAAAGACACCGAGGTGGGTCTGGAAGTCTTTCTGTGTTGAACGGTGAGGATGAGGGAATTTCTCATATCTTCTATTTTCATACGATATTTATTCTCTACTATTAATTTATTTAATATTTATTGCCTGCCATATTTTTAATTTAATATTTACTGACCTATCTTATTCTTTATACTAAAATAAAATGATATACTCACACACCTAAATATGTGATAAAAATGGATTCAAATACTTCCCGGAATGTTTAATTTTAATTTATGTGGAAGAAAATACTTTAAAATAGATGGAGTTGTATTAATTTTTTATATTGGTAATTTAAAAAAGAGTTAAATTACTTGTTATAAAAATATAAATAACAAACTATTAAATATTTATTAAAAATATTACAAATTTTATATACATATATTATTTTTTTTTTTTTTAAGAAATAATAATACACAATGAACTTTTTGTAAATAAATTTGTGGTAAAAAAGAGTTCAAATACTTCAAAAATGTTTAACCTTATTAAACATCTTTGTGTGTGGGATCATACATTGGCCATGATGTTAATAATCAATTTTTGTGAAAGAAAATAATTTTAAAGATGTTATGTGCGCTGAAAGGACTGATTAGAACATGATAAACATGTTCTCGGAGGACTCATTAGAACACATGTGATTAGAAACTGATTAGAACATGATCATCATGTTCTATGTGGATTGATTAGAACACATGTGATTATAACGTGATCAACATGCGTGTTGGAAGGACGTATGATTAGAACATGATCAACAACATCTCAAACAACAAAATTATCACATTGGATTCACTCAAATGAATATTTTCCAATATTAGAACCAATTCTCATGAGGTTTGAGTAGGAAATGAGCTATGAGGACATCTCATTAGAGGACATGTGATTATAATGTGATGAATTCCATCTCAAACATTTTCTAATATTAGAACCAATTTTGATGAGGTTCATAGTGAAACTATGCATTGTTCAATTCCCAAAAGGTCATGGGATGAAAGAGTTTGTCACCTAAGGGATCCCAAGAAATTTTAGGTTGAAGATTGGATCCGAAGAAAGTTGAGTTTGAAGATTAAATGCACCTCCTCAGAAATTTTTCATCATCTAATTTTCTTATTTTGTCACACTACCAACTTTCTAGACATTTGACTCAACTAAATTATGGTGATTTAGGAATGCTCCTCTCACTTCTCTTTGAGAATAGAAATAAAATGTTAAATAATTTTGATCACTTACCTTTTTTTAAGTAGAATAAGCCATATCATCTTACTAAGCAGTAATAATCATCATGATATCTAATAAAAAAGTATAAATACATAGTTTTACCTATCAAAAATCATATTTAATAAAAAGATATAAACATATAATATTACCTATATAAACAATCACAAGAAAGTAAGATGATAGGTTGTCTTTTTAACTTTTCTAAATTATTTTCTAATAATATTTTTATGATAATGATGAATGAAGAAATATTTATTTATTGAGAATAGAGTACAAGTAAATATGAGGGAATTAATTTTTCTAGAAGCTATTAAGATTATTAATTCCAAAGCTTATTCTTATGATATAATATTGTAAATTTTTGTTTCAAATATTGTGTAATTAAATTTTTAATTTAAAGAAATTTTCGATAATACCCTTGGAAGCCCAAGGTGCTTAGCACTAGTGAATTGAGAGCATAAATTTTGAGATAAACTTATTGCCCATTAATGTATTACTAGTTTTTATTTCCCTTACTTTGAAATAGTTATGAATTTGAATAAATAATAAACTTTTAATGTTTATCTAGATCATAAATATATTTTTGATCAATATTAGAAGAAAATATGTGAGAAAATAAATATGTTCTTGGGATATAAAATGGCTCCAAACTTAAACCTTAGACTATGAGTACATTTAATTTTGGTGTAGAAATTTCATGAAAACAACCATCTATTATAATATTTTCCATTTAATATACATGAGAAAATTGAGTTATATTTTGGAAAAAAAATATGAATAAACATCCTATCTCATAAACTAGCCCAAATGCCCAAAAGAAGTTAAGCAAGGACAAGAAAACACAAATCCGATCACCTTAATCACTTTAAGAGTAAGTGGTAAAGGATTGTAAGCTTTTGATCAAGTGACACTCTTCAATATTTAAGAAGAGCATTTTTTTCATCAAGTGGCACTCTTCAATATTCAAGAAAAACAACTTTTTGATCAAATATTTGCTAATGGAAATTGAAAGAGAATCTTTGAATATTGAGAGGAAAGAGAATATTTGAATATTGAGAGGAAATTTATATTTTCTATTGAAACTTGAAAGAGAATCTTTGAAGATTGAGAGGAAATATATGTTGGACAGGTTATTAGAATTTGTAAATTTGGCATATTGTAAGTGATTTCTATTTATCCTTTGGATTTGAATGGAATTTTGTTTACAAATTTTTATATTTAGTGATCTTTCTATATTTCATGATTAGTCTCGAATTTATGCCTCACGACATTTCCTTTGCAACATTTGGTGTAATTACTAGTATATGCATATTATATCCAAGCTAAGGTTCATAGGTCCTTGTGCTCTCTAGGCACAGAAAAAATGTAACTGCACAGAGGAAATGACTAAAGTTAGTGTGTGTTGATAATGAGATTAAATAAAGAGCATATTTTACTATAGTGACCTTTAGATTCCAGGATATTCTGAAATCAACATAAAGAAGGGGATTTGTTTAGAATTTTAGATATCTACTTTAAAAAAAATTTAAATTACTTTGGATCCATTTTCCTGGAGACGTTAATTCCAATTTTAAATTTAAATTTAAATTTTGTGCAACAAATATTTGTAGGAATTGCTAATTTATTGGAAAAAATATCTAGATATTATTTCTCATAAATACCTAGATATTATTTTCTATTTTTTTTTATTTATACCAAAAATGTGTGAGAATTAAACATTCGTTTCCCCAATTTCAAAATAAATCTAGTAAGACGAATTATAAAAGTTCCGTGAAGGCTTCACATTTATAGAGAAACATATGATCATAATAGAAAAGGGAATTTGTTTGAGCCTAGAAGGACGACCCTCAGTGAGCCTAGACCTTCTATATTATGGGAACGAACCATATAGGAACGAGTCATATAGGAACAAGAGGTAGAAGGAAAGGTATTCACCACTTAAATAATATAAATGAATATCTTTCTTAATATTCATAAGGAAATAGATCGCACCTTAAATCTCTATTCACTCTAAAAGCGGTTTGAAGGTTGGAAGACGGGAAGAATGGCTTCAGCTAGGGTTTTTGCTAGGGCTCTGCAAAACCCTTCTGCCATCATGGATGTCTCAGCGAGGGCTCCTCTCACTATCGACGCAGAAGACCTTACATCAGCTCTCGCCATCTCTGAAGTAAACCCCAAAACAGTTCTCGTTGTCTCTGAGGCAGACGACGGATCATAATCTCCCGATGAACGAAAGGCTATTACAGTGTTTCCCCTTGGCTTCGAGCACCAACGCCTTGTTTCAACAGATGGAAAATGCGATCCGCGAGATGGGCTCTCAAAATAGGAACCCAAGGACACTGTTCAACCAGGGATTCACGGCAGGCTATTCTATCCGGAACAACCTGCCTTTAAAACAGTGGACGCTGCAAAGAATTTCGCCGATGGCCATTCCTCTGTGAACACGAAAATATATCGCCTTAGGGAAAGGAAGACAGTCAAAAACTGCAAGGGTTGTCAAGGACCTTTGGGCGTAAATGTTGTTGGAGGCGAGACTGGATCTGGTCTCAGATCCACGACTTTAGGACGATTTCTTGTTGACCATGGCAAGAAATCTGAGATCGGTCTCTCGATTTCTCCTCCGCCTCAGATAAGAACAGAGCAGCCATGGTCCGAATAGCATAACCTCCTGCCAGCTTCAGAAATAGAGGTAGCAAATACTATGCAAGTTGGGGAACAGAAGGGCGCTCCTCAAGCTGTTTTTTCAGAAAAATTTTCGACTATTTACCCTCAGCATAGCTCACCCTCTTGCTTTCAAATCTAGCTCTTACTTCTCTTGGGAAAAACTATATTGCTTTGGGTGTCTACTTGAGATTTGGTGTTTAACCTCCTGCAAGAGCTTGAGCTCAGGTTGGGTATCCCCTCAGCCCTTCTAAGACTCACCTACGAAGGTAAACAACTCGATGAACCTATGCCTCTGTCTTTTTACAGTATTGAAAGAGATGCTTTAGTGATGCTCACTTTACGTTTGCGAGGAGGAGCATCTGGGCAGACCTCCTCGGCTCCAACTTTCTCCTATAAAGATGCGGTTCATGCTCAATCCTCCAAGAAGACTCCCAATCCAGCTAAGGCTCCCAAGCCTTTCTTGGTGGAAAAAATGGAAGAAACACCCTCCATTGAAATTTCTCACCCATCTCTGGATGATCAATATCAGACGTTTACAGAAATGGCCATTATATTCAGATTCAACGGACTATGGTCTCATACTACCGATCTATACCAGTGGATCCACTCCAACTAGACCAACAACTGCAAGGTTTTCTTTTTCTCGAAAGGCTTCTTCATTTTCGCCTTTACCTTCAGCGATGATTACAAGAAAGCCTTAACGGGAGGCCCTTGGTTCTGGGGATCAGCGGGACTTTTCCTCACCCCCTGGTTCCTTGATTTTGACCCCTCTTCGGCTGTCATCACCAAGCTGCCCATTTGGGTCCGTCTTCCTAATATCCCTGCTCATCTATTTCGCTGTCTTCCAAGGGATTGGGGATGCGTTAGGCTGCTTCTTGGAAACGGACACCTCTCGAGGGGAGAAAGGAATTTACACTTTTGGCAGAATATGCGCAGAAATAGACATTAGTAAAGGGCTCCCCGATCAGATCAACCTCAAAGTTGGGGACTTTCATTGGACGCAAACCTTAGACTATGAGAACACAGCTTTCAGATGTCACCATTTCCATCAGACGGGGCATCTTCAGAATACTTGTGCGACATTCCTCGACAAAAAGAAGAATATCCCGTGCAAATCCAAATCCAAGAACTGGAAACCATGCAATAGGATGTCATAGATTCCTCTAGCTCTGATGAGGAGGACATAGAGGTGGAAGAGGAGAATCATGACCCCCCAAAGGAAGCGCCCCCAGTATGCCCAGCGGATCCTGCTGCTCCTCCGATTTCGCAGAAGCGTACTCATGAGTCCTCATCCTCAGATTCAGATAAGGAGACCCCTCCTTTTATTCATAATAGTTTTCAAGTGGTTCCCGTATAGCCAGCTCACAATGGTTGGCTCACAGTTAGTAAAAAGAAAGGGAAAAAATGTCGATTGGGAGATTCTACCCATTCTTGGTCGACTCCCTAGTCTAGTACTTTATTTTATGTTCTTCCTGCTATCTTTTTCCTATGTCGTGGATGTTCACTGGGACCGAGGTTGATAGTCTATCATTTCTGGCTCCCTTGCTCTCTCGCTTCGCTTCTATGCAAGCTTTGATTGTACTATATTTCTTTTCTTAATAGAATTAGTCTTATTCAGAAAAAAAAAAAAAAAAAAAAAAAAAATAGTCATAAGGAAATAGATTAGTTTAGCCCTGTTAGGAAATGTCTAACCTAGTAACCAGTAGCCCTTAAGCGTTTTTTTCATGTAAACAAATGTTGGAAGAATTTTTTTGTATAGTGCATGCATCTAGACACCCACTTGAACAGAGTTTGTGCCTTGTCTCCAAGAAATCCATGAATCAACAATTGTGTCTGGCCTCCATGCCTTTGTATTTTGATAGCAAATGTAAATCACCATTGTGTGTGGCATGAGAAGAAAGTAATGAGGAATATAAAATTTATAGGTTTAAGTGAAATTTGATACATAAGAACAGATGGAAAAGATTAAAAAACTTAGCGAACTTTGCATCAACGCATGACACAAAGATGAAAACACACATTAAGAAAAAACTAGACATAGATAGTACGGATGAAAGCACAACCACTGTACACACTCCAAAGAAGGGGTGGATTGATGCCATCTTTGTACCAAGTAGAGAGTTCAAGCCAAGTGAAAGCCATACAGATAGAGTTCAAGCTTTAGTATGTTCTGTATAGCCTTAAGTTTGAATTTATTCCCATGAAGTAAAGCCATAAGTCCTTGTGACCGGACTGTGAGGTATATTTTTAGTGTTGTCTCATGCCTTAACTTGTAGTCAAGGAAGGGATATGTTTCCTTATTAGACATGTTTAGTATTTTTTATATCAGGTCGAGAATTATACTACAAAAACCAATATAGTCACATTGCAGATAGAGAAGAAATTCCATTGATGGTCTATGAGGGATGGCATTGCATAGTTAGATGTGACAATTCTAGAATGGATTGGATTACAAATAACCCTGAAATCTAGAAATCGTGTTGAATCAAAAACATTTTTTTTTCCAAGAAAATATCTATAATTTTAATTTTACCGCAGTTTTCAACGTCCTTACATATATCTTTTATTATATGCCGGATTATGAATATGCAAGCTATAATCGTGTGCAATTTGACATAGAAAACCACTTGTGTGAGATGGTTTTAAATTACCACATTAACAGACCCTCATATATTAGACTATAGCAAGTACCCATGTATATTAGACTATCAAGAAGTTGCAAATGTTCATTTCACGTTCAGACAAGTCCTCCCTTTTTCCCTTTTTTAAGTCACCAATGGTTGTAAAGACTCGTTCATGTACGTCAATTGCGTTGAAGAAACGAATGGAATCATTACCTAGGAAATCAAATTGTAGATAATTTGGAGGAATTAATGTCACATTTTCTACTCTTAATGTGCATAAACCCAATTTATGAGCATTGTCATCATCCTTCTAATTTTTGGCCCTCAGAGAAAGCCTTTCAATCAAGTATGTTGCCACTACAATATTTCTATTGGTCTCATCCATTGACTTCAACCATATAGTATATGTTTCTCAATGTTATCTACAAGATCCTTGAGAATTCTTGCCTCCTCATATACCTTTCTTTGTCACTTTCGCATTTCCAAGAACTACAAGGAGCCAAGAATACATATGTGAATTTTTTTGGATTGATTTTGTCATTCAAATAATCCAACCATGTTACAGTCCTGTCATGTCTGATCTCATTCCACTTGTGTCCGACATTGTAAACTCTGGGATATAAAAATATTTCCCTATATTGATTCTAATATCTTATGGATAAATTCCCTTCTTCAATTTACCCATTTTGGAATGCTCTCCACAAACACAGAAGAAACTTTGTGGCTTAAATTTCAAGTTCCCCACCTTATCTTTCACTCCATCAAGAATTTTCCATGTATACTTCTCCTATTGTTGTTGCTTCTTTTATTACAAATCATCTTTTCCTCTGTTCTCATCCATTTCGTCTTTTGTCTTTATCCAAGATGTAATTTGTAAATTGGGGTAAAATCACATAGCTCATACTTTTGAATGACATGGTCATTCCCAAGAACTTGTTTCCAATCATGCCATAATTATCTATAAATTTTGGCTTTGTGCCATTGTCTGTGTCCTTCATGACTACAAACATAGTGCCAATCTCCTATTTTTTTAGAGAGATGAAAACTGGCTTGCCATTGTGAAGCATGTTGACTCCATGAGGTTAGTAAGGGGGAGGGAAAATTACTCCATTCTTATCCAATGTTTCCCACTTTACCTCGTTCTTGAAAACCATTTTCAGTGTAGGTTTTGCAGATGGGGCTTTTGGCACTGATTCTCTTGGTGGAAATGCCAAAATATAAGTTATGTTAGAAGAAATAAAATTTGCTAATGTTGCTTCTATGATCAATTGAGGATGGAAAATGAAATCCTACAAAACACTTAGATCTGAACTATAGGATGACATTGTGCAAACAACAATATTGTTGGCACATATGCTCTCTGGTTTCAATTTACTGATTTTTGGTATTTTTCCATTTTCATTTGTATTTGTCCTAAACAAGAGAGAAACAAAGTTCTTAATATTTTGTGCGCTTTCACAATGTTTCAAATTGTTGAATTGTTTTTCAGTATTAAGCATATTATTGAATTTTGCTCCGGATGTTGCAGGTGACACTTTCATTGGAAATGCGATTGTTTCCTACGCTAATGCCTTAAAATGTTTCCTTTGCAACATTTGGTTCAATTGCTATTTTTTATTTATTATGTAACTTATTGAGCCAAGAGGCTTCTTCTACAGTCGAGTATGAAGAGATGTGAAATTTTTTCTGTCCATGGAGTTAACATGTGCCCCTTTAAAATAAAAATAAATTAGGCTCAAAATAAAAATATAATGTCAGCTATAATAAAAAAGATGAATATGTTGTAAAGTAACTAATTTATGAAAACTAATTTATTTTATGTTAACTTCATATCTATCTATCTACAGAAACAAATTGTTAAAACAAAATATTTTAATGTTGTATATAGTGAAATATTTAATGTGTGTTATGAATAAAATTTTTCAATACTAATTAATACTCACATGTATTTAAAATTTTATTAATAATAAAAAAATATTTTGTTTCGTTATGATAAAATAAAATGTCTTGATGTACATGTTTTGTAAAATATTTTAATGTTAACTATGTATATATTGTATATAATTTTTTAAAAATATGTATTTATCATCGAATTTTTTTATGGTTAAAAATATTGTTTGGCCCGATATATACTCCATTCAAAAATACACTTTAAACTATGAAAAAATACACATTCTATTTTTCATTATAAAGAAGTTTCCACTTGAAGAAATTTGATCCCTCTTGGTTCATGTTAGATCCATACTTAACATGGATCTATGCTAGTAAAATATTAAGTTGTGTGTAACAACAAATTTATATATACTACATCACATTGCTAGAAGAATATAAAGTTACAATATTAATATTAAAAATAATCATCAAAAGTTTTAATTCTTGTATATAGATAATAAATGATAATAGATATTAGTATATATCTATCTCATCAAAGAACATATCAAGGGCTGAGAGGGATCAAATCTCTTGAGGTGAAATATGTTATATCCATACTTAAAATGAATATATGCTAGTAAAATATTAAGTTTCATCAAAGTTATATATATCACATCACACTGCAAGAAGAATATAAAGTTACAATATTAACATTAAAAGTAATCATGAAAAAATTTAATTCTTCTATATATATATAATAAATAATAATAAGTATCAGTATATATTTATCTCATCAAGGAATATATCAAAAGATGACAAAGATCAAATCTTTTGAAGTGAAAACTCTTTCTACAGAAAAAAACATAAAAAAATATAATATAATAAAGATAATTATCATTATGAAAATAATTTATTAATTATTTAACTTAATTATATTTAATTATATGCATTAATTATTTTAAAATGATTAATTTAATTATATAATTAAAAAATCATTTACTTATATAAATGAATGATATATGTTTTTTATATTTAGTTCATTTATCTGAAATGAATGTGATGAAAGGAAAAGTAATGAAATAGACACCCTCCATGAACCTTTAATGCTCAAACTTTAACACACTACATATTAATAACATGGGAACTATCATATGTGCCATCGGTGGGATTTTTTCACCACATTAGACTATATTAGTAAAACATAAGGTATCAGACTATATGAGTAAAACATAAGACACTTTCTACGGGAACTAACATATGTGCCTTCGGTGGGAAGTTTTCACCACATTAGACTACACTAGGTAAACATAAGACACTTTCTATTCACCTCTCATTGTAGAATGAGCGTGATATATTTGGTTAAAAAACATTTATAGTAAAAAATATTGAACAAATATGATTTATGATATTTAAAAGGAATAATAAATATATTTATAATTATGGATCATAGAAGTTTTATCAAAAATTATGTATCACACAAGTTGTATAAATTAACTGAATGGTATATGCTAATAAGCATTAACAAATTAACTTTATAATACATTTTATATAGCTAAAAAAAAACCTTTTCATAGGCTATGTCAGTCCTAGGATGACTAGCATGTCTAACATGTCCATTGAGTAACTGGCTTAAGGATATTTATGCCATCAAAATCACTTGGGGATTTTAACCAACCTAGGCCACACTAGCCCTTAGTATGGTGGACCATTTCTCACAAATTTTGGAATGCCTTAATATAACACCCTTTAACCGTCTACTCTATGCCCAATGATCCTCACTAGAATTAAAAAAAAACATGAAAACTAATTTAATTCTAACTTTATTTTAAACAATAATTATTATTATTATAAAAAATCTAATAAGCAAGTCAAACATATCTATACATTTAAAAAAACATGAAAAAATATTCCTAATCATGGATATTTATCTCTACTTCCTCATGAATATTCTTAATTTGTAAATAAGATTTGTTATATTACCATGGGCCTATACCATGTCTTCTCGATCCAACATGTAGAAAAATACATAATTCACCTCTTATAACACTCTTTCATATGTTATTTCTTTTAATTAATCAATTTAACTTTAAAAAAAAAAGCATAATCATCCACCAAATAAATATTAACAATTAAATTCAAATTTTAAAAGTTTTATTCTAAAATAAACATATCTATCAACCTAATAATAACAATATTAATTTAAAAATATAATATACATTAACAATGAATATATATATATCTATATATATATATATATATATATATATATATATATATATATATATATATATATAATCTTTTATATTTATACATTTCAAAACATAATATACATTTTTCAAAAATAAGTCATCCATATAAATAAGACTATGATGCATTACATTAGCATTAAACACCTTTTATCTATCTCACATCAATTTTAAATGAATAAAAACATTAAAATAATAAAAATAATAATTAAATTAATATTAAATAATTAATTAATTAATATTTTAAAGAAATAAAAAATATTAATAATAAAAATTTAAAATACAATTGTTATATATATATATATATATATATATATATAAAACATAATTAATCAAAATATCTATAAATGTCACTTATGAGTTCATATATACAAAATATTAAATTTAATATGCTATAATAATTACGCCGATAGGCGTAACCCCCTGTCGGAGGTGGGCTCTTTCGTGATTATGGTAATTAATCTTTTCAATCTCATGGTCTAGATTGAAAGATGCTGGCATATTCTGGTCGTCGCCAGTGAATCAATGGATGAAATTGAAAATGGTAACTTCCTTGCATGTCTAAATCAAGGGTTTAAACCATACTTAAATTAATTTTTTACAAAACATGTTTAAAAATTTACTGCGCCTTTTATTGACCGCCACCTATCTAATTAAGAAATCCTCCCATCCCATAACCACCACGTTGACAGCATTCTCGGACGTGTGGAGATTGGCACGTTGCTTGTCTGCTTGTCTGCTTGTGTGCTCGTAGACATGTGGCGATCGGGAATTTAACATGACATGAGAAGCACGCGAGTGGGAGGAGAAGCGTTGAAGCGTTCCAACGTAGCAGTGGAGTGGGAGGAGAAGCGTTCCATTGAAGCATTGAAGCGTTCCAACGTAGCAGTCGAGTGGGAGGAGAAGCGTTTCATTGTACAGTCGTAGACATGTGGCTGGCGATGCCTCTTCCTCTCAGTCTCGGGTTGATTCCTGTGTGTGATAATTGGTCGGCCGATCAATTTTATTTTTTTGCCGAATGCGATGCAGTACAGAAGAGGAAACCATGATAATTTCCGATATGGAGCAGTTGTGTTGATCTTATGTTATTTTTGAAGCGGGTTTTCTCGTCTTTTTCCGATGTAGTGTTTGATTGGAGGGTTTGCAGTTAAATTAGGGATGAGAAGAAGTCAGGCTAAAGAGTACGTTTAATGTTTTCTTATTTGGTATTTTTCTTGAGAGTTGAAGCTGTGCAATCTTTTCTTGATTAGGATGATAGTGTTGCAGGTACATATTCTGGCATAAAGCTACAGGGTGATGTGTTCTAACTGGTAATTTCTATTGGTAATTTCTAATTGCTGTTGTGGATCAGTTTCCTGTCATCGAGCCCTAAAAATCCTAAGCAATCGTGTGAAATTTCTGGAGTCCTCCTCCCAATGAAGCTAATTTCCGGATGCAATGATCGCCAAATACAGTATTTCAGCGGCGTCATGATAAGAGTTTGCATGTGACACATTTTATTCCTCTGACGGCACTCATTTCTCCGATGGCTTTCATTGCAGGCATGACAAACACAATGATCGAGCCGTATATCAGTCCACAAGTACAGAAACAGAAAGAGCCTCTTTCCAGTAATATCGAATATTGTGCGCAGGCCAACGGTGACTTCCCTACCTAAACCTAAATTGGGTATTAAGTATTTACTCGCAGCTGATGTGCATAATATTTTTCTGTAGCTCAGAACCTCAATCGAATCATATATTTTGCATGTTTCTTGTGATGCTGCGAGTCATATTTCCATGATATGCCCTCAGATTTGTTCATCTCGGAGATGTTCGCAAGCCCACAGGTATATATATACTATATATCTATAGATCATAGATGATTTTTCATTTATTTTTTTTTGTCAATTTAAACACTTTCCTGTCTTGATCTTACGATCAGTTATCCCAAACCTAGTAAAATCAAGAGAGAAAGATTACACTGTGGGGAATCAAGTGAGATGGTCCGACTTAGGGTTAAGATTATTGCATTATTGTGGAAGATATATATATACATACTATATAATAATGGTATACACAGATGTAAGAGATGCGTTCACAGTTTCAGCTCATGGTGGTTCCAGCAATGAACATTACAGTGGATCTAATTCGCTGCAGAGGAATTGACCTAAGCTGGTAACAAGCTAGTTCACTATGATTTGTTATCATCTGGCTTGCTGCTACATGGGTTTAAGCTATTATATACTGTAATGGCATGAACATTGCATCAGTTTTACATATATTAATGCATTTTCTTTATACATTTCCATAAAGTTTCTGATGTGCCTGGAGTTTTAGCAGTGCGTCAGACGTGTGTGGAGCTTTAGCAATGAATCGTTACTTTAAATTTGTCTGTTGCAGAAAACCTAAATAGTAGAGTGTTGGCTGACTTGATTGAATATATAAATGTGTAATTTTGCTTTTGCAATTCAGAATCGCCAGACAGTGAAGTGAAGGGAGGGAATGAAATTTCTTAGTTTCCATGATACTGATCACTTTCTTTTACATAGGTATTGCATCAATCGGATTTATAAACTTTTATACCCTCTATATCTCTAAAACCTTGTTTAGCCTTCAGGAGGACTGAATGGTTAACCTAAACCAGGATACTTGTTTTTTTTTTTTCTGTGGGGGAGAGTGTGATTTCAAGTTGGAAGCATAAAACATTACATTGGAATTTCCTGACATTATGATCTAATCCATAATGGAAACATATTATTGGTATATATAGTTTAACAGGAAAACATAATACGATCCACATGACTGTAACTCAATAGGGTGAACAATATGCGGTTGTGATCGATATTAAAGGTTGATGAAGATCTTACCCATATGTTGTTATGTTAAACTGCACATTTCTATGGACCCATTCGTGTCTTCCATTTTACCCACGACACGAATATATTATATAAAATTTAAATATAATATATTTTTTAATTAAAAGATTTTTATATATTATTATAATTTTTTTAAAGAATTGAATGATTTTTATATTATAATTTTTTGAATAATAAAATTTGTGATTTAAATATATAATATTTAAATTTAAATTTAAATTTAATTAAAATATCAAATTTCTCAAATTTTATATAATTCTAAAATTTAATTTGAAACTGAAATAAAAGTAGTTATAAATTTACATTTTATAGATATAAAATAATTATGTATATAAATAAGATATATTAATTCAAATTAATTATTTTTTTTGGTTTCGTTAAAGATAGGGGTAAATAATTATGTATATAAATAAGATCTAATTATGTATATAAATAAGATAGGGGTATATAAATAAGATATAAATAATATTACTAATAATACCATTAAATACAATATTAATAATATCATTAATAGTACTCATTATATAAAAATATATCATGAATTTTTAAATTTTTGAAAATATCATAAAATATATTAAAATTTTTAAATTTTTGATATTTAGTATTATTAAGATAATAATATCTATATTATAATATTAATATTATTAAGAATATTAATAGTTTAAAAAAAATATTAACATTAATATTGATAAATAAAAATAATAATATTTATTTTGTAATAATTAACAATAGAATTATTAATAAAAATAAATTTAAACTTTTATTCACTCTAACAATATGATTAAAAGTATTAATGATATTATCAATAATGATGTTAATATAAATACTATTAAGACTACTTTTAAAAATTAATAATATTTACATGCTAATCATTTTAATTAAATATCGTTAAACATTTCCAACACACTAAATCAATGTCACTCATTCTCACTAGTGCTCAATAATACACAATTTTTCTTGGCCATAGTCATCCATGGGTAACCCTCTTAAACCATAATAATCCATCATGAGCCTTAATTATAATTAATAATTATAATAATTAATTATTGTTATAATTGTTTAAACAGTTTAACTATTTATAATTAAAATAATATCTAAAATAATATATAAACGAATATAATAATATCTAAATAAGTATAATAATGGTTTAAGTAATTATAATTATCTTTTATTTAAAATAAAAAAAAAAGATTTTGAGGCAAAAAAAAATATATTCATTGTAACCATATCATTAATAGTATTAATGATATTAAAATTAATATTGTTAATAGAAATATTATTAATATGAATATGAATAAGTAATACTAGTAATACTTACATTCTAACCATTTTAATCAACTATGGCCAAACATTGCCAACATAGTGTTATTCTCACCTTTGTTAAATGATAGAGAAGTTTGCTTAGCCATAATCAACCATGGTTAACCTTACTCAACCATGGTCATCCTTGGTCAACCATTGTCATCCCTCTCGCCCTAGAAACCCCAATGTTTGATAACTTATGTTTTTAATAATTTTTCCCATGGTTGGACCAACTTGGACCAACAATGGTCATAGTTGGTCCAATTGTGACAAAAATTGTCTCAATGTTTAAATCAATTCCCTCGGGTTCACCAATTCCTTTGGTTTATAATATTAAACCATTGGGTTTAATATTTATTTTTCTCTATAATATGAAAAATCGATCAATGTCATCCATGATCAAATGTCACATTCTGACAAATATTGTCTTAATATGAAAATCACCCATGGCCAGCCATGGTCATAGTTGGTCCAACGTCGCATTGTGAAAACAATTGTCTCAATGTTTAAATCAATTCCCTTGGGTTCACCAATTCCTTTGCTTTATAATTTTTTGGGTAATGATTGTCCCTTGGGTTCACCAATTCTTTTGGTTTATAATATTAAACCCTTGGGTTTATTAGTTGTTTTGGTTTATAATATGAATAATCGATCAATGTCATCCATGATCAAATGTCACATTCTCACAAACATTGTCTCAATATGAAAATCACCCATGGCTAACCCTGCTCATAGTTGGTCCAATGTCGGATTGTGACAACAATTTTCTCAATGTTTAACTCAATTCCCTTGGGTTCACCAATTCCTTTGGTTTATAATTTTTTGGGTAATGGTTGTCCCTTGGGTTCACCAATTCCTTTGGTTTATAATATTAAACCCTTGGCTTTATTAGTTCTTTTGGTTTATAATATGAATAATCGATCAATGTCATCGATGATCAAATGTCACATTTCGACAAATATTGTCTCAATATGAAAATCGCCCATGGCCAAGCATGGTCATAGTTGGTCCAATTGTGACAAAAATTGTCTCAATGTTTAAATCAATTCCCTCGGGTTCACCAATTCCTTTGGTTTATAATATTAAACCATTGGGTTTAATAGTTATTTTGGTATATAATATGAAAAATCGATCAATGTCATCCATGATCAAATGTCACATTCTGACAAATATTGTCTTAATATGAAAATCACCCATGGCCAGCCATGGTCATAGTTGGTCCAATGTCGAATTATGACAACAATTGTCTCAATGTTTAAATCAATTCCCTTGGGTTCACTAATTCCTTTTGGTTTATAATTTGTTGGGTAATGGTTGACCCTTGAGTTCACCAATTCCTTTGGTTTATAATATTAAACCCTTGGGTTTATTAGTTTTTTTGGTTTATAATATGAATAATCGATCAATGTCATCCATGATCAAATGTCACATTCTGACAAACATTGTATCTATATGAAAATCACCCATGGCCAACCATGGTCATACTTGGCCCAATGTCATATTGCAACAACAATTGTCTCAATGTTTAAATAAATTCCCTTGGGTTCACCAATTCCTTTGGTTTATAATTTTTTGGTTAATGATTTGTTCACCACTTGTTTTGGTTTATAATATTAAACCCTTGGGTTTATTAGTTTTTTTGGTTTATAATATGAATAATCGATCAATGTCATCCATGATCAAATGACACATTATGAGAAACATTGTCTCAATATGAAAATCACCAATGGCCAACCATGGTCATAGTTGGTCCAACGTCGCATTGTGACAACAATTGTCTCAATGTTTAAATCAATTCCCTTGGGTTCACCAACTCCTTTTGGTTTATTATTTTTTTTGGTTTATAATATGAATAATCGATCAATGTCATCCATGATCAAATGACAAATTATGAGAAACATTGTCTCAATATGAAAATCACCCATGGCCAACCATGGTCATAGTTGGTCTAACGTCGCATTGTGACAACAATTGTCTCAATGTTTAAATCAATTCCCTTGGGTTTTCCAATTCCTTTTGGTTTATAATTTTTTGGGTAATGGTTGTCCCTTGGATTCACCAATTCCTTTGGTTTATAATATTAAACCATTGGGTTTAATAGTTATTTTGGTATATAATATGAAAAATCAATCAATGTCATCCATGATCAAATGTCACATTCTGAAAAATATTGTCTTAATATGAAAATCACCCATGGCCAGCCATGGTCATAGTTGGTCCAACGTCGCATTGTGTCAACAATTATCTCAATGTTTAAATCAATTCCCTTGGGTTCACCAATTCCTTTGCTTTATAATTTTTTGGGTAATGGTTGTCCCTTGGGTTCACCAATTCCTTTGGTTTATAATATTAAACCCTTGGGTTTATTAGTTGTTTTGGTTTATAATATGAATAATCGATCAATGTCATCCATGATCAAATGTCACATTCTGACAAATATTGTCTCAATATGAAAATCACCCATGGCCTACCCTGGTCATAGTTGGTCCAATGTTGGATTGTGAGAACAATTGTCTCAATGTTTAAATCAATTCCCTTGGGTTCACCAATTACTTTGGTTTATAATTTTTTGGGTAATGGTTGTCCCTTGGGTTCACCAATTCCTTTGGTTTATAATATTAAACCCTTGGGTTTATTAGTTTTTTTGGTTTATAATATGAATAATCGATCAATGTCATCCATGATCAAATGTCACATTCTGAGAAACATTGTATCAATATGAAAATCACCCATGGCCAACCATGGTCATACTTGGCCCAACGTCGCATTGCGACAACAATTGTCTCAATGTTTAAATCAATTCCCTTGGGTTCACCAATTCCTTTGGTTTATAATTTTTTGGGTAATGATTTTTCCTTGGGTTCACCACTTGCTTTGGTTTATAATATTAAACCCTTGGGTTTATTAGTTTTTTTGGTTTATAATATGAATAATCGATCAATGTCATCCATGATCAAATAACATATTATGAGAAACATTGTCTCAATATGAAAATCACCCATGGCCAGCCATGGTTATAGTTGGTCCAACGTCGCATTGGGACAACCATTGTCTGAATGTTTAAATCAATTCCCTTGGGTTCACCAATTCCTTTTGGTTTATAATTTGTTGGGTAATGGTTGTCCCTTGGGTTCACCAATTCCTTTGGTTTATAATATTAAACCCTTGGGTTTATTGGTTCTTTTGGTTTATAATATGAATAATCGATCAATGTCATCCATGATCAAATGTCACATTCTGACAAATATTGTCTCAATATGAAAATCACCCATGGCCAACCCTGGTCATAGTTGGTCCAATGTCAGATTGTGACAACAATTGTCTCAATGTTTAAATCAATTCCCTTGGGTTCACCAATTACTTTGGTTTATAATTTTTTGGGTAATGGTTGTCCCTTGGGTTCATCAATTCCTTTGGTTTATAATATTAAACCCTTGGGTTTATTATTTTTTTTGGTTTATAATATGAATAATCGATCAATGTCATCCATGATCAAATGTCACATTCTGACAAATATTGTCTCAATATGAAAATCACCCATGGCCATCCCTGGTCATAGTTGGTCCAATGTCGGATTGTGACAACAATTGTCTCAATGTTTAAATCAATTCCCTTGGGTTCACCAATTACTTTGGTTTATAATTTTGTGGGTAATGGTTGTCCCTTGGGTTCACCAATTCCTTTGGTTTATAATATGAATAATCGATCAATGTCATCCATGATCAAATGTCACATTCTCACAAACATTGTATCTATATGAAAATCACCCATGGCCAACCATGCATCATACTTGGTTCAACGTCGCATTGCTAATAACAATTGTCTCAATGTCTAAATCAATTCCCTTGGGTTCACCAATTCCTTCTGTTATAATTTTTGCAATGATTTTCCTCGTCTACCACAGATTTTGGTTTATAATATTAAACCCTTGGGTTTATTAGTTTTTTTGGTTTATAATAAGGAATAATCGATCAATGTCATCCATGATCAAATGACACATTATGAGTGAAACATTAACTTCAATATGAAAATCACTTCTCATGGCTAACCATGGTCATAGTTGGTCCAACGCCCCATTGCTGACAACAATTGTCTCAATGTTTAAATCAATTCGGGTGCACCAATTCCTTTTGGTTTATAATTTTTTGGGTAATGGTTGTCCCTCGGGTTCACCAATTCCTTTGGTTTATAATATTAAACCCTTCGGGGTATAATAGTTTTGTTTATAATGGCCAACCATGGTCATACTTGGCCCAACGTCGCATTGCGACAACAATTGTCTCAATGTCTAAATCAATTCCCTTGGGTTCACCAATTCCTTTGGTTTATAATTTTTTGGGTAATGATTTTCCCTTGGGTTCACCTCTTGCTTTGGTTTATAATATTAAACCCTTGGTTTTATTAGTTTTTTTGGTTTATAATATGAATAATCGATCAATGTCATCCATGATCAAATGACACATTATGAGAAACATTGTCTCAATATGAAAATCACCCATGACCAACCATGGTCATAGTTGGTCCAACGTCGCATTGTGACAACAATTGTCTCAATGTTTAAATCAATTCGCTTGGGTTCACCAATTCCTTTTGGTTTATAATTTGTTGGGTAATGGTTGTCCCTTTTTGGTTCACCAATTCCTTTGTTTATAATATTAAACCCTTGGGTTTATTAGTTTTTTTTGGTTTATAATATGAATAATCGATCAATGTCATCCATGATCAAATGTCACATTCTCACAAACATTGTATCAATATGAAAATCACCCATGGCCAACCATGGTCATAGTTGGTCCAACGTCGCATTGTGACAACAATTCTCTCAATGTTTAAATAAATTCCCTTGGGTTCACCAATTTATTTTAGTTTATAATTTGTTGGGTGATGGTTTTCCCTTGGGCTCACCAATTCCTTTGGTTTATAATATTAAACCCTTGGGTTTATTAGTTCTTTTCGTTTATAATGTCACCCATGATCAAATGTCACATTCTGACAAATATTGTCTCAATATGAAAATCACCCATGGCCAACCCTGGTCATAGTTGGTCCAATGTCGGATTGTGACAACAATTGTCTCAATGTTTAAATCAATTCCCTTGGTTCACCAATTACTTTGGTTTAAAATTTTTTGCAATGGTTGTCCTCGTCTGCTCAATCCTTCTTTTGGTTTATAATATTAAACCTCGGGGTTTATTATTTTTTTCGCTTATATTATGAATAATCGATCAATGTCATCCATGTGATCAATGTCACATTCTCGACAAACATTGTATCTATATGAAAATCACCCATGGCCAACCATGGTCATACTTGGCCTAATCATTTATCATGACAACAATTGTCTCAATGTCTAAATCAATTCCCTTGGTTCACCAATCTTCTCGCTTATACCTTTAAAATATTCCTTGGGTTCACCACTTGCTTTGGTTTATAATATTAAACCCTTGGGTTTATTAGTTTTTTTGGTTTATAATATGAATAATCGATCAATGTCATCCATGATCAAATGACACATTATGAGAAACATTGTCTCAATATGAAAATCAGTCATGGCCAACCATGGTCATAGTTGGTCCAACGTCGCATTGCGACAACAATTGTCTCAATGTTTAAATCAATTCCCTTGGGTTCACCAATTCCTTTTGGTTTATAATTTTTTGGGTAATGGTTGTCCCTTGGGTTCACCAATTCCTTTGGTTTATAATATTAAACCCTTGGGTTTATTAGTTTTTTTGGTTTATAATGGCCAACCATGGTCATACTTGGCCCAACGTCGCATTGCGACAACAATTGTCTCAATGTCTAAATCAATTCCCTTGGGTTCACCAATTCCTTTGGTTTATAATTTTTTGGGTAATGATTTTCCCTTGGGTTCACCACTTGCTTTGGTTTATAATATTAAACCCTTGGGTTTATTAGTTTTTTCTGTTTATAATATGAATAATCTATCAAGGTCATCCATGATCAAATGACACATTATGAGAAACATTGTCTCAATATGAAAATCACCCATGGCCAACCAATGTCATAGTTGGTCCAACGTCGCATTGTGACAACAATTGTCTCAATGTTTAAATCAATTCCCTTGGGTTCACTAATTCCTTTTGGTTTATAATTTGTTGGGTAATGGTTGTCCCTTGCGTTCACCAATTCCTTTGGTTTATAATATTAAACCCTTGGGTTTATTAGTTTTTTTGGTTTATAATATGAATAATCAATCAATGTCATCCATGATCAAATGTCACATTCTGACAAACATTGTATCAATATGAAAATCACCCATGGCCAACCATGGTCATAGTTGGTCCAACGTCGCATTGTGACAACAATTCTCTCAATGTTTAAATCAATTCCCTTGGGTTCACCAATTTCTTTTGGTTTATAATTTTTTGGGTGATGGTCGTCCCTTGGGTTCACCAATTCCTTTGGTTTATAATATTAAACCCTTGGGTTTATTAGTTCTTTTGGTTTATAATATGAATAATCGATCAATGTCATCCATGATCAAATGTCACATTTCGACAAATATTGTCTCAATATGAAAATCGCCCATGGCGAACCATGGTCATAGTTGGTCCAATTGTGACAAAAATTGTCTCAATGTTTAAATCAATTCCCTCGCGTTCACCAATTCCTTTGGTTTATAATATTAAACCATTGGGTTTAATAGTTATTTTGCTATATAATATGAAAAATCGATCAATGTCATCCATGATCAAATGTCACATTCTGACAAATATTGTCTTAATATGAAAATCACCCATGGTCAGCCATGGTCATAGTTGGTCCAACGTCGCATTGTGACAACAATTGTCTCAATGTTTAAATCAATTCCCTTGGGTTCACCAATTTCTTTTGGTTTATAATTTGTTGGGTGATGGTTGTCCCTTGGGTTCACCAATTCCTTTGGTTTATAATATTAAACCCTTGGGTTTATTAGTTCTTTTGGTTTATAATATGAATAATCGATCAATGTCATCCATGATCAAATGTAACATTCTGACAAATATTGTCTCAATATGAAAATCACCCATGGCCAACCATGGTCATAGTTGGTCCATCGTCGCATTGTGACAACAATTGTCTCAATGTTTAAATCAATTCCCTTGGGTTCACCAATTTCTTTTGGTTTATAATTTGATGGGTGATGGTTGTCCCTTGGGTTCACCAATTCCTTTGGTTTATAATATTAAACCCTTGGGTTTATTAGTTCTTTTGGTTTATAATATGAATAATTGATCAATTTCATCCATGATAAAATGTCACATTCTGACAAAGATTGTCTCAATATGAAAATCACCCATGGCCGACCTTGGTCATAGTTGGTCCATCATCGCATTGTGACAACAATTGTCTCAATGTTTAAATCAATTCCCTTGGTTCACCAATTCCTTTGGTTTATAATTTTTTGGGTAATGGTTTTCCCTTGGGTTCACCAATTGATTTGCTTTATAGTATTAAACTCTTGGGTTTATAATGTTAATCACACATATAGTTTATTACTCTCTTGAGTTTAAAATACTATTTCTCAGGGTTTGTTAATTTCTTAGATTTCTCAATTTAAAATATTAATGCTTAGCGTTTATTAATCTTTATTGTTTATAATATTCATCCATTAGGTTTATGATATTTATCCCTTGGGTTCGCTGATTTCTTTGCTTTATAAGATTAAACCCTTGGGTCGATTAGTTCTTTTGGTTTATAATGTTAATAATCTCGTTCGTTTATTAATGATATTCATTGTTATGGATTATTAATTTATTAGGTTTTTTAGTTTAAAATATCAATTCTTACGGTTTATTAATCTCTTGTGTTTTTAATATTGATCCCTTACGTTTATAATATTTATCCCTTGGGTTCGCCAATT
This sequence comes from Pinus albicaulis, assembly GCA_034641835.2. Taxonomy (NCBI): domain Eukaryota; kingdom Viridiplantae; phylum Streptophyta; class Pinopsida; order Pinales; family Pinaceae; genus Pinus; species Pinus albicaulis. The sequence continues at coordinate 867,098,325 of CM076581.1, read as the reverse complement.
CCTATGGTTTATAATATTTAAACCTCTGGTTTATGATGACATTGGGTTTGTATTATTAATTATCCCTTCGATTTATTAATCTCTTTGATTTTTTTGTCTTTAAATATTGTTTCATATGGTTTATTACTCTCTTGAGTTTAATATTATTGATATATTAATATATATTATAAATAAATATTCAAATATTTATTAATAATGATTATTAGTAATATTATAATATTATTATAATAATATTAATATATTATTAGTTCTTTTGGTTTATTAATAATATAACCATCTATGATATTAATATATAAATAAATATGAAAATATTAAATATTATTTTTATTATTTTTATATTTATAAATATTATTAATAAATATTATATATATTTCAAGTAGTATGTATATAGTTAATATTATTAATATATTAATAAATATTTTTAATATATATTATTAATACTTATTATAATATTAAAAATATATATAAAATATTTTTGTATATATTAATAATATTATAATATGACTAATAATCATTATAAATAAATATTCAAATATTTATTAATAATGATTATTGGTAATATTATAATATTATTAATATTATATATTATAAATAAATATTCAAATATTTATTAATAATGATTATTAGTAATATTATAATATTATTAATAATCATTATTAATAATATATATTAATAATATTTTAATATTTTAATATTTATTTAGTAATATAAATAATATTATAATATTACTATTAATCATTGTAAATAAATATTCTAATATTTATTAATAATGATTATTAGTAATATTATAATATTATTAATATATATTATTAATAAATATTCAATATTTATTAATAATGTTTATTATTAATATTATAATATTATTAATATATATTCAAATATTTATAAATAATGATTATTAGTAATATTATAATATTATTAATATATATGTAATATTTTTGTGATTTTAATCATAATTAATATATTTAATATATTGATATTCTTATTAATATATAATATATATATTTCAAGTTAATATAATAAATTTATTATATATAATATTTATTTATTGATATATAAATTAATGTGATGGGTAGTGGATATAGGCCTATCGGCGTATATCAACCACATTGGGAAATGTGGTTGTAAATCTATTTTATATACGCCTATCGGCGTATTTCAACCACATTAGTTTTTACTAATGTGGTTGTGCTAGTAATGAAATATTACATTACAAATACACACTATAATTGAAAACATCAAGATTATTTTTTAATATATCATATGTGTAACTTCTTGTTTTTATTTTTGGTTATTGTTACATAAGTTATTATGACACATTCAGAATGAATACTGAATGAGACATTTGTATTGACACTTTAATACTTAATTATTATTGTAAGAGATTAATTTAATGATAATTTTCTTGAGTTAAAGGAGGAAGTAATTATGTTGTAAAATATTCCAAGAACACACGGAAAAGAGATTGAGACAGTTATGACAGTTACCTTCCCAATATAATTTAAGGAAACATCTTAAGAGGGAAAGGGGTTCGGTACAGATGATGGCGGGGGTCAAGCAACAAATGGTTTCTCTAAGATGGTGTGAGAGCTAATGGAACTCAGTATTTACCCTAGAGAAGAAAGATTGGATTTTAAATCTTAATGTCTGACTTCTTGTCTCAGGAAAATTCTTGCTATGGAGCAAGGGCTATGGAGCAAGGGGGGAGCAAGAGACGTAATAGCCTTGCTCAAGGTTGAGTGGGGACGTAATAGCATCGCTCAAGATTGGGTGGACCAACAATTTATTGGAAAATAAAATCCAGAAATAGGTATTTAAGTATTTTACGTATACTGTTTAATGTTGAAATCTAAGTATACTGGTTACTGCATAGGTATTTAAGTATTTTAAGGACACTACGTAATGCCTCAATCTAAGTACTGTTGTGAAAATTTTAAATGAATGCCTGAGAAATGTTGCATTTACTTGACAAAAAAATAAACTAGTTCTACATGTGCAATTAATGATATAGGAACAAATGCCAAATTCATAATGCATCAAAATAAAAAGATAAATACTAGTATAACATTTTATTTAAGATAAATACTAAAAGACAAGGATAAATTAAAACTGCATTTGTATTACAACAAAATTTCCAAAACATTGAAACAAAAACTGGAACTAACACTAAATTAGTGTCATAAATAAATAAGTACTTCATCCTCATAATGCTCGAATAGAAATCTATATTTATCAGTAATGTGTCCAACGCTATGATGGAAATGTAGTAACTAACACATTGTATGAACTAAATTAAATTTTGATTTACAGTTTCCATTAAATAGGTAATGCAAAACCATTATGAATGATTGTAGTCGAACATTAATATAAACAATAACAAAACAGAGCTGAAAACTCAAAAGTCCATCAAATTTTATACCGGCATAGGTGTAACAGTCTTGCTAAAAGAAAATTAACTAGTAGGTACTAGTTAAAAGACAATTACTATTTTATTGTTGGAAAAAGACTAGAGATATTATTTTTGAATTAAAAACAAGGAATTAATTATGTTATGAAATATTATTAAAAGAGGATTTGAAAATAAAAAGGAAAATCTTTTTATTAGCTGATGGTAAAAATTTTCTAGAATAGGAGGTGGTTGGGTAGATAGGAGATATAGTTACTCACCCCTGGGGATAAAAAGTAAATCTTGGAAAGGGGTGAGGGTTCTGAAATTCTTGGAAGAGAGGGAAAGGCATTTTTTCTTGAGATGGAAGGATCCAGTGGAAAAGATTGCTACTGAATTCCATGGAATGATCGAACTTTACTGCTGGTGACTGGATTGGCCATCCAGAGGTCACAGCAGAGGTATCTCCACTGATAACCCGTGGCACCGTCTAGATTTCTGGAGCATGGGGGCAAGTGGAGGACGTCATCGCCTCCCTTGAAGGTTGGGAGGACATCAGCTAGAAAGAAAGAATTCTATAACCAGATAAGTATATTCTGTAAGTTTGTAAATCAGTAGTGTCTATAGATGTACTAAAAAGATAAGTAGATAGACTGTTGAGTAAGCCTCAGAGTATTACTGTTAAATAGATGTATACGTGCATGTGTGTGCAGTAGTAAGAAATACGTGTCTGAGTAAACCCTTGTAGGGCACTGTTTCACAGAAACTTCTTAGAGATCGACAAGAAATTAGGAAAAGAATGATTTATGAGAACCCATAAAAGTAATAGATGTATCTGTTCACTGTTACTATTATTATGTCAAGATAGGTATGAAAAGTTCTGTGTTAACTCTGAAGCAGAATGCGAAGATATTACTTATGCATTTACTATGTAATCACTATTTTTCTTAAACAGTATAACTTGAAAGACCTACTGTAGGTTTAAATAGAACTTAGCAATCTATTTACTTGTTATTCGTAAACCATCGAAATATTGGATGCAGAGAAAATATACAGGTAACCTATCAAAAATACTGTTTATATATTTTATGATGAAACACCTGTAGAAAGGAAAAATAACCACCGTTCTTTTTTTCCCGGACTTAAGGGTTAGAAGAAGAATTTATTGGTAAACAAAAACTATTAAACCAAGATTTAAGAGGCGCAGCCATAACGGCCACGGCTCTACAGAGCAGACAAAGAAACAAGAATCTGAGTTTCTACTGATAAGCGAACAGTAGAAAGAGATAACCCTGTCCTGTTAGGGTTTGTAGAACTTTAACTGAAACCCATACGGGAATCATAGAACGGAAACTCCATAGTAAACAGAAAAACTTGAATGGAAATTTGCATGCGACACAATCATTTAATTATAAGGAAGACAACACAGAAAACGGAATAATATTTGAACACATATTAAAAGTGATAGAGATTCCCATTATCAACTCAGACGGAGAGCTTGCATAAACCAAAGCATTTAAAGTATATATATAACCATTGGAAAACTGTATATTTCGCATGACTACAACATAAACTAGTCGAGAAATAACCTCAACTCATTTCACCGGTATAGGGGAATAGATAAAGACTATAACTGTGTCATATATAAAACAAATCTTATAGTAGATATGTACAGAACCCAGATGCCATCGGTCTGCATTTGGGCATTTACAAAACAAGTCAAGAAAAGAATAACTCCACGGGTCGAGCCATGTCAGACACATAACAACCAGTGTTCGAAACCAAGCGAATTCCGTAAACTCGACGGACAGTTGGTTGAGGAGAGCACCCTGAATGGGTTAAATACCTGTGAAGAAGGGGCACCCTCTTATTAGATGCATCTCGCAAGAAGTCGCCGTTCCAGAAAATGATAAACCCGATGAGAGGTTTGAGTCATGTCTTACCTGCAAACAAAATGTAAAGGGTAAGAAATCTAAGCACCCAAAAGGGTAAGGAAAATACCATTAGAAAGCCGACAGCGTTTGAAATTCCTGAGAAGTGATTACCTGAAAGAGATTAAGAACCAGTGCTGTACCTGGAGCAATAAAATAAGAGATAGGGTTTAGAAATACTGAATTGAACCAAAATAAGAAGAACAGAACTCGACAGAGCATGAATGGCAACGAAAGAAAGGTACCATAACTTACCCTCTTTCTGAGGACTGAGGGCACAGTTTGGGAAGCATTTGTCAGCTGGTTGAAATGGCGACAGTGTAGCCTAAGCGTGAAAACCCTGTGGAGAATGCAAACCCAGTACACTGTCAACAAGCTAAACTGGAAAGGAAATTTTAAATACGTGATAGCAATGGGTTGATAAAATCGAATGCTAGCAAAACAAAAGGGAAAAACCTTGGTGGCCAACCGGAACATTGAGCGTGTTTAAAAACCTCTAGGACGAACTTCGCAAGGCACCACAACCCGAATGCAACTGAAGGTCTTGAATACACTGAGCGCCGAAGGAATTACAGAGAACTGGAGTCGGAATGCCGCCGGAGAAAGCCATGGAGAGTAACAATGGAAATGGCACCGCCAAGTCTGGCGGGAGTATCAAGTTGCCGGAGGCGACGGGATCTGCCACGGACAGAAACATTGATTGGAATTGCCAAATGGCGCTATGCTTATCCCGAGAGAAACTCTGTGTAAAAATCAATTAAGCCGCATGCAGATCACTTGCCACCTCGCACAAAGACCCTTGGTTAATCACGTGGAGGAGACCCTTATGGGTATGATCGTAACTTCAGAAATTAATGCGATCACGACAGGGTGATAATGCGCAAGGGGTATAGATCAAAGCTGGTTTCATACAACTATAGTATTGACATTTAAACCAACCATGCGTACTATTACATCCCGTGTATGATATGTTCGACATATAATATATAAATTGAGATTTTATATTTCAAATGATAACGTTGTTTACTTTTGGTAACTCATGATTGGTAAGTCATAAAATAGCTCATGTATTCCGAGTGAAGCTTGTGTACTGTCAATACATAAGAAATTTACTTCATGTTTTTATTAGGATGAAGCATTAAATTTACCATTGCTTGGTTTAGTATAAATTTTTTTTTGTTATGTAGTATGAACGTGACAAGTGGTATCAGAGCCGGTTACTACACTGGCACCTAAAGGTCTACTAACAAAGCTGTGTGTGTATTAGTGCACTGAGAAGAGGAAAGAATATGAGGGAAGATATAGCATCTCAATCACAACCAAACGAGACTCAAGGTCCAACAGTTATGGACCCAAAGATGTGGGTCCAATTAACTGTGGAACAGCATAAAAAAACGAGCAGATTGCTGGAAGAACATCAACAACAAATTGTTTTCCTGCTAAACATTGTACAGCAGTTACAGGAGGAAATGATGAGAGTCCGGAGGGACAATGAAAAATTGTTGCAAGACCAGGAAAAGATCCTGAAAAGTATATCAGATAAACAAAATCAGGAAATGCGACAACCCAGTGTGGAAAAAGAACTATCAACAGAAGCAGAGGACCAGCAAACCAGAAATAACACCACTGGAAAGACTGAAAAGAGTTATTCTCACAAGAGAAAAAACTGTAATAACAATGAAGCAGAATCAGAAAATCTGTCTGATCAGCAGGATCATAAGAGGCAGAAAGTGGAGCTGCAGGGAGAGTTCCGCAAGATTAAGCCACCAATGTTTGATGGCGAGGCAGAGGGGGCAGCGGAAGCATGGTTGATTAACATCAATAAATATTTTCAGGTATATGAGTATAGTAGCAATCTGAAAGCCCGATTGGCTATATATCAGCTGCGAGAGAAAGCCACACTCTGGTGGGAGGAGGTTAAAAATGTTTGCAGCATTGATGAGCGAGACATTACCTGGGAGTCATTCCAGCAGTACTTCAAGGATAAATATCTAACAGAAATATTCTATGATGATAAAGCTAAGGAATTCCACGATCTCCAGCTGGGTCCAATGACTATGGACGAGTATGTCACAAAATTTACCTCACTACTACGCTACGTACCATATCTTCGAGAGGAAAAGGCCAAGGTACAGATATTTCTGAGTAGTTTGCCTGCTTCCATGAGGGAAAGAATAGAGTTTGTTAACCCCCAAACGATGGATGAAACTGTCCAGAAAGCACGCATGTGTTACCAGCAGTTTAAGACCAAAGGGGATGGTGGAAAGGGTTGGCAGCCCAAGAAAAATCAGAAGAATACTCCTACTTTTAAAAGCAGTAAAAGCAACTTTAAGGGGGTAGGACGGAACGCTGGCAGTAAGCAGTTTAACAGGAACCATCAAAGAATCAGGTGGCCAGCTGAAGAAAAACCCACAGAAGCATCAAGCAAACCAGAGCAAGGGCAGAATTCTAAGCCTCCCCTACAGTGTTGGGGCTGTGGGGAAGCACATTACTACAAGAACTGTCCACAACGGAAAAAGAATGAGTCTGTGGAAAACTTGCACGAAGCATCAACAGTGGGGGACGTGGCGCGGAATATACCACGTATAAACGCAGCATTGGAGGATCGACAGGCTGACTTTCAACCCACAATGATTGAACTGGAAGGTACTATACTTTCTAAACCTGTCTCGATCTTAGTAGATCCTGGAGCTAGTTTAAGCTATGTAAGTCCTAAACTAGTGGAGATGTGTAAGTTGAAAGAGCAGAGGTTTAAAAAATCCTGGTTAGTTCAATTAGCCACCGAGGCAAAGCGCAAAGTGACTGCGAAAATTGTTGATTGCATATTGGAAGTTGCAGAACAGCAACTGCAGGTAGAATTAAATGTTCTACCATTAGGTTCGTATGATGTTTTACTCGGAATGGATTGGCTGGAAAAACACTGGACTTTAGTGGACTGTAAGGAAAATACCATTTATTATAGAGCACTAGATGGTACATGTAAGGAAATTAAAGGAATTAAAAAGCCTGTGCAATTACGCCCCATAACAGCATCTCAGTTAAGCAAATGTATCCGGAAAGGATGTCAGATGTACGCAATTCAAGTAGGGTATACTGAATCTAAGGGAAAAGCAACAGACATAAAAGACATTCCTATAGTGCAGGAATTCCTGTACGTGTTTCCAGAAAACATTCCAGGGTTGCCACCTAAAAGAGACAATGATTTCACTATCGAGTTGCTACCCGGAGCCTCCCCTGTATCAAGAGCACCTTACAGAATGAGTATACCAGAATTAACAGAATTGAAGATGCAGCTGCAGGAGTTGTTGGATAAGGGATATATCCGCCCAAGTGTGTCACCTTGGGGAGCACCAGTCCTCTTTGTTAAAAAGAAGGATGGAACCTTACGTATGTGCATGTACTACCGACAACTCAACAAGCTGACAGTTAAGAATAAATATCCTCTACCCAGGATCGATGATTTATTTGATCAGGTGCGGGGAGCCAAAGTGTTCTCCAAAATAGATTTGAGATCTGGATATCATCAGATCCGAATCAAGGATGGGGATGTTTGCAAAACAGAATTCCGCACCAGGTATGGGCATTATGAATTTGTGGTGTTGCCTTTCGGATTGACAAATGCACCAGCAACCTTTATGAGGTTGATGAATGGCATTTTTCATTAGTTTCTGGATCGCTTTGTATTGGTTTTCATAGATGACATTTTGATTTACTCAAAGAGTGAGGAGGAACATAAGGAGCATCTGAGAATAGTATTGGAAATATTGAGGAAGCATCAGCTGTACGCTAAATTCAGCAAGTGCGATTTCTTTAAATCAAAGATCCAGTACTCGGGTCATGTAGTGACAGCTGAAGGGATAGCAGTGGACCCTGAAAAGATTAAGACTATCATGGAATGGAGAGTACCACAGAATGTAGCCGATATCAGATCGTTTATGGGCCTGGACGGATACTACAGGCGGTTCATCAAAGGGTTTTCCAAGATTGCCTATCCTATTACATCCTTACAAAAGAAAGGAAAACTTTTCAAGTGGACGGATGAATGCCAGAGCAATTTTGAGAAGCTGAAGCAGCTCTTAACCACAGCACCAGTGCTGAAAGTTGCTGATCCCAGAAAAGACTATGTGGTGTGTACGGATGCCAGCAAGGAGGGAGTTGGGGCAGTGTTAACACAAGAAGGCAAGGTAATAGCCTATGAATCCAGGAAATTGAGAGAAGAAGCACGAAAGAATCCAGAGTACAAGTTTCTATGGCAGCAGATGGAAGCGGACGAAGAGAAAGGTAAGCCATCTGAGTATGGAAGCAATGAAGAACAAATGTTAACTTTTCGCGGAAGAACTTTTGTTCCTAACCGTGCAAGTCTCAAGGAGTTAATTTTAGACGAGTACCATCACAGCAATTATGCTGGCCATCCCGGCTACCAAAAGATGCTTTCGGAAATTAGAAAGATATATTACTGGCCAGGTATGCGCAGAGACATTGCAGAATATTTAAGCAAGTGCTTAGAATGCCAACAGGTTAAAGCAGAGCATCGGCACCCAGCGGGATTACTACAGCCCATACCCATTCCTGAATGGAAGTGGGAGGTGATCTCTTTGGACTTCATTACAGGTTTACCTCGGACAAGAAAACATAATGATTCAATAATGGTAGTGGTGGACAGATTAAGTAAATCTACCCATTTCATACCTGTGCAATCCACATACAAGACGGTGCAGATTGCAGACATATTTATGAGAGAAATTTTCAGGTTGCATGGAATACCCAAGACTGTGATTTCAGACCGGGATGTTAAATTTACCTCCGCCTTTTCGAAAACCCTGTTTTCAGGTTTAGGTACCCAAATACATTTCAGTACTGCCTATCATCCTTAGACGGATGGGCAGACAGAACGGGTAAACCAAGTTTTGGAGGATATGCTGCGTATGTATGTGATGCAGCAGCCAACTAAATGGGAGGATTATCTGCACCTAGTGGAGTTTGCATATAACAATGGATATCAGGAGTCTCTGAAAATGAGTCCCTTCGAAGCGTTATATGGACGGAAGTGTCGCACACCAATTAACTGGAGTGGTCCGGAGACAAAATTAATGTTGGGGCCATAAATGTTGGCTGAGCTAGAAGCGGAAGTAAAAAGAATAAGGCAGAATTTGAAAGCCGCTCAGGATCGACAAAAGTTCTTTGCGGATAAGAAAAGATCTTATCGCGAATTCGAAGTGGGTGACCATGTGTATGTCAGGATTAAGCCTAAAAGAAGTACCTTAAGGTGGACTTCTTGCGCCAAGTTAGCCCCTCGTTACTGCGGACCCTTCCAAATTCTGGAAAGGGTGGGGCTAGTGGCTTACATACTGGCGCTGCCTAGTCGTATTAAAGTGCATAATGTATTTCATGTGTCATTGTTAAAGCGATACATGGATGATGAGAAACATATAATTTATTGGCAGAATGTTCAGGTAAAAGAAAATATATATATATAGATATATATATTTGGTTACTATACAAAGTACTAACTGAGAACATTTGTTTTTCAAGTAGAACCGGACGGAGAGTTTCTGGTCGAGCCGCTACGTATACTTGATCGAAGAGAAATAGAACTCCGCAAAAGAGTAGTTGTCCAGGTGAAAGTGCAATGGAAGCACTTTGGACCGGACGAGGCTACTTGGGAGGATGAAAAATTCATGCAAGAGGCTTATCCGGAACTTTTCACGGATATGAGCTGAAAACACCGAGGACGGTGTCACCCTTAGGGGGGGAAGATGTAACAGTCTTGCTAAAAGAAAATTAACTAGTAGGTACTAGTTAAAAGACAATTACTATTTTATTGTTGGAAAAAGACTAGAGATATTATTTTTGAATTAAAAACAAGGAATTAATTATGTTATGAAATATTATTAAAAGAGGATTTGAAATAAAAAGGAAAATCTTTTTATTAGCTGATGGTAAAAGTTTTCTAGAATAGGAGGTGGTTGGGTAGTTAGGAGATACAGTTACTCACCCCTGGGGATAAAAAGTAAATCTTGGAAAGGGGTGAGGGTTCTGAAATTCTTGGAAGAGAGGGAAAGGCATTTTTTCTTGAGCTGGAAGGATCCAGTGGAAAAGATTGCTACTGAATTCCATGGAATGATCGAACTTTACTGCTGGTGACTGGATTGGCCGTTCAGAGGTCACAGCAGAGGTATCTCCACTGATAACCTGTGGCATCGTCCAAATTTCTGGAGCTTGGGGGAAAGTGGAGGACGTCATCGCCTCCCTTGAAGGTTGGGAGGACGTCATCTAGAAAGAAATAATTCTATAACCAGATAAGTATATTATGTAAGTTTGTAAATCAGTAGTGTCTATAGATGTACTAAAAAGATAAGTAGATAGACTGTTGAGTAAGCCTCAGAGTATTACTGTTAAATAGATGTATACGTGCATGTGTGTGCAGTAGTAAGAAATGCGTGTCTGAGTAAACCCTTGTAGGGCACTGTTTCACAGAAACTTCTTAGAGATCGACAAGAAATTAGGAAAAGAATGATTTATGAGAACCTGTAAAAGTAATAGATGTATCTGTTCACTGTTACTATTATTATGTCAAGATAGGTATGAAAAGTTCTGTGTTAACTCTGAAGTAGAATGCGAAGAGATTACTTATGCATTTACTATGTAATCACTATTTTTCTTAAACAGTATAACTTGAAAGACCTACTGTAGGTTTAAATAGAACTTAGCAATCTATTTACTTGTTATTCGTAAACCATCGAAATATTGGATGCAGAGAAAATATACAGGTAACCTATCAAAAATACTGTTTATATATTTTATGATGAAACACCTGTAGAAAGGAAAAATAACCACCGTTCTTTTTTTCCTGGACTTAAGGGTTAGTAGAAGAATTTATTGGTAAACAAAAACTATTAAACCAAGATTTAAGAGGCGCAGCCATAACGGCCACGGCTCTACAGAGCAGACAAAGAAACAAGAATCTGAGTTTCTACTGATAAGCGAACAGTAGAAAGAGATAACCCTGTCCTGTTAGGGTTTGTAGAACTTTAACTGAAACCCGTACGGGAATCATAGAACGGAAACTCCATAGTAAATAGAAAAACTTGAATGGAAATTTGCATGCGACACAATCATTTAAGTATAAGGAAGACAACACAGAAAACATAATAATATTTGAACACATATTCAAAGTGATAGAGATTCCCATTATCAACTCAGACGGAGAGCTTCCATAAACCAAAGCATTTAAAGTATATATATAACCATTGGAAAACTGTATATTGCGCATGACTACAACATAAACTAGTCGAGAAATAACCTCGACTCATTTCACCGGTATAGGGGAATAGATAAAGACTATAACTGTGTCATAAATAAAACAAAGCTTATAGTAGATATGTATAGAACCCAGACGCCATCGGTCTGCATTTGGGCATTTACAAAACAAGTCAAGAAAAGAATAACTCCACGGGTCAAGCCGTGTCAGACACATAACAACCAGTGTTCGAAACCAAGCGAATTCCGTAAACTCGACGGACAATTGGTTGAGGAGAGCACCCTGAATGGGTTAAATACCTGTGAAGAAGGGGCACCCTCTTATTAGATGCATCTCGCAAGAAGTCACCGTTCCAGAAAATGATAAACCCGATGAGAGGTTTGAGTCATGTCTTACCTGCAAACAAAACGTAAAGGGTAAGAACTCTAAACGCCCAAAAGGGTAAGGAAAATACCATTAGAAAGCTGACAGCGTTTGAAATTCCTGAGAAGTGATTACCTGAAAGAGATTAAGAACCAGTGCTGTACGTGGAGCAATAAAATAAGAGATAGGGTTTATAAATACTGAATTGAACCAAAAAAAGCAGAACAGAACTCGACAGAGCATGAATGGAAACGAAAGAAAGGTACCATAACTTACCCTCTTTCTGAGGACTGAGGGCACAGTTTGGGAAGCATTTGTCAGCTGGTTGAAACGGCGACAGTGTAGCCTAAGCATGAAAACCTTGCGGAGAATGCAAACCCAGTACACCGTCAACAAGCTAAACCGGAAAGGAAATTGTAAATACGTGATAGCAGTGGGTTGATAAAATCGAATGCTAGCAAAACAAAAGGGAAAAACCTTGGTGGCCAACCGGAACACTGAGCGTGTTTAAAAACCTCCAGGACAGACTTCGCAAGGCACCATAACCGGAATGCAACTGAAGGTCTTGAATACACTGAACGCCGAAGGAATTACAGAGAACTGGAGTCGGAATGCCGCTGGAGAAAGCCATGGAGAGTAACAATCGAAATGGCACCACCAAGTCTGGCGGGAGTATCAAGTTCCGGAGGCGACGGGATCTGCCACGGACGAAAACATTGATTGGAATTGCCAAATGGCGCTATGCTTATCCCGAGAGAAACTCTATGTAAAACTCAATTAAGCCGCATGCAGATCACTTGCCACCTCGCACAAAGACCCTTGGTTAATCACGTGGAGGAGACCCTTATGGGTATGATCGTAACTTCAAAAATTAATGCGATCACGACAGGGTGATAATGCGCAAGGGGTATAGATCAAAGCTGGTCTCATACAACTATAGTATTGACATTTAAACCAACCATGCGTACTATTACATCCTGTGTATGATATGTTCGACATATAATATATAAATTGAGATTTGATATTTCAAATGATAACATTGTTTACTTTTGGTAACTCAGGATTGGTAAGTCATAAAATAGCTCATGTATTCCGAGTGAAGCTTGTGTATTGTCAATACATAAGAAATTTACTTCATGTTTTTATTAGGATGAAGCATTAAATTTACCATTTCTTGGTTTAGTATAAAAAAAAATTTGTTATGTAGTATGAACGTGACAATAGGCCCAACTCATTTGGTGGGTTTAGAGCCAAGGCCCTCGAGTAGGGTTGAGACTCGGGTCCCACTATGCCAATTAAAGATTTGCACTATGAGAAGACTAAAATACTGTGAAATAATTTTCTATTAGAAAAGTGCCACGGTACCGGCTATATAATTCAAGAAATGATAACGTGACTGCTTGAAATTCTAATAACATAAATTATCCAAGAATTACATAAAGAGAAAACATTCATAAAATCCCTTTTAAGTAAATGGATAAATTAATACAAATTCATTCAAAAATTAGACAATATACTGAGTTTCCATTTCCACGATTGATATAAAACGAAAATTCTAAAATGAGTTCGTAAAACTTTACAAGTCCGGGCAAAGGAACAATTCCAAAAAACAATATAACCAAAAATTTCAGTAATAGAGCCACGAGGCTATGACCGAACCCGAAACACGTCCATGATAGAAAAAAAGAAAACCTGCAATAGACAAATGGGCATCCAAGAATGAGTGTTGGAAGTTACTGTGAATGGTCAGGTTAGGTTTGCGGAGGAAGTTTAGGAAAGAAATCATACCAGCAACCAAGGGCTAGGAGACTATGCCTGAACCCCCACAAATCATCGCCTCCATTATTCTTCATATATGTAATAATAAGTAGCCACAGAAGTTACCAGTTGTGGTGAACAATCTTAAAATAAATATACGCAGAAAATAAATGACAGTATGTGACAAACTAAAAAAAAGAAATCATTAAAACCCGGACTCTCCTCTTACCTATAGAGCCGCGAGGAAAAGTGTGATGTTGGAGTTAGCATGGGGGTCATCCGACATACTAGAAGTGAAGCTGTGGAAGGTCGAACAGTTCTAAGCAACATTATACACGATGGAAGTTAAACCCTTCCTTAATTTAATGGGACTCTAGAGACAGTAAACAAAAAGAAAGCGTTTTCAATTTTTAGAAGAAGATTATTATTAAAAAACAAACCCCAAGCTCTTACATCTATGGTAGCAGTGTTTGCATGAAAACTATTCCGTCGGTGGCACCTGGATCATAAAAGAGCACCTGTAGGCAGAATTTGAAGCTAGTAGATCGTAGAGTCAAACCGAAACTTCGGCAGCGGGAGAATGACTTTCTGACAGGAGGATTGGGTGTGGGTAGTTACCCTAACCCTCCTCCGTAGCCAGATACACCGTTGGTTCCGTCAAAAAGAATCGAACGCTTAAGGATGTGCCAAGGGACGGAGTGGTGTGTATAGCTGGAGATCATCACCCTTACCAAGAGATGTGATCGAGATTGTCAGGTATAAGGTTCATCCATTGTATAAGTTACAGTACTTTCGAATATAATTAAAAATTGACAAAAGAAAATACGATGGCAACCTAAGGGTGATGTTAAACATTAAAAAGGTATTAATTAAAACCATGTTGAAAGGACAGTTAGTAAATATCCATGCTGGAGTACATTAGATAAATTAAGGGTTTGATATTGAATATAATTACAATCTAATTCATGTGAATAGCTGTGTTCTTCAGTAATAAATTGAATAGATGTGGAGATAGTGTTATGATGACCAGGATTTACAAGTGTAAGTATAACCTGTGAATGTTATCCTTTTATTTTCTTATGCGTAGTATAATTTTTTTTTTATGTGTTTAATGTGATAGTAGTGACAATATGTATAGATAAAACATCAACTCATGGACAATGAACTTAATCAGTGGATTTTAATGAAGAAAATATCTTTACAATATTACGCAATGCTTTAAAATATGATACATGGTACCATATTGATGACATTCTTAAAACATAATATGAATAATAACAATGTTACTTTTTTGGGACATTATAAAATCATTAATACAAAATAATATTGAAGATGAGTATATGATAATGTATATTAATTATATAGAGAAAAAAATAGAAATTTTAATATATATAGAAATTTTAAAATGATATTTAAAATTTCATAATATATTATTGATAATACTAATAATAATAATGTATGTATGAAAATATTATTTAATATATTTGAACTTTGTATTTCACAATTTCCATAATATTACATAACATAGTGATGGCTAGTTAAACTACAACATAATCTTGATAAAAAATATTATTAGCAATTTTCTCTAAAGGTGCAAAGATACACAGAAGGAACAAAACATGCCAATGATGTTACTACAAAAATGTTGCTCCAAAGGAGTGGAGGATGGAGGGGAGGAAATTTGTTCATGCTTGAAACAGTTTCACAGTTGTCGATGCTTGTCTCATAGATGTTGCTCAAACTATCATTCCTCACTAAATCATTTTTTTCCAACCATATCACTATGTCAAAATATTATATACATATTATATCTTAGCTATAACATGCACTGTAATGAGGAGAGATATTAAAAAAAAATTTATCTAAGTCTTCAAGGCACAATCCCTTAAACACTTAAATTCTAGAACTAAAATAGATAATTATACATATTTCTTTTATACATATTATTTTAATATTTTAATCATAAAGATATATTTATTTTAAAATAATAGTAATAATAATAATTTAATGTAACGATGAAATAAGACATTAAATTGGTATATGAGACTCCCTCCTTAGTGCATATAATTCATTATACTTAATGTTTTAGAAGTTAAACATGTTATATCCTTTTCAAATTAAAATTTATGAATACACACTTATTCAAATTGTACATGTTCTTAATTATTAATATTATATGTAAAATTCAAAGTATCAATCCTAGCTTGAGTGGTTTGGTGAACAACTTATATTTAGAATTTTATAGCTCAAATCTTTAGAAATATTAAAATATTATATAAATAAAAATGAATATTTGTTCGTTTATATATATATATATATATATATATATATATATATATATATATATATATATATATATATATATATATATATATATATATATTCGTTTTGTTTTAAAATATCATATTAAAATATTATTATTATTATTATTATTATTATTATTTGATATTTGTAAGAATCAAGAAAGAATCAACATAGTGAACATAATCAGTACATAAGTGGCTCCCAAAAAAACATTATATTTGAACCCATGTGAACAAGTTATAATTCCGATATTAAATTATTTCTTAAATGTTACCAACCAGTTTATAAAAAAAAATCTTTTAACACCCTCATGAAATATTCTAGTTTATACAAAAAAATAAAAATTAACACAATATAAGACATTTATACACAATTTTGTGGAGCCATTTCTCATTTTACCCACCATCATCAAACTTCAAAAGTTTATGTGTTTTTTCTTCTTCTTTTTTTAATTCTTGAAATAAAACTACTCACCTTGATATTCTAGAATATCATAATATTATATCTAACTACCATCTATTTCTATTTTAAATGTATAAACTTTAAAATATATAATTATTAACTATAATAATAAAATATATTATGATAATTTATAAAAAATAAGTAATCTGAAATAGAAGAGGATCTAAATATATCTACTTTAAAATTAGAGACCAATTCTAGAAGGGGGACTGTAATGATCCAAATTTTTCTTGAATAAATTGGAACATTAAATTTTGTCTAAACTCATTTAGGTGATGAATAATTGGGTAAGGAGGCCCAAAGATAATGAAAACATAAATAAAATCCCTTTAGTGTGAAAATGGATTAGCCATGGAACCAGATTTCACACCCTCATGTGTGAAAGGAGATATTTGCAAAGAGGTTTCACCAAGTCAACCAGTGTAGGGTATGAGTTCGAAAGCACTACATGACAATGTAAGAGGGAAGCTTCTAGAGGAAGGGCCCATGAGGAGTCTCCAATTGCTATATAAATGGAGGGGAGGAGAGCTATTGCCATTCATGCATATGTTTATGATATTGATATGGTTAATTCGACTTATTGCGCATGCTGGTTGTTTAACTAGTCTGCAACACTGTTTAGTGCACCGAGTGTCTCCGTTCGGAGATCTCATCCTCAGCCCTGGGCGAATTCGAGTGCTTGCTCGGGTGAGGTTGTCCCATAATTATTTTGGTTCAATACCGAAGCATGATCCTCCAGGAAAGCGTTATTGCTACAACAACATAATATTGTGTTGCAGGGTGTTGTCATGGAGACTCCACAACACCTCTTCCATTGCTTGTTTTTCAGAGGGGAGAGTCTTTCCTGCCTTTGGAGGATCAGTTTGGAAGCTTGAGATCTTATTAGAAAATCCTGGCATCAGGCCAACACATATTCTTGCCCCTACTGTGCATTTTTCTCCAATAGCTAAGTTATTTTCATAGTGCATTTGCTGCGGGGTTTTGCAGATTGATTGGAGGGTGGGATCTCAAGTGTAAGGATCAGCCTTCCACTTTGGAGATCCATTGGAGGAGGTTTAATTCAGATGTTTTCATCTTATTCAGCCTTCTCTATGTTTTCCTAGTTCTGGAGTTTCCATAGCTGCCCAGCTACTACGATTTTTTTGCCATTTTGTATGTTTTAGCCAATCCTTTGGAGGATTGATGTATTTTTTCTTATAAGGGTTCGATTTTTTCTCCCCTCATTTATTTGAGATGATATTTTCATATTCAGTGATTTTTGATGCAGAGGTGCAGTAGACTACGTTATTTTCTGCAGTCCTACTTTTGGTACATGTAAATTGCCGAAAACCCTTGTCGGGTGTCCTTTTCTTGTGTAAAAGAGGTTAAACCTCTATTTCTCTGTTATTTGATCAATATAAGCTACATATAAGTCATCTTCCATCAATTTTTGTACCAACCCTAATGGTAACTACGCTCTCATAGTATTCAGAAATTTCTATTTAGCAAAGTCATGCGAAATCAAGGTTTTCTAGACTAGTCGAGAAAGGAGGAACTGTTTAACTTAGCTAGAATGCTTAGTTTGAGCTGAAATTTCGAGCATAGGTCCCATCATGACCTAAGATATTATATCCATGCATCCCCATACCTTGTTTTTACGCAAATATCTGATATTAAGCTTTTTAGTGCATAAATTTCTGATTTTCCCCATCCTTTGGATTGTAAATCTGAATTAAAGTGGTTGCTGTAGTTCAATATGATGTATTTATGTTCCTCACACCTATTATAAGCTTATTCATCATATAAATACCATTATATAGTTGATGTCTTGCTGAATCCCTGATTTTGGGATATTACAGTGGTTTCAGAGCATAGTTCTGGCTCAGCCTGTGGAGCTAGTTATCTACGACACCGGAAGAGAAATCGTGGGGAAATTTTTCTATGAAAAAAGAGGGTAGAAAGAATATTACCCACTAGAGGCCGTAGAGGTGACAAATATGGGGATCTCACAACAGTGTGACTAGCATTCACCAGCCTTCAGTAGGCCAACCAGGATCACAATGCCTACATTCTTACCTCCAGTACCGAGTGAGAAAGGTAGGCAACATGATCATATACCCTTTGGAGAATATTTCCGTAAATGGCGATCCGTGGGGGAAGACTTCAAAGCAGCTTTTCCTTTCAAATATTACTGTCAGCTCAGGCAGGATGAAAGTGAATGGAACAATGGGGGATCTAGCGCGCAGAGTTCAAAGTTGCAGCATACCACTGGGAGGTCACATTTTCCCATGTGTGAGGGATACACTGATCCCTGTGATTCTAAGCCCAAGAATATCAGAACATTGAAAAATATGAGTTTATTCTCATCTATTTTCAGATCCAGAGGAAATGCATCCACCTTTGAGGAGGTCAAGAAGATTGAAGAAAAAGAAGAGGAAGTACCATGCGATTCCTATTCTCATCAAGAAGAAGATATTGAGCATGGAAGATATTTGGATCATAAGATTCTCAGTGATTACCTTGTTGAGTATAGATCTCAACCTAGAGCCTTTAGGGAGACTCTAGATTTTCCTCATTTCATCCAGCTGAAGGAAGAGAAGAGGCGATGCAGTAGAAAAGAAATCAAAGGTAATAGATTTTTGTTGTCTACCTTTGATGGGTCATCTAATGCAAGAACTTGGGTGAGAAATTTGGAGGCATTTTTCCTACTACATCATGTAGTAGATGTAGTAGGGAAAGAAGCTGTTAAAATCTCAGTGCTACATTTGGAGGGTAAAGCCTATGATTGGTGGTGCAGCCACTTGAGCCATGAAAGGGTGAATAATTTTGCAGAGTTCACTCAAAATTTGATCCAAACCTTTGATGGAGAAAGAAAAAAGAAAGAAGAGATCACATCACCTCTTGAGGAGGCTTGTGATAATGCTGTCCCACAGATGGAGGAGCAGCCACATGCATCAACAGTTGGGGCAGCCAACACTTTTGTGGAAGGGACTCTTGTAGCCTTACAAGAAGTTCCAAATGCACATCAAGGTATGAAAATATTTCCACATTCCATTTTTGTAGCAAATTCTTTTGATCAATGTGGAGATTTACTTTTGCATGACCAAGAGTCAAATCTCATTACAACTATAGAGCAGCTTGGTTGCACTGTGGTGTGAAACATGGAAACACTCAAGAAGGAATCAAACCATCATTCTCATGATCCATTTTTGGATTGTACATCACATTGGAGGTTGGGGTTTGAAGCCTTGAAGATTGATGGTAGACATCTTGGAGTAAAAAACATTTTCTCCCTTCAAGATGACACTTTCTCAATGAGCTCTTCTCTTCTCAAAGAGGAAATTCTACTTTCAGATCCAAGACCTCATTGGTTTTGGAAGACTATGGATGAAAGGCATGTCTCTATGAGAGATCTCATTAGAGATGCACTTTGACACACCATGGAATGCAATGCTTTTCTTCCCTTCTCACAAGAGTAGATAGAAGATGGAGGACATCTTAGGATGGATAACATCTCTCATGCTTGTGTTGGACATCCCTTGAGCCATACACATCATGATGGGAGGTTTTTGCCTACCACCTATTTGATTCTTGATAGGGTCTCATTGATCCTTGAGAAGCTTACATTTCAAAATCCCATAAAGTGCAAATATAGGAATTTGATTTGGGAGGATGTTAGCCCTCATGGGAGGGGTACCAGGATGAGGAGAAGGAGGCATCCATAGGTGATTGAGTGGATTTGGTTGATGAGAAAGGAACTAGGAGGCTTCTTATAGATCTATGATACTGGGCAGCAGCAAGCTTGGCTGAGCTGGTTACTCTTGAAAGAGTTTGGCCATCACTTGGAAAACACTCTTCCTAAGAGTGGGAGGATGGGGAAAATATGGCAGGATACTTGCATCATTGAGCAGCATAGAGAATGGATGCATGATGTTGATGTGTCTTCATCACATGAGTTGTATGATGGAAGTATGAGGAGGCAGCAAAATACTTTGTTGCTTTGCTTGGGAGAGCAAGGGCAGATTTTCTCTCGCACTTTGTATGATGTTGCAAGAGGAGGGGATGGCACTATCTCCTTGGTCTTTGATGATGATTGGGAAGCACTTTCATCTTGGAAAGTATTCCACATTTTTTGCAACATTATTGGAAGAATCTTTGACAAGGAGCATGTCAAAGAACATAGTTGTGTATTGACAGGAGCTTATTTGCATAAGCTCACAACGTTGTCACCTTGGAGTAAAGACTTATGGATGAAGTGTGCCTAGCAGAGATATGGTGGATCCATAACCCATAGGTCCCAGGATCACTTCATATTTGTTGCACTTGATGAACAAAGACGAGGTAATGATGATAGAGACATCTATGGCATATTCTTCTTGACTTGGGTTTTCAAGCATAAGGAGGATTATGTTTTAGCAACACATGGTTCATTATTCTTCATAGCATGCC
Source organism: Pinus albicaulis (assembly GCA_034641835.2). Taxonomy (NCBI): domain Eukaryota; kingdom Viridiplantae; phylum Streptophyta; class Pinopsida; order Pinales; family Pinaceae; genus Pinus; species Pinus albicaulis. The sequence continues at coordinate 867,077,432 of CM076581.1, read as the reverse complement.
AAAACAGTATGAAGGACTCATGTATGGACCCATGTACCATGTTACTTCCAGCATATGGTGAGAATCTTGTTTATACATTCATTGATTTGCACACTCTTACCATTCTTATACAGTGCATTGCTTCACAAGAGAGCAAGCTCGTCAAATTGCTCCATGAATTGTATTGGGCCAATCTACATGATGGAGGCAGCCATCTTTTTTGTGGCCTTGGGAAAATATTTTATGAATACATGTATGTTCATTTGCTGCACTATATCATGTATCATATAAAGACATGCATGATTAACCATGTAAAAAGAAACATTTTTCCATGTACTCTTATCAAGCAACAACTTGTAAAACTGCGTTGTCACTACAGGGAAAGCCGTTGGTACCTTCTTGCATCACTTGTAACCTTTAGCATTTTATTTATTTTGCTACTGATCCTGTCTTCATTTTCTGATATAGATCAGATTTGTATGGGAGGCTTGATTATGAGGGAGACACATAAGCTGGATGTGTCTGTGAGTGAGAAAAATTCTCACAATTTCTGCACTACATGTTCTAATGGGAGCATGAGAGAAGATATGGCCACCATAGCCAAATGTTTATTCTCTTTTGAGGTGGGCCATAAGATTGATATTCATCCATTTTAAAGCCATGGTAAAGTGCTTGATCATGTATTATTGTTGTTACATTCATCCATTTACTATCCTTTAGTAGATGTGATGAATCATGGACATTGCTTGCCATGTAATTTTCTGAAGTTGCAGTGGACGAGACTGCGTTGTATCCTTGTGAGAATTTGTTTGCATCATCTATCATCATGTAAAAGCTTCAGAAAACCTCTCATTAGGATGTTCCATGATGACCATTTCCTATTCTTCATGGATGGATTGTTTTGGGCCAGCTTGTTCTTCATTGTTGGAGGAGGCTTCTTTGGAGGATTGTTCTCCACTTTGCCATTGGAGGGAAATAATTTTGTAGCCCAGGATCAACATACACTCTAAACTTGTCATGAGTGGAAAGAAGGATAGCAGGGGGTAAGCTATGATGCTTTCCAAGTTCAGATTTTCAGCCCACCTTCATTTCCAGAGCTTGAGGTGGAAGAAGATTTTCAGGAGTTTCCTTGTTGGGAGGTGGCTCATTTTGTTTGGATGATTGCTTGGGGATAGAGGATCCACATGGGGGAGTTGTTCCTCATTATACTTAAGACTCCATTCCTTGAGTGGAGACTCTTCAGTTCTATCCTTGCAGTTGCTTGGGGACAAGCAACATTTGGGAGGGGAGGACTTTAATGTTCCAAATTTTTTTTCAATAAATTGGAACATTAAATTTTGTCTAAACTCATTTAGGAGATGAATAATTGGGTAAGGAGGCCCAAATATAATAAAAACATAAATAAAATCCTCTAGTATGAAAAGGGATCAGCCATGGAACCAGAGTTAACACCCTCATGTGTGAAAGGAGATATTTGCAAAGAAGTTTGGCCAAGTCAACCAGCGCAGGGTATGAGTTCGAAAGCACTACATGACAACGTAGGAGGGAAGCTTCTAAAGGAAGGGCCCATGAAGAGTCTCCAATTGATATATAAATGGAGGTGAGGAGAGCTATTGCCATTCATTCATATGTTTATGATATTGAGATGGTCATTTCGACTTCTTGCACATGCTGGTTGTTTAACTAGTCTACAACACTGTTTAGTGCACCGAGTGTCTACATTCAGAGATCTCATCCTCAACCCTGGGGGACTTCGAGTGCCTACTCAGGTGAGGTTGTCCCATCATTATTTTGGCTCGAGACCAAAGCATCATCTTCCAGGACAGTGTTATTGCTGCAGCAGCATAATACTGTGTTGTAGTGCGTTGCCGTGGAGACTCCACAACACCTCTTCCATTGCCTGTTTTTCAGAGGGGAGAATATTTCTTGCCTTTGGAGGATCAATTTGGAAGCTTGAGAGCTTATTAGCAGATATTGGCATTAGTCCAGCACATATTCTTGCCCCTACTGCACATTTTTCTCCAATAGCTGCGTTATTTTCATAGTGCATTTGCTGTGGGGTTTTGCAGATTGATTGGAGGGTGGGATCTCAAGTGCAAGGATCAGCCTTGCACTTTGGAGATCCATTGGAGGAGTTTTAATTCAGATGTTTTCATATTATTCAGCCTTCTCTACGTATTCCTAGTTCCGGAGTTTCCGTAGCTACCCAGCTACTCCCACATTTTTTCCATTTTGTATGTTTTAGCCAATCCTTTGGAGGATTGATGTATTTTTGCTTATAAGGGTTAGAGATTTACTCCCCTCATTTATCTAAGCTGATACTGTCATATTCAGTGATTTTTAATGTAGAGGTGTAATAGACTGCATTATTTTTTGCAGTCCTACTTTTGGTACATGTAAATTGCTGAAAACCCTTGTCGGGTGTCCTTTTCTTGTGTAAAAGAGGTTAAACCTCTATTTCTCTGCTATTTGATCAATATACGCTACATATCATTTATATTCCATCAATTTCTGTAGCAACCCTAATGGGAACTATGCTCTCATAGTATTCATAAATTTCTGTTTAGCAAAGTCATGGGAAATCAGGGTTTTGTAGACTAGTCGGGAAAGGAGGAACTGTTTAGCCTATCTATAATTCTTATTTTGAGCTTAAATTCAGAGAATAGGTCCCTCATGACCTAAGCTATCAGATCCAACCATCCTCATCCCCTATTTTTACGCAAATCTCTGATATTAGGCTTTTTAGTGTATAAATTGTGTCACGCCTCCATTTCACCAATTTTTTTTTTTTTTTTTGAGATATTCTAACTATCAGCTTTTATCTCAATAAGATCTGTCACATCATAATTTCTATTTTGACCTAGTTCAAATCATATTTCTGCCTCTATATGATTTAGATTGTATAGTTATATTCCTCCATTTAATAATTGAGATTTAATACATTACAATTAATAAGGAGAATCTTATATCCTTGGCTAAAGGGGAGTCGTACTACTAACCCCCTTACCATCAGGGTTATCCTTTATGATTTATAATTCACATGTGCATTGATATTCTTGCCTTCGTTAATTTTAATCCAACTAGTAGGCTTATTAGGGTATTCGAATATCAGGTTCACACCAATTTTTGTAACCCATATACCCTATCATTCGAATTCATTTATATATGGTCCATAGTTTATAACTATTGGTTTGATTTATTTCGATGATCTCATATCTGCGGGTACATTGCACGTATGGATATTTTCTGAACTGTGCACCATGGATTTCTCACCAAGGGTGAGTCATGTTCTCATTCTTTTATGGTATATCATCGTGGAATTCGACAAGCATGTGAATGTAGACGTGTGAGTTCTTTTTGTACAGCGTCCTGGAAATTTAGATTTTGATGTGAGGGTTGATACATTTATCGGTCTCCATGTCATCGCATGGAATGGTTGGAAGTCCATTCCCCTTCTCGTGAGTGCGTTATGGATCCTACTCGTCATGGGTCATGGCCATGCCATCAGATTCTGAAATCTACGCATTCAATTGTATAAGAACATCGTTGCCATGGCTGGCTTTGCTAGCTGGTAAATTAAATGTCGACTTGACTGGTTTAATTGCACCTCTCGTCCTATCGATCCGTGACTTCTCTATGGATCGTTTGCCATCTGGACGCTTGAGATTTCAAGGGTACCGTTAGGGTTTTGCATTTGGAATTTTTGTTGTATATCTTGTGCGATTATGCTTTTCAACTGTTCTTTCTACCTTCGTTGGTATTTCTCCTTGTTAATGGCGATGTCGAGCCTCTGCGCACAAAAGAAGCACGACTTCGTACCCTTCAGGCCTGTATTAGCTCGTCACAACATCACGTTGCAGGTAAGTTATGTAACCACTAGTTTCGTTAACTTCGGACTCTGTTAATTATTTCTTTGAGTATCGTAATGCCTGTAATGGAAGAAATTGTATGGGTTTTATTCACGTCGTCTTTGAGTTTTTGTGTCCACTTACTATATTCGTTGTTTTCTTAGCCACCTTCATGGTTTTATTTGGTGGATGGCTAACGAGGCGCAGTATCAACATGTCTGCGTTCTTGAACAAGCAAAATACTACTTGTCTTCTGGCCTCGGAGCGATGGTGACTTGAGTTCACTCGCCCTCTGTCCCGCTAGGTAACATCGATTTGGATTTTATGTCAGTCGAGATGTTTTCTCCATTCCTTATGATGTTCAATTTTTTTTTCTAACTCTACTGCGCTGGCAGACTCTATTGGAGCGAGGAACGATCTCCTTAGTTAGGTATTTCGTTACTTCTTCACATACATTTATTTTACATTTTTTTTTCTAGGATTCCTTCTATTAAGTTTCTAAACGAGTTTAAATCGCCCTGTATGTATGCAGGTATGGAGGATGCTATGAGATTTTAGTTCGTGGCCAGATCTGAGCCAAACATATCAATTTGTATTAACTTCCTTGGCTTTTGATTTTTCAGGTTGGTATACTCACAGACGGAAGGGAGCCCATGCTCGCATATCATTTTGTTTTTTCCTTACTTTCGCACCCGTGTTAACGTTCCTTAGGGTCTTAGACAATGTTTATTGAATTCCTAGACTTTGACAGAGACTGATTATTAATCAAGTTCAGTCGTACGCTATTATCATTCGATTTATTTAAATTTGTGGTCTAAGAACAAACTATGTTTCGGTCGAGTCTGAGAGAGCTCGGTCCCTTTTGGGTTTTATGTGGTTGGGTACCGAAGGTGTTTTTTTCTGCATCCTGACAATTTTTTTTGCTTCCCATAGGATGTTTACCACATAAAGTTTATAAATTTATGGTTGTATTTATGCTAATTCACATTAAATGTGTTTATTATTACGATTTAAAACACTGAATTACTCCTCATTTAACCGGCTTATCATCATAATGGTTTTCATCTATGTAAGTCCTCTTTTTTAGCTGAGTTTCGTAAATTTTGCAGTAGCTCATGGCTACATGTTATAATTATATTTTATATGACCTTCTCTGGAATCTGGAGAGTTATAATTCCAGTTGGATTTTGTATGCACAATTAATTTTTTCCCATGTATATAAATGCTTCTAATATCTTTGGCTATATATTTACCATAATATACCAGTCTTACTATACCCATGTAGAGACTGAATTTCTGTATTGATACCTACCTATATATATTTTCATGCCTGAAGTCTGTGTACCTATTCTCCAATATATGTATTTATTTAAGTCTGCATAAAATACAAGTACTATTTGGTTTATATTTCTTCATATACATCTACCTGTTCATAGGTGTAGTTATCTAGTGATGTCTAATAAATATACATTAATAAAAAATTGTGTATTCTTTCATACAATCCTTGCTAAGGAGGCCCAAAATTTCTTTAAAGGTTATAATACTTCAGGTATTTGTGCTTCTCTCTCATATCTCTGTTCCTAGCTTGGTAAGTAGTTAAAGGAATGCTCCTGTACTCTATATTTTTACAATTTGGACTAAATTTATTCACTTCTCCAATAAACAAATTTAAATTTACAATTTTGTAAACTAGGAGGTACTAGAAATACCCAGATCTAAACTTGTATATTAATTCAGAAATTCTGGAGGATTTCTCCTCATTATTATAAGTCCTACAATTAAGCATACTTGAGAAAATTAATTTCTGTCTTGAATCTATAAATGTATGGAACAACCTTCAACCTTCAGGAACAATGTAATGAACTCAAATTGATTTCCATCGCAATTAAATATTTAACTATTAAAATTTTCTGGAAGTATTTAAAATTGAATAGAAGTAGTTTACAGTTAAATTATCTGTAGAGGAATATGTATCCTCATATTTAAACCAATCTTGGTTTAGAGATTCTGTTGGATTCTACTCTACAGATTTAGTTCTATAACTATGCAGAATTTCAAGGGTGTATTCCTTATGATTGATTCTGTTAAATGTAGAACTTATATTCTAATATACAATTAACTTTTATATGTAGCCAATTCATACTATATAAAGTAAACACACCAATAAATGTAGAGACATACCACTCATGCAATTGACCAACCTCCAAACCTTAGAGTCCTTCTGTCTCCCATAACTCACCTCCGAGCTGAGATCCTCTCCTATATCAGATCAACCCCCAATCTGTACAAGAGCATCTTATTTAAGCTATTGTTCCCCAAAGCATGTTTCTAATTCTGCGTCCAGAATCTCAGGATGCTTTTCCTCCTGTTTGCCTAGGCTTCCCATTTTAGGGATTCTTTAAAGCTGTTTTATGCTTTTCCTCAGCTTTTCCAGCTTTTTACCTCTTCCCAACTACTTTCCTCATCATTGGGTAAATTTAGATTCTTCCTCAAAAATCTAAATTAGAATAATTTCTTTCAAGGATTTTTGAAAGATTCTGGGGATTAGTTGCCTTATCCATCCTCATGGATTTAGCAAGTGATCTCATAAATCTCATTTTGGTCAATCTGCACACAATCATTTTATTCATTTCCTCAATTTAAATATTGAATTACATTCACAAATTTCTTATCCTTTGGGGTCCACTCCCCTTAGGATTAAAGTTCAAATGTCTAGCTTTGAAATTCAAACACATAAATTGGGGGTGTTACAAATTGTTGATTTTCCCCATCCTTTGGATTGTAAATCTGAATTAAAGTGGCTTATGTAGTTAACTATGATGTATTTATGTTCCTCACACCTATTCTAAGCTTATTCATCATAGAAAGACAGTTATACAGTTGATGTCTTGCTGAATCCCTGATTTTGGGATATTACAGGGACTCAAAATAGAATAGATAATTCACAAATTTGAATGCATAATGCAAAACCCAGAAAATTATGGGTAGGGTAGGCATCCAAAAACATAACCAAAATACCAAATTTCATATATTGCTAAACTGTGAAACTAAAAGAGGAACCAGAGATAAATAGTTGAACCCCAAAGGTGAAATCGAAGGAGGCTTACTCTTATGCAAAGAGGAGGGTTGGAGGGGTGATAGTTGGTATTTGTACGAGTGCCATCAAAAAATTGGAGAGGAAGATGTATTTTCCCAAACGTCTTCACCTCGGAGGCAGAGGACTCCTCTCTGTAATGGAAAAGAAAACCAATACTCATATGGGTATGCTAAATGAGAAAAAAACATGACCAAAATAGAGGTAAGTCTTGTATAAAGTTTACCTAAGAGGATGTTGAAAAAAAAATTGAAAATGTTGTGTGTTCTCCCTACAAAAAAAACCAAAATTCATTAGAAAAAAAAATGATAAAAGGGTCACGACAACCCAATTGAAAATGAATGAAATTGTTACCTATGATGCCATGGTCACAACACTCTGCACAGTACCAGGTTAGTTCCATATTCCACACACCAAAAATGTAGTAATTGAACTGCATGGTCTCTACAAAACAAGTTGCAGGTTGAGCTATGGAGGGATAGATCACACGAGAGAGGAGGCTGCAAAAAACATAGCGAAAATTTCGAAATGAGGAAGATATAAGTCACTTAAACCCTTTTGTTTTTTAAAAAGCATAAGAGTCATAGATCTAACCTCGTTTGATCTCCTTCGTCCATTTGTGACACTAAAAAAAGTGAGGGCCATGTGAATACATTTGACCATTGCCACTTGGAGATTGTGGAGATAGATAAGTCGACGTATGGGGTTCCCACATTGAACTAAAATTGAAACTATATTATGAGGAATAAAAACCTTTATACTAACCTTGTAGGGATCCATGCATATTTCATTATGTGTATTAATGTCTCATAGGTCCTATATATGTTAATATAGGAATGCAAATATGAATGCAATGAGACCATAATGATGAAATTAATAAGGTTAGGGGATTTCATAATTAAATTTTAGATGTAGGGTATGGGGTTAGAAAATAAAAACGTATGTGAGGTATAAAGGTGTACATTATTTTATATAAAGTATTTTTTAACCATGTTAACTTATAATAAGGTATTGTATATAAATAAGTGAAGATATCCCTTTGAACAACAAGGAACCAACGTGTTGAGACAACGAACTCAGAGTCTTAGTTAGAAATGAGGATTTAAATTAAAGGTCCACTATAACCATAGCTCAAATGCTATTGGAGCAAGATTTTAACAGAAGGGTGATGATCATTAATATATTTAATTGCATGATTAAAAATAAAAAAATGGGAGACATGAGTTTATCAGATCCATGAGATAGTACAACTCCCTCTACAACATATTTATCTATGCTTCCATCCCAAGCTTCTTCTTCATTGAATTCTACATCTCTACTAATAATGTATTTATTGGTGATGGGATTATAGAGTTTATATGCTTTATATTCTTCACTATATCCATTAAAGATAATTTTTTCACTTCTATAGTCTAACTTCTTTCTCAATTCTTTAGGAACATGTGCATAAGAAACACAACAACAAAAAATATTAAATGAGATATATGAAAAATATTACCATTCCATGCTTCTTGAGGAAATTGGTCCTTCATGCTCTTCGTTAGACTTCTGTTAAGGATATAAAACTCACAAGCTACTCCTCCCCAATATTATTTTTGTATATGCTTTCCCTTCAACATACTTTGAGGCATATCCAGAATAGTTCGATTTTACCTTTGAGCTATTCCATTTTGTTGTGGAGTATAGCGTGCATTAAACTACCTCTTGATTCCAGGCGATTAACAAAACTCAATCAAATATGTTAGCATATATTCACCACCTCTATCTCATCTCAAAATTTTAATATGCTTTCCACTTTCCTTTTCAACCATAGATTTAAATATTTCAAGTATAGAAAATGTTTCAGATTTCTGTTTTAGAAGATAAACCCATGTTTTTCGATTGTAGTCATCACTAAAGGTTAGAAACTAAAAATTAACAGCCAAATAAGGTGTTTTCATTAATCCAGACAAATTTGTTTGAAAAATCTCCAATGGAGCTTTTGCCCTATGGAAGAATGAGGATACAAATTTATGTCTATGATGCTTTGCAAGTATACAACTTTCACATGATCTCGTTGGATGTTGAATACTAGGTAACCTTTTCACCATCTGTTTCTTCTGTAACAAATATACACCACCAAAATATAAATGACCATATCCTAAATTCCATAACCAAAATTCATCGAAATTCTTATTTTTATAAGCATTAAAGAAGAAAGAAAACACATTTCTCATTATAAAAAAAAATGACATATTCTTTGTAATTTCTACTCTTTCTACCAACTAATTTCTTGGATATTTGTGAATGATAGTACATACATTATCCTTGAAGAACACTCTATACCTTTTCTCTATGAGTTTCCCAATGATCAACAAATTTTATTTTAAGCTAGGTACATAATACACATCATCAATTTTTATTCTCTCACCATTTCTAGTATCAACACCAATTACTCCTTTACCTTTAAAACATACCTTATTATAATTACCCAGCTTGACTTAAGACTAAATACTAGTGTGTAGAGTGGAAAATAAATCTTTGTTTCATGTTATGTGGTTGTTGAATCCACTATATTAAAGAAAAATATTATCTGAACACTCTTTAGTTACATTACTAGTCAAAAACATTGAATTCTTATGATCTTCAAATTCTTCTAAGATGTCTTCACATTGCTTACCAACACCTACATGCCTCTTTAAACACTTAGTAGAAAAATTACCATATCTCTTGTAATAATAACATTGAAATTTTTACATATCATACTTTGATTTCCTCGATGACACTTTCTATTGTTACTCCCCCTTAAATTTGGAGGACATTGCTGAGATTTCTCTTCATGCTCATAATTATCTTACAGGCGTCTTTGACCAATTATTTTGCTGCCTCTTCCTCTATTACTCGATCTTCCTTTGCCTCTTCCTCTATTAAATTGTAGTTGAGTTTTGAAGGCATTCTCCAATGTGCTATCACCATATCTTGACATCATGGGTTCTTGTGCACTCAACAAACAAGTCAACTCTTCAATTTTCATTTCACTTGTTCCCTTGAACTCTTCTATGGATACAACAACAACTGCAAATTTCTTTGGAAAACTTCGAAGGACACTCTCGATCACTCTCTTGTTTCAGAGGTCTTCTCCATAATGTCTGAATTTATTAAAAACACTCAAGACTCGAGTCATAAAAGAATCCACAATTTCATTGTCTTTCATTTTTAGATTCTCGAAATCTCTCCTCAAATTCTGCAACTTCAAATCCTTTATTTTCACTACACCCTAATAATATGATTCAATCATTCCCATGCCTTCTTCGAAGATTCTGCATTTGAGACTTTTGAAAGAATCATGTCATCTAAGCCTTGTTGAATAAGTCCAAGAGCTTTATTGTCTTTCTTTCTGTTCTCTTTTCAACGACATTAGTTCTGAACATTTGTAAGAGCCATCTCCGCTACCTCATTAGCACACTCTGGATACCCATTAGTAAAAAATCGCCAAATATCATGAGAAAGCCACAATGTTGTCATTCAAATAAACCAAGAGTCATAACTTCTTTAATAAAAAATAGGAACTGATGAATGTGTTATATTTGTATTTGTTTCCATCTCTCATAAATAATTGAAATATTCAGATAAAATTTAAAACAAACTTTTGTAGTTTAGTACTTTCAATTCATTTTAAAATAAAACTACAAAATGATGGAGATGTGAAATGGCTTCTAAAAATCCTTTTAATAACTTTCTGTGGCCATTTTTAAACAAAAAATACTTTCAATAACTTTCTGCAACCCTTTTTAAACAAAATACTTCCAATAAATTTATGCAACCTTTTTTATAAAAATAATACTTTAAAACACCCTTTTTGTCTTAAAAACTTTTACACTCCCTTAAAATATTTTATACTCCCTTAATCAACTAGAATAGTAGAACAAGTAGTTTCCTCAAGCATCATATAGGAAAAATAAAAGCTTCCTGTAAACACAAACAAAGTATTGAAAGGCATGTATATACTTTTCACTTCTACATAATAGATTTTGTTGCGATAATATTGATGAGTCCCACAATGAAATTACTATCCATGCTGATGGAGAGAGTACTCTACTACCAATATTAGCTCGAGGAAGAGCTCAATGGTAAAGATACGTGGCAGGTGACTGAGTAAAACTTGTAGCCACAGGACTTGGAGATGAAATGGTTGGTGAAGGAATTGAAACGGGAGTAGCAACTTGAGCACCTGCACTAATGTCTACTTCTAAACTGAGGGTAATGCAGCAAGCTTGATACAAGTCCTTCCTTACACAAGGTAGTCATATGTGCACCTCACAAGGGGCCACACTACACATAATTTACTTCTGAATTGATCACTGGCTCTGATACTAGATGAAAGCAACATAGAATAGATGGAATAAACAAAATAAGACCACACATAACAACATAACGTAGCTACTGCTTCTAAATTACAAAGAGAAATCTCAAATAGAAAATTTGATGCTCGACTCTTGTTGAGCATCTGTATTTATACAAAAAATTGTGTCAGTTAGAATAATTTAAAATATTATTTTCTCAAGTTGTCTTTGCCCTTTCATTTTCAACAAGAGGTGGTGACTCTTCCTTGTTGGACATGGCAAGGTGGTGAGGTGGTGCAGGGGGTTTTCAGTGAGACAGCGACAAAAGAATATGGATCTAAAATAATTATTCTTACATATTAGCCATATCACACCTTTAAAAAGGAGGGGCCAAGAAGGAACAACCAGAGTCATGGTAAAAAAATTCCCTTTTCCTTAGTTTGTTAAGTGTATTGGTAAAAACTTTATTATCTAATTATTTTTTTAAATGAAAATATATTCTTAAATATTTTGTACCTTTTTGCTAACAAAATAATTTAATGTTTAATATTAGTGTGGAAGTAGACATGAAATTGGTATATGGGCCTTTCTGGTTTATGGAACAATGGACTCACCTCAACACCAAGATATATACTCATTTTTCTAAGAACAATAAAATGAGTAAAAAAAAAAATTCATAAATACTACCATGATAGAAATACTCTCTATGATGAAACACTGAAAAAAATACGCACTCAAAAAAACCGTTCCTAGTGATAGGATGTAGACTACAAATAATGTGGCCCTAGAATGATGTTTTTTAATATTTTGTGCAAAAATAATCTCATAATGGAAAACGTAGTCTATATGATGACGTAGTGACAATAATTAAGCACTTTCGGATTTTGTCAAGTAATAAGATCTAAACTATAAAGAACACGCGACTTCAATGTCCATTTCAATGTTTATGATACAGGTACTTTCCAATTTTTCACTTTGTCCGTGAATCAAACAGACTATTCACTACGGTGAAAAAGCCATATTTCACAAGCTAAAAGAACATTGCCAATATAAATTAAATAAATAAAAGTACAACTTTATCCAATGACACATACCATACTTCTCATTTCAAACTCTCAAAAAAAAAAAAAAAACCATATAAAAATTAATTCTTATCATAAAAATTAAATCGAAGTACAACTTTATGTAATGATATAGAGTATAATTTTGAAACTTACACAATCTCATATAAAAAATAACTTTTATCATAAAATAATGAAACAATATATTTAAAAGATTTATGCAATTTTAAAATTATTTATATTCTATTTTTAAATATAATTAAATATTAGAATAACTTTATCTTAAACTATTACTAAATAGTTATTATAAATATTTTTAATATCACTTTACAAATTAAAAATTTAAATTTACTAAAATTCTTTGGAAATTTAAATTAGCTAATAAATAAATAACTTAAATCTATCTTAATTGCAACTTTATGAATCATAAAAAGTTTTATTAAAAACTCTTCTAGAATGCTATCATTTTAAATTAGTTGCAAATTAGAAAACTTTTCATTAGATAATAACAAAAATACTTTTAAAAAAAAAAATTTATTTTAAAATAATAAAATAATATTTTTAAAAGTTGTATTCAATTTTAATATATATATATATAAATTCGGTTTATAAATAGAATCAAATATTTAAAATACTCCACCTTTATAAGAAAGGGTTATTATAATTTGTTTTCCATTTTTCTTTAAAACTTAACTTAAATAATTAAAAAATTGATAGAAACTTTAAATTTACTAATATAATTCATAAACTAATAACTCAAACAGTTTTGATAGTTCAAATACTTCATAACATACATTTAGATGGTTATTAAATCAAACCATTTAAATATTTTAACATAATTGCAAGTTGTTTATAGATCATACAAAGTTTGGAGAATTTTATCTCATTTTAAATTTTACAAATTTCAATTTTAGAAAAAAACAATTTCACAAAATACTATCGATGAAAATAAAAAACAATTACAAGAAATCTTTAATTATAGAGCTTCATCAGTAAGCAATATATCTTTAATTTTAGAGCATTTTGAAATTTTCAATCCGGTCTATCTTTTAAAGTAAACAATTTAAATCTGATATATTAACAACTTTTTATTAAATAATAATAAAATTATTGAAACATTTACCAGTAAACTTCAATTTACCTGAGAGTTTCATAAGTGAGAAGCTCAATTCTTTTATGCAAAAATATTTGAAAATTTCAGTCTTGTCTTAATCTTTTAAAGTAAATAATTTAAATCTGAGATAGCTGCAGGTTGTTTAAGGATTTGTTCAAAAATTTTGGAGTCATGGTAAAACGGTTTCATAACTGAGCATATCTTTTATGTAATACGGTTTTGAAAATTTCATGGTTTGCCTCAATCTTTTAAACTAGATAATTTAAATCTGGAATAGCTAAAACTTGTCTATGGATTTTTAGAAATTTGATTTAGATTGCCTGATAATTTTTGGAGGTATTAAAAAAACTAGATCCCTATCACTTTATCACTTTTTTTTTTTCTTCAAAATTATTACCTAATATTTTAGCAAGAAAATGAGCAAATCCTGGCCATTTTGGCAAAATATTAGCCTTCACTCTCCGCAGTAAACTCGAGAATGGATCCTTCTGCATGAGGGGAAAACGTACATGTTGAAGTTTTGAGATGAAGCGCCGTAAGAGTAGTCAACGAATTCCCCGCGTGGTTGGATATTTGCCGACAGAAACACGGCCCATTGTTCTGGAGTTTGCCAGCCCTTTACTCCACATCTCGTTGTTTTGAGCACTCTCCCATCGTGCTTCCCAGTGTTCAGGTTTCTCGAATTTTTACTGCAAGACTCCTCCTCTCTCTGTACGCATCTCTCCATTCGCGCATAATTGAAAGGAGTGATGTCGATCGTATCGAACCATGGTAGATTTCCATAATGGTTAAATAGAAAATTGGGTAGTACGACTGACCTAATACATAATAACAAGGTACTTCTATAATGGTAAAATAGAGAATTGAATAGTAAGTCTGACCTAATAACAAGGTACTGAACTCATTCCAATCAAATTTTGAACAAATATGCGCAAAATAGCAGATCGACAAGGTACTCATCTCATTTTAATCAGATTTTAAACAGATATTATTTAATGGTAAAAGAGCAAACAATGAAAAAAATGGAATTGTTTAAGGATATGGAAGAATTGCTCGGCCAAAAATGGCTGGAATTCTAGCAAAAAAATTTCAAGAAATCTTGCAGTAGCAGTGTCTGAATCATTTTTAAGATGGTAAAATAGATTTAGCACCATCAAAAACCTCTAGAACACCAAAAAATTGAAGTTTGATAACTATAACCTCGATTTACACAAAAATCCTGCCAAAATTTCTTAAAATCATTCCAGAATTTCCATGATTTTGAGGAAAAAAAAATATTCTATTTAGACTAATGAAAAATAATTGGAGAACACCTAACTTAACCAATTGAAAAAACAAATTTAATGTAATTAATAATATATTAAAAATTTTGAAAAATTCCCAGTGATTGCTGAGGAGAGAGGGCGCCACTTCTCGCTGGCAGGGAACTTGTCCACCTCACGCGCATGCACGTGGCTGCCCATTTTATTTTAAATGCCAAAACATGGGGTATTTATTTGCACCCGAGCTAGCCTCCCATTGTTGTCCTCTACATTTACCTTCGACTGCTGCTCTTTAATAATGTTCGTCTTGCCTTGGCCACCTCCCATGGCCCTCAAATCTGCCACCCCTGCTCGTTCTTCTGCCATACAGCTCTCCCTTCGCCTTTGTGCAGATGCCTATGGTTTCACTACCACGCTTTGGTTCCTTTGTTCTGTCCCCCTCCCATGTGGTTGCCTCTTGACAGAAAAATTGGGGTGCAGGCGCTAAGGAGAGCTGTTCACTCTTCTTCCAATAATTTTTTCCTGCTTGGGAGTCTTCTCAATTTTCTTATTTCAATTTTATTTATCAAAGTCGTGGAATTTGATTAATGAAATACATGATAGGTTTAAAAACCCTTCAATAATATGTTAATCCTTGCCACAATACTTCAAAACCCCTTTAACTATGAAATCTCCCTTACAACAATGTTACAAGGCCTTTTTTTAATTCATTTAAAACCCAAGCTCAAACCCTTTGGTAGCATAATACCTTGACTTATAAATGAAGATTAGACTACCCCAACCATAGTACTATAATACTATAACAAACAGTTCGGAACCTTTGAGAAATTACTCAAGCACTTATAATATTAACAACCATTGAAATGGTTAATTCACTTAGCGTTAAACTTATACTCGGGCCCACCTATTTGGATTCCACTTATTTAAATAAGTCTTATCAATTGAATAAACCGCTGATCGTACCTTGAGTTATCCTTCGTGCAGCTTCCTCGTGCAATTGTTGTTTGATCTTCCACAACCCGGATCCTACGGAAATCGCGTTTTTTCTTTACCAAATTTTAGCGCTAAAAAAAAAACGTGAAATAGGCGGTTTTATAAACGTGACGTGGTGAAAACCTATTGGACTGTGTTTTTATTTCTAAAACCGCTCTTGGGCCAAAATCTTGCGCGATACCAGTGGTATCCTCCTCCTAAACCGCTCGGCTTCCAATCCAATATTTGACTGTGGGTTTGACTCAGGGTTCCGCTCCTTTGAAACTCGCTTTTATGTCCCGGTGCTATGAGTCGCTCTTCAACTATATCACTCCTACAATAAAGCTCCTACCATAATCGATGGTGCTCTAAGGGAACATAGGTCTCAACGTTTTTTTGGCCGGGTTCTTATATATTTAAACAGATAGAGATTCATTATGGTCACACCAACCAACGGAACTAGCTATTTGACATTCTTCCAAATCTCTATACAGGACAAACACATTCGATTCATTCACTGTGAACATGAATTCAAATACATTCAGAGGGAAATAGAAGATTTCACACATAATTGCATTTCTTTTCAAGTTATACACAGAAGTTCTCAACTCGAAGGAATGAGTCCTTCGGAAAATTGTCAATAACGCACATAGATATCTACAAGTTCACAGTATTATTAAAACAGAGAGCAAGACCTCTCGACTCAGTATTCTACTACCAAATCCCCCCTTTACTTTGTATCAGGGGTTACATTTTATAATCCTTTACATGACTCTTCGGCTCCTTCTTGAGGACTGATTTTATTTTTAACATAAAAGACTAATTACATAATATTACTATAACTCTACCAACAAAAACTAAATAGGCTGACACGAATCAACTATTCAGCTTCCTCACTTATTAGACTAATCCTATCTACCCTAAGTGTAACTAAAAGCTAAGGTATTGACACCTTTGCTAGTACATTTCCTTCAACATTCTCTAGCCCTTGTAGTCACAACATGTGGACAATTTTCTCACATTGCTGACTAGACTCAAATGCCCCTACATCAGACTCCTGAGGGCACTTTTCTTCATGAGCTCCTATCCATGAGCTCTTTCACAGAACTTCCCAGCTTCTACAACATAAATTCTGTCATCCAAGTAGCATCTTCATCTGGCTGGTCCTTCCACTTGATCAAATAATGGAAATATTCTTATCCTCTGGTTCTCTTAAACACCTTCTTGTCTAAGATTTTCTCTAGCTGTAGTGGCTGTGATGTAGGTAATTGTTTTACAAACTCAATCTGTTCTTTATCTGCTGGTCCTTCATCTGTGCCATCATCTTCATATTTGTATAAATCTGCAATGTTAAATGTTCGAGATATCCCAACATCAGGAGGCAATTAAATTTCATAAGCATTAGCAGAAAATTTTCTTCGTATCTTGCATGGCCCTGTCTTCTTGAACTTTAATTCATTATACTGCTTCTTTGGGAATCTTTCCTTCCTCAAGTGTGCTAGAACCAAATCACCAACTTCAAAACTAGTTCCTCTTCTGCTCAAATCTGCTCTGCCTTTGTACTTGATGTTGCTGCTTTGTAGCTGTTGTTTTACCTGCTCATGTATTGCTTGGATCTCTGAAGCAATTTCTTCTCCATCAACACTCCTCATTTCTGCTTTTTCCAAGTTCCTCAGTTCAGATATTCCTCTGGGGTGCATTCCATAAACAATACGGAATGGGCTCTGACTTGTACTCCTGTTTGGTGAATCATTGCATGCATATTCTGCCTGTGGTAAAATATGATCCCACTGCTTAGGATGTTCTCCTGCAAGACTCCTAAAAAGGTTACCCAAACTTCTATTTACTACTTCAGTTTTCCCATCAGTCTGAGGATGATATGTTGAGTTGAAACTCAGTTTAGTACTGATCTTATTCCACAATTTATTCTAAAAATGGCCCACAAATCTAGTATCTCTATCGGAAACAATACTCTTAGGCAACCCATGTAATCTAACAACTTCTTTGAAAAACAAGTTGGCAACATGAGTAGCATCACTGGTTTTATAACATGGAATAAAATGTAATAAAATGTGCCATCTTGGAGAATCTATCAACTACAACAAATATTTCATCATTCCCCCTCTGTTTCTTGGGAAATCCTAAAAAAAAATCCATACCTACCATATCCCAAGGCCTATCTGGAATAGGCAATCAAATGTACAATCCTGCATTTTGGCTTCTTCCCTTTGCATATTGACAATTTTTATAGTTCTTCACAAGGTTTTCCACTTCAGACCTCATCCTTGGCCAGTAATAAAAATGACTTAGCTGTTCATTAGTTTTATTATCACCAAAATGTCCAGCAAGTCCACCACTATGCTTTTCTCTCATTAAATTCTCCCTCATATAACAATTTGGTACACACAATTGATTTCTTCTGAACAATAAGCCCTCTTGCAAGAAATAGTCCAACGATTGAATTTTGTCTATCAAAACAGGGTTACAAAATGCTTCAAATGCTTCTTTGAAATCCAAATCTGTTTTATAAATTTCTTTAAGAAAATCAAATCCTACCACTTCAAATTGGTTTTCTTGAACAAGCATGTTTTTCCTACTCAAAGCATCAACTACCTTATTTTCTTGGCCACTTATATTCTTCAAAACAAAGTTAAAAATATGGAGATATTCAACCCATTTGGCATGTTTGTGATTCAATTTAGGCTGCTGCATAATATTCTGTAAAGCATGGTTATCTGAGTATAGCACAAATTCCTTAGACATTAAATAATGCCTCCACTTCTTCAATGCCTGCACAATTGCATAAAATTATTTTTCATAAGAGGAGTACTTTCTTCTTGTCTCATTCAGCTTCTCACTAAAGTATTCTACAGGTCTGGCTTCTTGACTCAATACAGCCCCAATGGCTCCCCCACTGGCATCACACTTCACTTGAAATGGCTTATTAAAATTAGGCAAAACTAGAACAAGCTTCTCAGTTATCTTCTGTTTCAAAAGCTGAAAATTCTTTTCAGCTTCAGCAGTCCATTTGAATGGTTGTTTGTCCTTCTTTATAGTCTCAATGATAGGTGCATTAATCTTGCTAAAATTCCTTATGAATTTTCTGTAAAAAATGACAAGTCCATGGAAAATTCTTACCTCAAAAACACTTCTTGGTGAAGGCCACTCCAAAATTGCCTTGACCTTTTTCGGATCCATCTTCAGTCCTTCAGCAGAAACAACAAAACCCAGATATACGAACTCTTCTTTCATGAATGAACACTTCTTTAAGTTTATCAACAACTTCTCTTGATGTAACTTCTTCAAGACATAATTAAGATACCTTAAATGTTATTCCTTTGTTTTTTTGAAAACTAATATGTCATTCAGATACACTATTACAAATTTACCAATAAATTCTCTTAACACTTCATTCATGAGCCTCATAAAAGTACTAGGTGCAATTGATAACCCAAAAGGCATCACCAACCACTCATACAACCCTTCATTTGTTTTGAAGGTTGTTTTCCATTCATCACCCTCCTTTATCCTAATCTGATGGTACCCACTTTTCAAATCTAGTTTTGAAAAATATTTTTCTCCATTCAAACGGTCCATTAAATCTTCAAGTCTAGGTAAAGGAAATCTATACCTGATTGTTATCTTGTTGATTTCTCTTGAATCAGTGCACATTCTCCAACCTCCATCTTTCTTTGGGCTTAACATTGTAGGTACTGCACATGGACTCAAGCTTTCTTTGATAAGACCTTTGTCAACCAATCCCTGCACTTGCTTTCTGATTTCTTCATTCTCTGTGGGAGTCTTTCTGTAGGCTTCTTTGTTTGGCAGATTTGATCCTGGAATTAAATCTATCTGATGGCTATTTTTTCTTACAGGTGGTAATTCATCAGGAAAATCATCCACAATAATATCACAATAATTGTCCAGCATTTCTTGAATTTCAATTGGAAAATCATAAATTTTTGTGGAAGTAAGCACTACTTTAGGTTTGCAAACTAAAGAAAAAATTACCTCTTCATCTTCAATCTGTTGTAAATACTGTTTCCCACTCAGCAATAAAGTCTTTGGATCATAATTTTTGCTTGATGGTTCTCGTTCCTCCATAGGTATCAACGTGTGATGCACTCCATCCTGAAAGAACTTGTAAGTGTTCTTCTTACCATCATATACTGCTGCTCTGTCATACTGCCAAGGTCTATCCAGCAGTATGTGACACACAGCCATAGGCATCACATCATACATGATTTTGTCCTTGTAGCTTCCCATCAGCAACTCTATCTCACATTGATCCTTCACAATCAGCTGGTGTCCTTTATGAAGCCATGAAACCTTGTAGGGTGTTGGATGTTCCCTTGTCTTCAATTTTAGTTTCTCTATCACCTCTGTAGAGACCAAATTGTCTGTGCTGCCATTATCAATGACCAACTGATAGCATTTCCCTTGGAATTTTCACACACTCCTGAACAAATCTTCCTCTGTGTTGGTTCAGCAACTTCTTTTGTTTGCTTCAACAAAAACTTATTGACCACCAAAGATTCTCCTTTCTCTAGCAGAATTTCTTCTTCTATTTCAGACAGCCTTGCTACCTCTTCCCTAATCTGAGCAACAATTGCATTTCTCTGACCAGTACCCATATTATTTGGGCATTCATAGTGATTATGCCCCAATTGGTGACATCTGTAACACATCACTTCTCTTCCTTTGTTTATACCTCCTCTTCCTCTGTAGGAACCCTTTCTTCCCCTTGCATCACCTTCTATGGATGCATTTTGAGGTGTGCCGCTGCTATCTCCATCTCTTGGTGTTGTAGACCTTCCTCTACCACCTTGACTTCCCTTTCCTTGGAAATTACCTCTTCCTTTGGCAGACTGCTTTCTCAGTAGTTTTTCTTCAGCTTTCAAGGCCATTTGATAAGCCTCTTCAATTGTCTTAGGAGACAAAAATACCTATCTCATCCTGGATCTCCAACTTGAGACCATTCACATACCTGGAAACCTTCTCTGTTGTGTCCTAGATTTTTCCATCTCTTATACTTACTTTATAAAACTCTTCTGTGTATTCTTTCACTATCATCAATATATGTCTAAGGTTTTGCATTTTTCTAAACAATGTAAGCTAATAATCGCTAGGCAAAAACTTACCTCTCTGCTTTGCCACCATTCTGGTCCAACTCTTGATTGGTTGTTTACCAGCTCTCCTTCTCTCTGCTTGCACTCCATCTCGCCAAAGTGTTGCATGTCCCTTCAACCTTGTTACTACAAATTTGACTCTTTTGTCTTCACTTATTTCTTCATAATCAAAACATTTATTCATCTCATTGATCGATTCTATCAATTCTTCTTGATTCAATCCTCTTGCAAAGCTTGACACTTCAAGTCTAGGCTTGGATGTATACCCTAGAACAGATTTAAGGAGTCTCATCTCAGGAGGAATCTAAACATTCTCTCCTACCTCTTCTTCAGTTTCAGCTTCACTGACATCCTCAGAATCTCTTGGGTGTCCTAATTCCATTACTTCAAATCTGGATCGGAACTACTGCATGGTCTCCAATACTTTTGCATTGGCAACTGGCCTACCTCTTCTTCTACCAGCAACACCTCTGGAAAATTGGAAAGCCATGTTGGAATTCTTCTTTTGGCTTTTGGAAGTCAGTTCAGTCTCTTCAAAAATGTCTTGAAATCTTCTCTGATACCACAATGACAGCAAAATTGGGGTGCATTCGCTCAAGAGAGTTTTTCACCCTTCTTCCAATAATTTCTTCCTTCTTGGGAGTCTTCTCAATTTTCTTATTTCAATTTCATTTATCAAATTCATGTAATTAGATTAATGAAATACATGATAGGTTTAAAAACCCTTCAATAATATGTTAATCCTTGCCATAATACTTTAAAACCCCTTTAACTATGAAATCGCCCTTACAACAATGTTACAAGGCCTTTTTTTAATTCATTTAAAACCCAATCTCAAACCCTTCGGCAGCATAATACCTTGACTTATAAATGAATATTAGTCTACCTTGATAATATTAGCAACCATTGAAATGGTTAATTCACTCAGCGTTAAACTTATACTCGGGCCCACCTATTTGGATTCCACTTATTTAAATAAGTCGTATCAATTGAATAAACTACTGATCGTACCTTGAGTTATCCTTCGTGCAGCTTCATCCCACAATTTTTATTTGATCTTCCACAACCCGGATCCGACAGAAATCATGTTTTTTCTTCACCGAACTTTAGCTCTAAAAAAAACATGAAATAGGCGGTTTTATAAACGTTACGTGGTGAGAACCTATTGGATCACGCTTTTATTTCTAAAACTTCTCTTGGCCCAAAATGTTGCGCGATACTGGTGGTGTCCTCCTCCTGAACTGCTCGGCTTCCAATCTAGTATTTGACTTTGAGTTTGACTCAGGGTTCCGCTCCTTTGAAACTCACTTTTTCGTCTCGGTGCTATGAGTCGCTCTTCAACTATATCACTCCAACAATAAAGCTCCTACCATAATCAATGCCGCTCTAAGGGAACACAGGTCTCAATTTTTTTTTGGTCGGGTTCTTATATATTTAAACATATAGAGATTCACTATGGTCACACCTACCAATGGAACCAGCTATTCGACATTCTTCAAAATATCTATACAGGACAAACACATTCGATTCATTCACTGTGAACATGAATTCAAATACATTCAGAGGGAAATAGGAGATTTAACACAAAATTGCATTTCTTTTCAAGTTATACACAGAAGTTCTCAACTCGAAGGAATGATTCCTTCAGAAAATTGTCAATAACGCACACAGATATCTACAAGTTCACAATATTATTGAAAAAGAGAGCAAGAATTCTCGACGCAGTATTCTACTGCTAAATCCCCCCTTTACTCAGTATCAGGGGTTACATTTTATAATCCTTTGCATGACTCTTTGACTCCTTCTTGAGGACCGGTTTTATTTTTAACATAAAATACTAATTACATAATATTACTATAACTCTACCAACAGAAACTAAATAGGCTGACACGAATCAACTATTCAGCTTCCTCACTTATTAGACTAATCCTATCTACCCTAAGTGTAACTGAAAACTAAGTATTGACTCCTTTGCTAGTACATTTCCTTGAACATTCTCGAGCCCTTCTAGTCACAACATGTGGACAATTTTCTCACATTGCTGACTAGACTCAAATGCCCCTGAATCACCTCTCTTTGAATTTTGGCACCCTAGTTGCACCAGAGGTTGCCCCTTCTACTCAGACTCCCTCTCAGTCCCCTTCCTCTGCCATGCCCAGAAGAAATAGGATGCATTTCCAAAGAGCAGGAGGGCTGGGCCTCTCTTTCAAGCCTCCCTCCTTGGCCTCTGTGGGTAGGGCGATGAATTTCACTATGGATTGGGCGCAACCATATGTCCTAAACTCCGTCAACCTTACTGTCCATTTGTCCCTCCATAGTCCGAGCCTTCCCTCTAAACCCTCTGGCTCTGGCCTCCGCCCCAGAAAAAGATCCTATAATTCTACCATTCCGTCTGCTCCAGCCTTCTCTCCTCACAAAATGAATTCCTTTCCAGTGCAAAGCACTTCAAGCAGCGATGCAGGTTCAAGCTCGGACGAGATAGGAATTGATGTTGTTACCAACACCCAAGCGATCTCCTCCATTTCGCCCGATGCCATAGTGCTACTTCTTCCTCCCTCAACATCCCACGCGTCCGAGAAGGAGGATGACAAGTCAGACTATGCATGCAAGATTGTGGAAGAGCCACCCCTCCCTCTAGAAAAGAATGACAACTCTCTTTCAGTTTAATGGCTCGGTGCTCATCTCTTTTTCCAATTATTTTTCAGCGATTTCTAGTTTTCTAATGTTCTGGTTTAGTCCATTGTTATGGTTTTGTCCTAAACTTATAACCTGTCAAACTGGTTTCCCACTATAGGAAGCTCATTATCAATTCTTCTACCAGGCTTGTTTCCCCATTTGGACAATCCCTTTTTTGAATTTTCGCTTCTGAAATTTCTCTCCGGAATTGACATGCCAACTCTAGAAAACAAGAAATGTAACTTTTGAATTTAGATGATATAATAGATATAGCCTCACTTAGAAAAAAAACGATATTAAAACACTTGAAAATTAAAATTCTATTCATTAATAAATTTAATATAAATAAAAATAAATTTCTGAATAATGCATTTATTATTATTTTATATTCATTGTGAAATTGTTTCAAAACTATAAAAGTTATTTCGTTAATGTTCTATTTTTTATTAAATTTTAAATATTGTTTAGATTATTTATTTGAAAAACACAATGTTTTATTTTTTATTAAATTTTAAATAGTGTTTAGACTATTTATTTGAAAAAAAAAATTATAACATTCCACTCATTCGATTGAGAGAAGAAACAATAAAGATTCCCTTGAACTATTCAGAAGTTTATTTACTTTTCGTTAATGAAACGTCATTTCAATAAAATATTAATCATTATGTCTTATAGATTGTCTTTACTTGCAGATCAGGTCTGACTGACAGACTTAGACGAAACTATAAGACTATCGAATCACTTAAATAATTCACAAGTTTCATTACTTCTCATTAATGAAACGTTATTTTAAAATAATATAGTTAACTTTGGATTATAGATTGTTTTAACTTGTAGTTCACCTCTGCTTGACACGCTTACAAGAAACTATATGACTAGTACGGGTTTGATTGACGGCATATTCTATATGAAATCATTTTTAGTTGGGTTCATCTCGTTTTTTCATTTAACATATGTATGTATATTTGTTTTTTTTTAAACGAAAAATGAAATAAGAATTTATAAAATTTTAAAGAAATATGTTTTTGTATTTATAATTATATTTCAAGAAAATTTCCGTATCAGTTTTTGTTACATGATTATGCAATAATTTAGTTTTTAAAAATGATTTATAATAAAATTTATTTTATTTATTTGAAAATAATATTAATATTATAATAATTAAGTTAGTGAAAATTTTTACATGATTACGAAATAATTTAGTTTTTACATTATTTTGATTCATCTCAAAATAATAATGGTATTATAATAATTAAATTAGTCACTTAACACATATTCTATATACTCATGTGAATAGATCATAAGAATTATCAAAATAACTTTCATTATAGTTTTGTTATAAATTAATATATTGTTTTTAAATTATAATTTCATTATAAGAGATATTTATTTGGATATTTTTTTATTAGTTTCTAATTATTTTAATATTGTTTTAAAATAAATCTAAGATTATAAAGTATTAGAAATCATTAATATTTTATTTTTATTTGTAAAGTTGTTTAAATTTGTTTTAGGTTTGATATGTTTTTGAACCAATGGCCTTCACATTACTGAGTGACCTAAGTGTATATATCTATCACCAGTTATTCTATGCTTCATGGACCTTATAAATAAAATCACAATATATCGTAATGTATTTTTCTTTTCTTGTCATTTCTATTGCCTTAAAAAATATTGGATTTTACATTAAAAAATATGAGTAATATTTCGAATCTCTTACTTAGAAAACTAGACCATAATTAGAAAAACACTTTTGATGGAAGAGGGTTTTTCATAAGTGAGTATATGTTTTATGCAAGAAGATTTTGAAAATTTCATTGTTTGCCTCTATCTTTTAAAGTAAATAATTTAAATCTGGAATAGCTAAAACCTGAAAATTTTTAGAGGTATTTAAGAAAACTACATCACTCTAACTTTGATATTTTAGGTCTATTATCCTTTTTTCCCACAAAATTACTACCTCATATTTTAGAACCAAATGAGAAAATCCTGGCCGATTTGGAAAAGGATTATCCTTCACTCTCGCAGTAACCTCAAGGATGGATTCCTCAGCAGGAGGGGAAAAAGGGGAAACTTACATGTTAAAGTTTTCAGATTCTCATTTCCAATGGCAACAAGAAAAAGAAGCGCGCTAAGAGTATTCATCGAATTCCCCGCCTGGTTGGATATTTGTCTATAGCGACAGGGCCCATTGCTCTGCAGTTTGCCGGCCCTTTACTCCAAATCTCTCAAGTTTTCTGAACACTCTCCCATCATGGTTCCGAGTGTTCAGGGTTTCTCGAATTTTGACTGCAATACTCTTTCTCTTTGTATACATCTACCCATTAGCCCATAATTGAAAGGAGTGATCTCGATAGTATCGAACCATGGTAGATTGATTTCATTCTAATTAAATTTTGAACAAATATTACTTAATCGCAAAGCAGCAGACAAGACAAATATCAAAAACAAATGAAAAAATAGACAATACCTTGGATGACCAATTAAAAAAACAAAAACACTTTCTCCTTGGTTAAAATTCTAATCATTAATAAAATTGTAATATAAAATTGTAATAAAATTGTAATATAAAATTTAAATAAATAACAGTAAATTTATTTTTGATAACAATAAAATTTCCAAAGACGAATATTGGAAACTGCAAATAAAAAAGCATCATTTGAAACCAATTAAAATATAACGAGTACCCATATGAATAATAAAAATTCACTTCAAGTGGAAAAGAGTTTTCTAAAATAATAATAAACATTGCAGTAAATATACAATGTCCAAGTCTATTATTATACGATAGAATTTCTTTTTATAGTCGTTGCGAAATTGTTTCAAAATTATAAAAAATACTTCGTTAACGTTTTATTTTTAATTAAATTTAAAATAATGTTTGAATTATTTATTTGAAAAAAAAAACAATTATAACATTACACTCATTCGATTGAGAGAAGAAACACTAAAGATTCCCTTAAACTGTTCACAAGTACGTTACTTTAATATAGTATGATTCAGTTTGTGTGTTATAGATTATTTTTACTTGCAGTTCACTTCTGACTGACACACTTTGACGAAACTTTAGTATAATATAGTTCACTTTACATTATAGATTGTTTTTACTTGTAGTTCACTTCTGATTGACACGCTTACCAGAAACTATAGATAATTAGTATGGGTTTGATTGAGTGCATATTCTATCTTAAATCATTTTCAGTTGCGTTCATTTGGTTTGTACATTTAACAAACGTATATATATTTATTTAAGAATAAATAAAAAATTAAATAAAATTTTATAAAATTTTCAAGAAATGACTATGTTTATGTATTTATATATTTATATTTATATTCTAAGAAATTTTCCAAATACAATATTTTTTACCTAGATTATTATATGCAATAGTTTTATTTTTAAAATGGTTTATAATAAAATTTATTCGATTATTTTAAAATAATAATAGTATTGTAATAAGTAAATTAAGCACTTAATATATATTTGATACCCTCATATGAATGGATTATAAGAATTCCAAAGTAATTTTTTTCATTTGAGTTTGGGTAGAAATTAATATATTGCTTTTTTATTATAGTTTTATTATAAGATATATTAATCTGGATATTTTGTTATTAGTATATATTTATTTTAATATTAATTTTGAATAAAGCCAAGATTATAAAGTTAACAGAAATTTCACATCACCAAGTGACCTAACACTACACCCCATCACCATTTGTTCTATGTCTTGTAGGCCTTATAATAAAATCACCAATATATCATAATTTTATAATTTTTGTCAGTTTTATTTCTTTAAAAAATATTGGAGTGTACATCAAAAGTATGAGTCATATTTCCAATCTCTTATTAGGGAAACTAAACCATAATTAGAAAAACACTCTTTATAGAGAGGAAAATGAGATGTGAAAACGAAAAATATTAGAAAATTCAAAATTTAGTATTCAATTGCTTGCATACGATGCTCTCACTAGTAGTATTTATAGCATAGTAAACACAATTTTTTTACATGATACATCTAATCTCATGGGTTTGAATTGAAGAGTGCAAACTGTGTAGGCCCCTTTAAGTCCTTAAGATATTTTCCTTCTGTAGGGGGTATAACAAGATGTTGCTCTATTCCATCCTCTCTTCAAACCAAGTCACTCAAATGATGATGTAAGTGGTCCAAGGAAAAAGGGACATTCTTCCAATGCTCCTATGAGTCTACAAGCGTGCACCCAAAAGAGAATTTCATCTACCAATAAAGTTCAATAGTTTGTGTGTACTAGTTGAAATAACCTTTGGTGTTCCTTGTCTTCATAATCCAGTATGCCCATTCCATTAGGACATTCTTATCTAGTAGGGGAGTTTAGTGCATGCAAACTTCCCCCTTATCACGAGAAATTTCTTCCTTGAGAGGGCTTGGCATTAGGTCTCGATATCACCCACTAAAATACTCCTACTAGTGTAGCTTGTGTGTGCGCCCCCTATGGGCCGATTATTCATAATATAGTTCCTCCCATTGAAAGCATGCTCATTGACGAGGCATGGGATTAAGAGATAAAAGAATGAAAACTTGAAGTAAAGGTATAGGAAACTTGACACAATTAAGAGAGTAGGGATGTTTCCACACAAAGAATGAATAAACTAATAACTTGTTCCAAATGAGGGATAAGTCAAAAAAAATTATAGATATCTCAACACAGCTGAGGGGGATAAGGATTACAAAAATATGATTTCAAAAAAACATTCAGTGCCTCCATAATAGGGGTTTGTAGTAACTTTCCAAGGAAATGTGTGATTGCAATTCTAAAATAGCAGGAGGGAAAACTATATTTAAACAAAAAAAATATAAAATGGGTCTCTAACCACAGGAATAAAGCCAACCTCAAGGACCATAAATTCGATTTCAACCATAGTATGAGTTGAAAGACACTGGTGCTCCCACACATCGAGAACATAGCTAATAAATAGCATAAATTTTGTAAGATAAATTCGGAAGGCTCTGTGATATACCAATATAGTAGGGGTGGTATAGGGATTAGAAATATTTTTCCCACATCAAACACCAAAATACACCATAAAGGGGCTTCTGGTAATTCTATAGAGAGACTAGTAAACACACTTTCGAGGCAGGAAGAGAGAGAATCAAATTAGCATAGATAGGAGGCAATTGAATGTCATGGTAAAAATTGTATCGTCAACATCGGGTGCCTGCACTTCCTTCATCAAAAATAGGATGGATGCTAAGATATCAGTTCCCCCATAGACCTGAGACTAGGCTAAGAGACAACACAAACTTCTTCCCTCAAACATTGGCAACATTGTAGGTAAAGAAATAAAACCTACCAAAAATAAGTATGGTAAGTGTAAGCATATTACCAAGAGTTTGCTTCCTTTGGATAGTATTGAAGGAAAAAACAACCTTGCATCATGAAAAAACTGGCTAGACTGGTACTTCGTCATTAAACATGGATCCAAGAAAAGCAAAATTGTTATACCACCATACCATACCACAACAACACTTCCTTCCACCTTCAGTGCCCACATCTGGCTTTGGAGACATATTACTGTCAAGAAAAATGCATGCATGTTGTTTAGGGAATGCAACATGAAGGAGGCCATGACAATTCCTTCTGCCACTTGAATATGAAACTCGAAAATAGTGTGATGCAACCACCACCTCCTCTCACTTGTATTTTATTTTTTCATATTATTTCCAATAAATAATTTGGCCATGTGAACCTTAAGGAACTTTAAACTTCTCAATGGTGTTCTAAAAATCCACATGTTCACGAGCCATGTGAGAAAGCAACAACCCGTAACTCAAATGTCATGCCATCCAAAAATATATTATATTTATCTTAATATTATTAAGAATATATATATATATATATATATATATATATATTAAAAAAACTAAAGACAAAAACCAATAATATATAATACTATAATATTAATTTATAGTGAAAATCATTTCATAAAATATTAACTGGCTATTATCTTCTTCAATAGTATCTCTCATCCATATAAATATGATTATGTTAGAGAACTTTGAATTCATAAAAAATAAATAAATATATGTATATATGTGTGTGTGTGTGTGTGTGTGGGGTAAGTCGCTAATATGGTGGTTATTGGGTGACGTATACAAAAGTGATTTCTAGAAAAAAATAGTACTTTACAATGATTATGTTACATAAATGTCTTTAAGATTAATCACATTATTAATCGGAAAAACATTTATCTATTTACACTATGGATCACAAAAGTCTTAGATCTAACAATAATTAGGTTAATGTGTTATTATATGTAGTGTGAGTTTTTTTAACTTAAATATATATTATATATTAGATTTAATAATAATGTAAATCATTGAGTGATATTTGTAATGATGCCACAAATATAGTCAAATTCTTATACCAAAAAGGTTCCTTTGTCTGATAAAAATGATCATTTATACATTAATTCGATATTATCTTAGATAAAAGTTTTTTTTAATTATAATGGTACAATAATAATTTGAACAATGATAAATAATTTAAACATTTATTTTATAATAATATATATCAATTATTTGAGTGTTTTTTTGGATAGTTCAATACAACCAAATTCTTCTACCAAAAGGATTCTTTTGTCCCATAAAAATGAGCCCTTGTACATTAATTCGATATTATCTCGGATACAAAATTTTGATTGTTACAATTATGACGGTACGATAATTTGAACAGTGATATACTTTAAAATAATTTTCCCATTTATTTTATAATAATGTGTATCAATTATCTCAGTGTTTTTATATGGTTCAATTTCTCGGCGTTTTTTATAGTTCAATTTGTAAGGTAGTGAAAATAGACTATTATATTTCTAAAAGTTTAAGTTTAAATGTTTTGAGTTTACGTAGAAACGTATATGGGAAGGGTGGTTCATCTAGTGATCAACAAACTTGTTTAAGAAAATGATGATTAATTTTTCTAGTTGAAATCCATTAATTCTTTTTCAATAATTTTGAAACTCGTAATGTATGAATTTTTTTTTTGGAAATAAATTCAAAAGTTTCAAAAAAATTTTGGAGCATTTAAAATTAGGAAACATGAGAACTATAATTTAAAGTTAAAAAAATTATGCTAAATTTCAACGGAATTTTTTTTTAAATAAATGTTTAACTGGATTTTTTAACCATAATAATAATTTAACGTAAAATGATTGAAAAAATATATTTTAGTAAAATTTCAACTTCAAAATAAATAGAATATATTAATTAAAATAAATATTTATAAATATATATGTAACAACTTTCAACTCAAAAAAAAAAAAAAAATTTACTTTCACTAACTCCATCAAAATAATACAACTTTACCATGTGAAATATTATTTAATTGATCTTTATTACATTTCATTACTGTGATAGCATTGCAATTGACATCTAATACAAATAGCATTGGTTTTCTAATTATTCATAAAAATAAAACTTTTCTATACTTTATGAATGTATTAATTTGGGGTTCTATTTATGTTTTATGACATATAATTGTTCTCAACCTTTGTTATCTTACAAATGCATTAACCAAATGTGAAATGGTATCCATGTACATGAATTTGTCCATTCAATAAATTAAATGGGACATGGAATACCATTCTGGTGGACTTATGGTGGTAGTGCTAGAAATTAATTGCTATGTGACATTTGTAATGCCACCAGAGCTATGGTCATCTCCCTTCACGTGCTCGAATTCTCCTCTGCCATTCGATCAGTGACAGGTTGGTGATATAGAGATTCGGGAATAATCCAACCTCGGAATACTCTGCAACCCTAAACCATTTCTGCCATTTTCTCCCACTTAGCTGAGTCGAGGTTGCTCCTTCTCTGTCTTCATTTCTCCAATGTTGAAATCTGATAATGTCTCTACTAACCATCGATACCCTTAACTGGGATATGGAAATCCTCTACATTACATCTTGCTGCCGGGATTTTGCATGTTGTCAACTCCTCATAGAGCCACCGGGTTAAAACAGAACATCATTGCCGCTTATTCAGTTGTGCATGCAACTTGGATTCAACACGTGGCTATTTTCTCAGAGCTCTGATATCGTTTTAGTTAGAGTTTTGATTTTATTTTCTATGTTAGAGATAGTATAATACAAACTATCTTATCTGTTTTATGCACAGGTTTTTGCTAAAAGATGCGTTGAACTCTGGACTTCACTGGTAAGCTCTGTTAAAATTTTCACTTCCCTAGTCCTTCATTTTTCTTTTCACAATACTATTATTTCACTGTTTGTGAATATTACATTCTTATGAATTATTATATGCATTTTTTTTGCATGGTTAGGTTGTTACAGGCAGGTGAGCTCTCCTCCACGTAAATGGTTTACATTTTGATTGCTCTTCGAGGGTCGCATACACAAGTCCACCCATTTACTTCTCTGGTTTGTTTTCTACAGGTACCAATTGATTCAACAAATCCCATACTTAGCTTAGTGTTGCCTATGAGTTGATAAAAAGAATATTTGATTCTCGCTCATACTTGTATTGTAATGAAAACGACCTCCTCAGAGAGAGTTTACTAGGGTCTGGATTCTTAAGTGTATTTTTTTATTTTAATTAGGCCAAAAGGTTTCTTATTAGACCGTAGTAAGACAACCGATACCAGGACCTCATGGTTTGTAAACTATGATAATTTCATTTCTCGCGATTTTTGTTATTGAGAGCGGTATTTACTATCTCATTGTATATATATCTCATGGACTGTTAAGTCTCTGGTCAGGTTTCAGCTGTACATTTATAGTTTTTTCGTTTTTTTTTTAAGAGGAAAAGTCTACTTGTTTTTGTACATGCTCTAGCATTTTCTTTAAGAGTATTTTTATGATATCTAATGCTAATATTATCTTCTTCTCATAGTTAATGGTGACCAGACCACCCAAAAATGCTCCGTGTATAGCTAGACAGGATTTAAAAGAAATATTTTGGGTTCACTCTGAACAATTCGATCCGACTGCTAGGGTGTTTGCTTGTGACACATCCTCATTCATTTATCAAAATTTTACATTATCAGAAAACTTAATCTCTCTTTACATACTACTTATTACAGAATATTAAGTTTCACCAGAGAATTGAAATAATTTATCACAACACATTTATACTTTGCATTCAAAATGATAATCATCAGTTATTTCAACTCTCTATCTATATGTACTTAATAACAGTTGTTAGCTCTACTATTCAGAACATATTACAATGAATACTTATCTGCAAAATTGTATTTGTCTGGTTGATGTTCCTCCCAACCTTAAGAGTGGCAATAACGTCCAGCTCTTCCCCCGTGCTTCCACTGGAAAACTCAGGTTGGAAATATACATGCCTCTGCTATAACCTCAGGACTTGTGGTATAGTCAAGCCAGAAATCCTCAGGATTTCAGAGTATTTTCCACTGGTACACCCCAGCTCAGGAAAATCTCTTCCTCTGTCTAACATTCACAGAACCCCCACTCCCTCTTGGAATGACTCTCTTATCATGAGAGGAGTGGGTAACTGCTCCAACTACCCAACCACTTTCCAGTTCTTGGAACAACATTATCATCAGCCCTCATTATTTTTACTTTTCTCCTTGATTTCATTTTTTTTTATTATTTCAAAATAACAAGATGGAAAAATAGTCTTTCCATCCATATAACAATTGTCTCAGTATTTTTTTATTAACAAATAATAATAAATATTACTTAACTAATTTAACCCATTAGTTAGCAATAAATGCAAGTGTCACAATATAGAAATAGTTATATATTAAAAATATGATTAAATTATATTATATATTAAATCAAGATAAGAATAAATAATTCTCATTGGAGGTAGAATAGATGGTGATGGGTGTACTATTAAGTCACTTTGTAATGTGAATGTCATGGGTTTAAAACTTTGTGGGAAAAAAAGTAGTCATGTTAAGGGTTGGTGTGGTGAGGCCAAGTGTGATCCTTGAGTAATTTTGACAACATAGATGATGACTAGTCGAGGTTTTTCAAGACAAATTTTGAGTAATTTGGACAACATAGATGATGACATAGATAACCAAGACAAATTTTGAGTAATTTACAGAGCATAGGTGATGACATAGATATCTCTAGTAGCATTTTTTCAAGCTAAAGCTTAACTTGACAAACAAAAAATCAATTTAATTAAAAAAATATTATAAAATTAAATTCAAATAAAACATATATAAAATATTTTAAGTTAAATAAGTTACAATTGTTTTTGATATATGGTATTAATAAGCTAGTGTATTAGCACATGAAATTAGAATTATATATATATATATATATATATATATATATATATATATATATATATATATATATATATATATAATGATAATAATAATAATAATAATAATGATTCTTTTTATTTAAAATAAAATTATAAATTAATTATTTTCTCTAACTTTTTTTAATGATATTTATAATGAAATAATTATTTTGATATTTATCAAAAATTTATATTTGCATTAACAACATTTAAATCTCTGCTTTTCTAAGTATAAATTTGTTTTTATAACTCTAAAACAACTAATTTATAACTTTCCTCAATAACCAACAATCTGCTAAATGTGCTAACATGGTTTATGTAATAGTTTGTTTCATAAAACACAATGGTACATCTACATGGATTACTTTTCTTCCTAATACAGGTATGAATATAATTATATGCGGGTATTCTAAGGTTAACAAGTTAACGGTATTGAATCAAAATTTCAACCATTCAATGCATTTTTATTATTTTCAAATTTTTTTTTTTTGGATTTTCATAGTTCAATGCAACATGGAATACATAAATATTGTTTTTTAAATTTTGTCGCATTCCACTTTCCTCTATCAGCATGTGATTATTATGATAATGACCATGCTCCTATCATGATGAGCTAAAATAAAGTTCAATAATATATTACTAATAATTTTTTTTTCTCAAAGTGAAAAGATATACTTAAAAAATTGAATATATCTATGATGTTAGAGCAAAAAATTTATAGCAAAGGAAATATAGCAACCTAAAAGGTGGAGGATGGAGGGGAGGAAATGTGTTCACACATGCAATAGTCTCATACTTGTCTTGATGCCTATCTCATAGATGCTCCTCGAACCACTTAGCTAAATCACTTTTTTCCAATCATACCACTATTTAAAATTTTTATATAAATATTATATCGAAGCTATAAAATGCAAGGTAATGAGTAGAAACGTTACCATAAGTTCTTGCAATAGTCTCACACTTGTGTCGATGCCTATCTCACATATGTTTCCCGAATCACCTCGCCAAATAATTTTTTCCAGTCATACCACTATTTAAAAATATTATATTCATATTATATCCAAGCTATAACATGCATGGTAATGAGTAGAAACGTTAACATAGGTCCTTGTGGAACAAAAAATTTAATTCCACAAAGGAAATGCTTAAAGTTAGTGTGCGCTGATAATGAGATTAAATAAAGAGCATATTTCACTCAAGTGACCTTTAGAATCTAGGATATTCTGCAATCAACATAAACAAGGGAGTCTTTTAGAATTTTAGATATCTCCTTTTAAAAAATTTAAATTAATTTGGAGCCATTTTTATGAAGACTTTAATTCCAATTTAAATTCTAATTTAAATCTTCTCCAACATATATTTGTTGGAATTCCTAATTTATGTGGTGCAGTTTACACAATTGAAATGTCCAAGTAAAATTTCAAGGCATTATATCTATTTATGCATTCAAAAATACAATTTTAAAAATAAAAAGTTACCCATGCTATATGCAAATATAGAACCAATATAGAGCCATTTTGAAGAGGGTTAAATCTCTTCAAATGCATACTTTTTTTCAAAAACGTTCCTCTAAAAGAGGTTCCTTAGACTATCTTTAGCCTTGTGGATGTTAAAATTTTCTTTCTTTCTTTCTCATCTTTCAAGGAAATTACATTCCCTCTGCGTAGTTCGTGTGGGTCCCACAATAACAAGTGAAATTTTAAGATAATCATAGTTAATAATTATTTAGGAAAGGATGGTCATTCCTAAAAAAATAATTACCCAATATCTTCTGAGGTTGAACATGATTTAAAGTGAAAATTTATGATAATTAGTTTAAAAAGACTTTGTATAAAAGGAAGGGAAGGCCACTCATATCATCTTACTGCTTTCTCAAGCCACGATATTCTTAAAAGGAGCATGCTAATTTTGTGATGGGGATCCGTTCAAGGTGCTCTTAGCCCCATGACACCTTAAAAAGGAGGGGAAAAGGAGCATGCTAATTTTGTGATGGGGATCCATTCAAGGCCCTCTTAGCCCCATGACACCTTAAAAAGGAGGGGTTGGAGTCATAGTCAAAAAATTCTCTTTTCCTGAATTTGTTAGGTGTCTTGGTGAAAAATTATGAAAATATATTCTTAAATATTATGTCAAAATACTTTGTTAATAATAAAATAACCTCAAATTGGTCTACCAGACTTTCTTGTTTATGGGACAAGGGACCCACCTCAACACAATGATGTATACTTATTTTTCTATGTACAATGAAATGATGTTTTTTTTTTTTGAATTTTTTTCATAAACACTACCATGATAGAAGTACTCTCTATGATGAAATAGTGAAAAAAATTAAGCACTTAAAAGATCCTTGCAATTGATAGGATTTATGGTATAAAGAATCTGGCACTAGAATGATTTTTTTTAATATTTTGTCCAAAAATAATGTCATAATGGAAAACATAATGTATATGATGAAGTAGAGACAATAATTAAGTGCTTTAAAATTCTTGCAAGTGATAATATCTAAACTATAAAAAACACGCGAGTTCAATGTTCATTTCAATGTTTATGATATAGGTACTTTGCAATCTGTCATTTTAATGTTCATGAATTTAATGTTCATAACAAAGATACTTAATGTCGTTCATTTCAATGTTTATGATATAGGTACTTTGCAATCTGTCACTTTAATGTTCATGAATTTAATGTTCATAACAAAGATACTTAATGTTTGTGACTCAATGAGACAAAGACTATTCACCACACTGCAAAAGCCATATTCTGAAATCTAAAAGAAAATTCTCGATTAATGTTCATGAATTTAATGTTCATAACAAAGATACTTAATGTTTGTGACTCAATGAGACAAAGACTATTCACCACACTGCAAAAGCCATATTCTGAAATCTAAAAGAACATTCTCGATTAATGTTCATGAATTTAATGTTCATAACAAAGTTACTTAATGTTTGTGACTCAATAAGACAAAGACTATTCACCACACTGCAAAAGCCATATTCTGAAAGCTAAAAGAACATTCCCAAGAACGTGGATGTTGCCTTGTAAAATAAATAAATTAAAAAGAAAACTTTATCAACTAACACATACCATACCTTTCATTTCAAACTGACACCAAAATATATATATATATATAAAAGATAATCCTTATCATGAAAAAGTAAATCAAAGTATAACTTTACGTAATGATATAGACTATATTTTTGAAACTTCCACTAAATCATATAAAAATTAACTTTTATTACAAAATAATGAAATAATATCTTTAAAAAGTTATTCAATTTAAAAATTATATAAAATATAACATTTATCATAAAATAATGAAATAATATCTTTAAAAAAAGTATACAATTTTAAAATTATTTAGGCTCTATTTCTAAATACAATAAAATATTAAAATAACTTTATATTAAAATATTACTAAATAGTTATTATAAATATTTTTTATATCACTTTATAACTTAATTTAAAAAACATAATTAAAAAAAATTAATCCAAAATTAAAATTTACTAAAATTCTTTAAAAATTTAAATTCACTAATAAATAAATAGTTTAAATCTAATCTACTTGCAAGTTTATCAATTATAAAAAGTTTTATTAAAAACTCTTTCAAAATTTTATCCCATTTAAAATTTTGCAAATTTTAAGTCTAAATAAAACCAACTTTGCAACTTTATCTAATATCTCATAAAATAATTAAAAAATATTTAAAAAAAAAATTCAATTTACTAAAAAAAAATAACTGAAAAATATAATTAAAAAATAGATAGAAACTTTAAATTTACTGAAATACCTC
This sequence comes from Pinus albicaulis, assembly GCA_034641835.2. Lineage (NCBI taxonomy): Eukaryota > Viridiplantae > Streptophyta > Pinopsida > Pinales > Pinaceae > Pinus > Pinus albicaulis. The sequence continues at coordinate 867,039,901 of CM076581.1, read as the reverse complement.
ATAAGATAATAACCCAAATATTCTATAGTTTTATATAGTTAATAAAGAAAATAGTTTAGATACTTTAATTCTAACATAGTTGCCAGTTGTTTATAGATCATAAGAAGTTCTCTTAAAAACTCTTTGAAAATTTTATCTTATTTTAAATCTTAGAAATTTAAATTTTAAATAAAAACAACTTTACAAAAATTTATAGTTTTAACTTTGTTTTTTTATTAGATGAAAATAAAAAACAATTGCAAGAAAATTTCAATTTATCATCTTTAATATTAGAGTATTTTGAAAATTTCAATCTTGTCTTTTAATGTAAATAATTTAAATCTAGAATATCTACAAATTTTCTATGGATTTATAAATTTTTAAGATAATAATAAAAATATTGTAATACTTACCAACAAACATCAATTTACCATAGAGTTTCATAAGTGAGAAGTGCATTTTTTTGCAAGACAGCTTTCAAAATGTCAGTCTTGTCTGAATCTAAATCTAAGATAACTGCAAGTTGTTTAGGGATTTGTAGATATTTAATTTTAAAACCCTCAAATTTTTTGGATTTATGGTAAAAAGTATCCCCTAAGTTTTGTTAAACAGTAATAAAATATTTACAAGCAAATTTCAATCTAACAAAAAGTTTCGTAAGTCGGTATATCTTTTTTGCAACAAGAGGGTTTTGAAAATTTAATTATTTACCTCAATCTTTTAAAGCAAATAATTTAAATCTGGAATAATTGAAACATGTTTATGGATTTTTTAAAATTTGATTTAGAAAACCTGAAAATTTTTAGAGGTATTAAAGAAAAGTCTTTTAAAGTAAATAATTTAAATCTGGAATAATTGAAACATGTCTATGGATTTTTAGAAATTTGATTTAGAGAACCTGAAAATTTTTGGAGGTATTAAAGAAAAGTAGATCCCTATCATTCTGATCATTTATGTCTGGTATACAATTTTTTCTTCAAAATTATTATTTAATATTTTGACAGCAAATGAGCAAATCCTGGCCAAAAGATTATCGTTCACTCTCGCAGTCAACTCGAGGATGGGTTTTCTGCATGAGGGGAAAAAGGGGAAAACGTACATGTTAAAGTTTTCAGATTCTTTCCAAATTCCAATGCCAACAAGAGAAAGAAGCGCGCTGACAGTAGTCAGCGAATTCCCCGCCTGGTTGGATATTTGCCAACAGCTACAGGGCCCATTGCTCTGCAGTTTGCCCGCCCTTTACTCCAAATCTCTTAAGCCTTGTGAACACTCTCCCATCATGGTTCACAGTGTTCAGATTTCTCGAATTATGACTGGAATACTCTCTCTCTTTCTATGCATCTACCCACACGCCCATAATTGAAAGGAGCCATATCGATAATATCGAACCATTGTAGATTCTCATTCTAATTAAATTTTGATCAAATATCACTTTAGGGCAAAGCAGCAGAGAGACAAATATTAAAAAAAAAAACCATAAAAAAAAGACAATACCTTTTGTGACAAATTTAAAGAACACTGTCTGTGTAATTAAAATTCTAATCATTAATAAAATTTTAATATGAATTTAGATAAATAAAAATAAATTTATTTTAGATAACAATAAAATTTCCAAAGAGGAATAACAAAAAAAACATCATTTGAAACCAATTAAAATATAACGAGTAACCATATGAAGAAAAAATTAATTCAAATGGAAAAGAGTTTTATAAAATAATAATAAACTTGGTAGTGAATATACAATGTCCAAGTCTATTATTATGCGATAGAATTTGTTTTTATAGTCATTGTGAAATTGTTTCAAAACTATCAAATTACTCCGTTAATGTTTTATTTTTTTTATTAAATTTTAAATATTGTTTAGATTATTTATTAGGAAAAACCAACTATCACATTCCACTCAATCAACTGAGAGTAGAAAGACTAAAGATTCGCTTAAACTATTCACAAGTTTATTTACTTTTTGTTAATGAAACGTTATTTTAATAAAATATTGTTGAGTTTGTGTTATAGATTGGTTTTACTTGCAGTTCACTTCTGATTGACACACTTAGAGGAAACTATACAACTAACGATTCCCTAAAATAATTCACGAGTTTCATTACTTCTCATTAATGAAACGCTATTTTAATATAATATAGTTCACTTTACATAATAGATTGTTTTTACTTGGAGTTCAGTTTTGATTGACACGCTTACAAGAAACTATAGATAATTAGTATGTGTTTGATTGAGTGGATATTCTATATTAAATCATTTTCACTTGCGTTCATCTCGTTTGCTCATTTAACATATGGATATATATTTATTTAAAAAAAAAAACGAAAAATGAAATAAAAATTTATAAAATTCTAAAGAAATAACTATGTTTATTTATTTATAATTATATTTAAAAAAAAAAATTATATTAATTTTTTTGTACGTGATTATTATATGCAAGAATTTAGTTTTTGAAAAAAGGTTTAAAATAAAATTTATTTGATTTATTACCAGATAATATTAGTATTATAATAATTAAACGAGCGAATTTTTTTTTAATGACTTTTATATGCAATAATTTTTTTTTTTTAATTATTTATAATAAAAATGATTTACAATAAAACTTATTTTCTTTATTACAAAATAATATTAGTATTATAATAATTAAATTAGTGAAATTTTTTTACATGTAATAATTTAGTTTTTAAAAATGATTTATAGTAAAATTTATTTGATTTATTTCAAAATAGTATTAGTATTGTAACAACTAAATTATTCATTTAACACATATTTAATATACTCATATGAATTGAAAATAGAAATTATCAAAGTAATTTTTGTTATAGTTTAGTTATAAATTAATATATTGTTTTTTTAATTACAATTTCATTATAAGAAAGATTGATTTGGATATTTTGTTATTACTATATATTTATTTTATTATTAATTTTAAATAAATCCAAGAATATAAAGGTAATAGAAATCATTAATATTTTATTTTTATTTGTCAAGTTGTCTAAATTCTTTTCAGATTACTTCATGCTTGACATGTGGAGCAAGGAGTATTTATGCCATTAAAATCACTTGGGATTGCACCTAGTTTGAAATTACTTCAGGCTTGACATGTGGACCAAGGGGTATTTAAGCCATCAAAATCACTTGGGATTCAACCCAGCCTAGGCCACACTAGTCCTTAACATGGCTTTATTTTTTTCCCACCGAGTTTCGAACCAATGAATTTAATATCACGGAGTGACCCAACAACAGACCCGTCACCTCACCATTTATTCTATGCCCCGTAGGCCTTATAAATAAAAGCACCAATATATCATAATCTAATTTTTTTTTCTTGTCAATTTTATTGCTTTAAAGACAATTAGATTATACATCAAAAGGATGAGTAATATTTCAAATATCTTACTAGGGAAAAAATACCATAATTAGAAAAACACTCTTTGTAGAGAGGAAAATGAGATGTGAAAATTAAAATAGATTACAAAATTCAAAATAATATTCAATTTCTTTCTTAGGATGCTCTCACTAGTATTATTTATAACATATGAAACATAGAAATTTGACCTGATACATCTAAGCTAATGTGTTTGAATCGAAGAGTGAAAACTGTATAGGCCCTTTTGGGTCCTTAAGGTCTTTTCATTTTGTAGGGGGTGTAACAAGATGTTTCTCTATTCCATCCTCTCTTCACTCCAAGTCACTGAAATGGCGATGTAAGTGCTCCAATGAAAAGGGACATTCTTGCAATGCTCCCTTGAGTTCGCAAGCATGCATCCAAAAGAGAATTTCTTCTACCAATAGAGGTCAATATTTTTATGTACTACTTGAAACATCCCTTGTTGTGCCCTATCTTTAGAATACATTATGCTCATTCCATTACGGAATTTTTATCTAAGAGGGAAGTTTAGTGCGTGCAAGCTTCCCCCTTATCACGAGAAATTTCTTCCTTTGGAGGGCTTGGCATTGGGTCTCGATATCACCAAGAAAAGGTGTCCAACTAGTGTAGCTTGCGTGCATGCCCACTCTGGGACCATTACTCATAATATGTTGTCCCTCATTGAAACCCTGCTCATTTACAAAGCACGGAATACAAAGATAAAATAATGACAAATTCAAGCAAATATATAGGAAAGTTGAAAGACTTAAGACAGTAGGGATATTTCCACACAAGCAATGGCTAAAATAATAACTTGCTCCAAACGAGGGATAAGTCAAAAAAATTTCTAGATAGTTCAACACAGTCGAGGGAGGATAACGATTACAAATATATGATTTCACCAAAGCATCCAATGAATCCATAACATGGGTTTGTAGTAACGTTGCAAGGAAATGTGTGATTGCGATGCTAAAATAGTAGGAAGGAAAACTAGATTTAAACAAACAAAAAATAAAATGTCTCTCTAACGAGAGGAATAAAGCCAAACTAAGGGACCATAAATTCCATTTCAACCATAGTATGAGTGGAAACACACTAGTTCCCCCACACACCTGGAACCTAGCTAATAACAAGCATAACTTTTCTATGATTTATAGGGAAGGCTCTCACTTAAACTGACATAGTAGGGGTGGCATAGAAATTACAAATATTTTTTCCCTACCATAACCAAAACACACCATAAAGGGACTTGCGGTAATTCACTAGAGAGACTAGCAAACACACTTTTGAGGCAGCAAGAGAGAGAATTAAATTAATATAGACCAGAGATAATTAAAGGGTGTGAAAAAATTATATATTCAACATCGGGGGCTTGCACTTCCATCATGAAACATAGGATGGATGCTAAGATATTTTTTCCCAAGCAGAGCTCAAACTAGGGTAAGAGACAACACAAATTTCTTCCCTGAAACATTGCCAACATTGGCAGCACTGAGGTAAAGAAATAAAAACTACCAAAAATAAGTGTGGGAAGTGTAAGCATATTACCAAGAGTTTGATGCCTTTGCAAAGCATGAAAGCAAACAATGAGCTTTCATTATCAAAAAATTGGCTAGACTAGTGCTTCCTCATTAAACACAAATACAACACAAGCAAAATTGTTATACCACACCGACACTTCCTTCGACCTTCACTTTAATATAGTTTAATTATTTTCTATAATATTTTTATAGCAATTTATGATGAAATAACTGTTTTAATGTTTATCCTAAAATAATATTTACATTAACAATGTTTAAATCTGTACTTTTCTAACATATAAATAGGTTTTTATAATTGTAAATTAAAATTTATAACTTACATCAACAACCAACAATGTGCAAGGTCGTGGAGGCGGCGTAGTGGTAAAGTCGGCCTCGTAATGACGGACCGGTCTTGTGTTCGATCCCGAGCAAGGTCGTAGCTCGTCGTGCGAGTAGTTAGTCTAAACCGGGCCAAGCGCACTACCTTTTAGAGATGCTCTACAACCAACATAAATTATATCCAAAAGTAATAATTGAAGAGGCTCTTAAGAATAGATGCGCTCTGCTAGGGTTTTCGATCTCTTCGCTTTGCAGAAACCCTAGCCCCTATTGCAACTCTGCCGGCGCGCTCTACGGACTGCAACAACGTGCTGCACGCAGCAATGGAATCGAAAACGGGGGGGGGGGGGGCGATCAGCCTCCCCCTGCCACGGATCACAACACGCCAAAAGACTCTGACCTGAATATGCAGGATACGGCCAACGCACAGACGAAGGAAGGTGCTCAGCAAATGAATTCTGAATCACAAAAGGCAACGCCGCAGGTCACCTCTTCAACCTGCAAGCCAATAGCTCCGGATAGACCAAAAATCGATCTGCCCAGTCATCGAATCAATGCCAGGATCCAGTACATGAGAGATCATGCCCTTATTGGAAAATTCATGGGGCTCTGGCCGACGGAAAAAGCCCTACAAGGTTGGATTGCCTCCAAATGGAAGCCGAAAGGACATGTCAGCCTGCAACTCGGACCAAAAGGCTTTTTCACAGCTGACTTCAAATATCTTGAGGACAGAAATAGGGTTATGGATGGCGGCCCCTATTTCTTCAATTCAGCAGGTCTATACCTGCGAAACTGGGTAGAAAGGTTTAACCCAGATCAAGAAAATTTCAACTGGGCCCCAGTCTGGATCAGACTCTATTCATTGCCTCTTGAATACTAGGATGAAGAATCTCTGCAAGCGATAGGCAGTGGACTTGGCGAGTTCATCAAAATTGCTGAAGAAACGAAGATTAGGAGGTATACCTCCTATGCGAGGATCTGCGTCCAAATGAAACTGGATAGAGCCCTCCCAGATGCGGTAAGTCTGTTTCACGATGATTTTGAATGGGTTCAACCGTTGGATTATGAACATGTGCCGTTTCGTTGTAGAAGATGCCATGCTCATGGGCATCTCTTCAGAGATTGTCCCCTTGTGGCACAATCCAAGACTCAAAATGCTGAAGACAAAGAAGATGCAGAGGGGTTCACCAAGGTTTCTTCCAGAAGAAGAAATAATAAGAAAGCTCCACCATCTAGTTCTAAACCTAGTCCATCCCAGTCAATCCCCACCACTAGCAATAGCTTTGCTGCCCTAGCCAGTACAGATCTCCCTACTAAAAATACCACCACTGTGCTGGATTCCTCGACTCTTATGAACCCCTCTTCTTCCAGAAACCAAACCACGACCTCTGGACCTTCTCATGCTTCTCAACCTTCTGACGCCCCCTCAAAACCTGACCCCCATGCGAAGATGAAACAAGTTTCTTGGAACCCCAACAACATGGATCTCGATGAAAACTCGGCTAACCCTATTTTGGGCAGCAAAGAAACTCAGGAAGGCCTGCAAACTACTCTCATGGAGGAAGACTCTGAAAGTTTTGATGTGGGAGATCTCGATCTAATAGGCCTGGAGGACGCTTGTAAAAATAAAGAATTTGATAAAATCCTACCTCAGCAGATTGAATCGTTGGAGGTGGTCCTTTCCAAAGTTCATCAGCACAAAAAACTAGGGATTCAACCAGGCAGTCATTGGGATAGCCTAAAAGTTCTGAAGGAAAGTAAAAAGCGAGGAAGAAAGCCTGATTTGCAACGCACTATGCAGGTCGGAGCAATGTTAGTGGATTCAGGGAGATATCCCAAGCTGACCAGGTTCTTCAAACCTCTTGAAAACAGTTCGCCATGAAATTGATATCTTGGAATGTAAGAGGGCTTAACGCTCCAGGTAAATATAAGATGATTAAATCCATGATACAAAAGGAAAATCCACAAATTATTTTCCTTCAAGAGACAAAATACAACAACAATCTGCTTGGTGCCATCTTATCAAAGGCTTGGCCCAGTAGTAGTTCAGTAGCAGTCGATGCCTCCGGATTCTCTGGAGGTCTGGCAATAGCTTGGGACACATGCTCCATGCAGCTTTCTGATTTTCATGCTGCCCACAATTTCATACAAGCCACCTTCCATCCCATTGGCACCAATATTCATGGGCACTTGACCAACGTCTATTTCCCTCAAGAACAGAGACGCAAGACTGAGCTCTTAGACAACATAGCGCACCTCAATTCAAACAGAATCCATCCACTGTGGATAATTGGAGGCGACTTCAACATGACACTGAGACTGGAAAAAAGAACTGGAGGGCGTTACAGATCTGAGTTGGACAGCAGTCAATTCAAAAACTTCATCAATAACAATTGGCTCATTAACATGCCCTTCTCCAATGGCATTTTCACTTGGAGTAACAGAAGAGTTGGAAGTCAGAAAATCGCGTCAAAGTTGGACAGATTTCTCATTTCTGACAATGCGATTCACACGGGAGGAGACATAACAAGCTCAATCCTACCATATGCAGGGTCGGATCACTGGCCCATCCTGCTACAATGGCAGAATTTAGGATCTCATTTAAAGAGGCCATTCCGATTTGAAGCTTTCTGGCTGACGCATCCCTCCTTCAAAGAATTGGTACACACAACTTGGAGGAATTTCCAGCCGCCGAAGGGTTCCAAAATGTATCAATTTCAACAAAAGCTCAAATACTTAAAAGGCCAAATTAAACATTGGAATCAGACCACCTTAGGAAATATCTTCAAGGAAAAGAAGATCCTCGAGCAAAATATGAATGAACTGCAACAGGAAATCATTACTAAGGGTCGTACGGAGTTGCTAGCAGAAACGGAGCAAGCCCTTCAAAAACAGTTGGAAGAAAGACACAAACAGGAAGAGATACTATGGAGGCAGAAATCAAGAATTCGCTGGCTCAAAGAGGGTGAAAGAAATACCAAGTTCTTCCACGCCTCTACTATGCAGCGCAGGATGCAGAACCGAATCAGCCATATACTCACTCAGCAAGGGGAAAAAGTGGAAACTCATGAAGATATGCAACAAGAATTGGTCGACTATTTCAAAAGCATCCAGTAGGAGCCTCAAACAAATTGACAAAAGGAAATCGACCAAATTATGCAGGTCATCCCTAAACTGGTCACTGCTGAGCACAACAAAATGCTTCTCTGACCCGTCTCCCCTCAAGAGGTAGATGAAGCCATGGTGCAGTTCAAAGATGGAAAAGCCCCAGGACCTGATGGTTTTACCTCAAATTTCTTCCACCATTTCTGGGATCTTATCAGATCTGAAGTCTGGCAACTAGTTGAGGAATCCAGAACTATGCACTGGCTTCTTCCCTCTCTCAATGCCACCTTTATCGTGTTGATTCCGAAAGAGGATAAGCCCAGCAAAACGGACAAGTTCAGACCTATAGCTCTTTGCAATGTCATCTACAAAGTCATATTTAAAGTAATTGCCAACAGACTCAAGCTGCTCCTTCCGCTCCTTATCTCCCCGGAACAAACTGGTTATGTTGAAGGGCGCCAAATTCTGGATGGCATAATCTTAACCCACGAGATCATGCACTCTCTGAAAATCTGTAAAAAACCAGGTATGCTTCTCAAGCTTGATCTCTCAAAAGCCTTTGACAAGCTGAATTGGAATTACATTCGTCATATTTTAAATGCTTTTGGGTTTGATCAAATGTGGATTAGATGGATAATGAGCCTCATCACTTCCACCTCTTTCTCTATTCTTGTCAATGGTGCTCCCTCCCCCCCCTTCCACCCCTCACGAGGCATCAGCCAAGGGGATCCTCTCTCCCCTTTCATTTTCGTCCTTATGACTGAAGGCCTTAGTCGATTACTCCATAAGGCGGTCCTCTCTCAGCATATGCGTGGCATTTCCCTTCATGGAGCACCTGTCACAACTCACCAGCAATTTGTGGATGACAACATGCTCTTTGGACACCCATCTGTACAGGAAGCCCGTTCCTTCAAAGCCATTCTTCACCTCTTTTCTTCTGCTTCTGGTCTTACCATTAATGACTCCAAATCCCATATTTTTTTCTTCAACACCCCGCCCCTCACTCAGGCCAACATTGCTCGCATCCTCGGTTTCTCCATAGCCTCCCTTCCAGACAAATATCTGGGAGCTCCCCTTGTTGATTCATCCATACGGAATTCCTCCTGGAATAAGCTTCTTGGCAAGCTGGAGAACAGGCTTTCCCTGTGGACCTACAAAGCCTTGAACTTGGCCAGTAGACTTGTTCTCATAAAATCCGTTTTACAATCAATGCCGCTTTATCTTTTCTCTGTCCTTGCAGCGCCCAAGTGGGTCCTCAAACAAATCAGGACCTTGCAACGCAATTTTCTTTGGGGTTCCTCTGGCAGGAATCGAAAATGGGCCCTAGTGAGCCGGGACATGGTTTTCTCTCCTAAGGACGCTGGTGGTCTCAACCTTCGCAACCCCAATCACAGCAACGAGGTGATGGCCGCTCGCATCTGGTGGAAATGGACGTCACAACCTCACACACCCTGGGCTAAATGGTGGACTGCTAAATATGCCAATAACAGACCCTCAGCCGATCTAATCAGGTTCATTCCGGAGCAACAGGGTTCTCTTATATGGAACTCGGCCAAGCAGCATTATTTACTCATTCAACAACACAGCTTCTGGGAAGTTCGCAATGGAAATTCAGCAAGATTTTGGCAGGAATCGTGGCAGCAACATCCTATCCTTCTCGAGGCTTTCCCCAGCATCAACTTGGATACGAATAGCAATGCTCAGGATGTCAAGGTTTGTCATCAATGGCAAGATGCTAACAACAACGGGTTTAGACAGTGGAAACCTTCTCAACTTATTGTGCCCCATGCTCGAGACTCAGATCAGGAGGCCCTCAATTCTGAACTCAGCAAAAGACAAATCAGAAGCACAGATGAACCTGATATCTTAAGGTGGGGATACTCTATCAAGGGTATGTTTACTACTAAAGAAGCCTTTTCCATTTTGCATCCCACGCCCCTCCCACGTGATCTTCTTTGGGCGATGATTTGGAATAAGCACATCTGGCCTAAGGTCTCTACTTTTCTATGGCTTCTCAGCCATAAACGCATTCTCACATGGGACAACCTTGTCAAACGAGGTTTTGTTGGACCCTCCCAATGCCCCAATTGCCTTCAAAATGAGGAAACCATCCAGCATCTGTTATTGCTCTGCCCTCTAGCCAACTCCTTTTGGGAGAAATGTAGCTTTCATTGTCAGAAGAACAAACCCATAGGAGATATTACCAACATCATCCGCCGTTGGTCTCCCCGCCCCTTCCTCTCCCCTCTCCTCAATGCTCTATGGCTGCTCCTCCCTGGCCTTGTGTTTTGGTCCCTTTGGAAAGAAAGAAATAAACGGACTTTCAAAAATAATGCCTCTTCTCTGGATGATATATGGATCTCCTTCTGTAGTAATCTTCAGGAATCTCTAGCCCTCCGCTCTTGGACTGAAGAGGACTACCCCAACAATCCCAAGGAAATCTCCATTTGGCAAAATTGGAATCTACGCATTGCCTTCATTCCCTCCCTTAAAGCCAATCCCCTTCCTATCCCCCCCTTACTTTGGACCCCCCCCCCCCCCCCTGAAGACGTCCTCAAGCTAAATTTCGACGGCGCTTCTAAAGGAAATCTTGGGCCAGCAGGATTTGGAGGCACCATACGAAATTTCAAAGGAGAAACTCAGATCATCTATTATGGTTCTATTGGATGGGACTCCAACAACTCTGCTGAATTAGAGGGCCTATGGCAAGGTCTCTGTCTGATACAACATCATAAGTTTCTCCCCATCATCATTGAGGGAGACTCTCAAATTTTGATCAACATAGCCAAGAAACTTCTCTGGGGCACCATTCCAGAAAAAGTAGCTCATAGCTGGCGATTGGAGGCAAGAATAAAACAATTAAGCAGATAGTTAATGCAGCACAGAGCAGTCTCCTTCAATCACATAAAGAGGGAAGGCAACAAAGTTGCTGATCTTTTGGAAAACTTGGGCATTGAAGGCCATAGCACTCTAACTCATGGCTCTCTTCACTGTATACATGATGCAGCACTGCTCCAGCAATGTATCACGCAGGTGCATAGCGACAGCACCACACCAGCTGCGGGTGTTTAATAGTCTCCAGGGGACGTGGCACATAGACCACTTCCCGATGAATATGGCTGGTGCAGCCCATATGGCTCCCGGTACCAACATTAATAGCTGTATTTACTCTCCACCCTGCGTGAGAGCTCATTTCCTCGATCGGATCATTCGGCTCCTGGTTATAGAGGTTATGGCGGTCAGTCTTGGTGTAAATTGCATCTGCGGAGGTCTGAATGGTGGGATGGACGGCCACGGCTCGCCTATTCCTTTGCATGCGAAGTGTTCACCTGCAACCACTAAGGCTAGCTTCAAAACGAAAACTGGGAAGCGCTGCTCGTTAGGAGCCTGCATTGAGCCAGCCCCCAACTGGCACTTCTCCAACAGTCCGTGGTGTAACAATTCTGTCTTCAATTCCGCTTCCTCTGCTCCATCCGGCAGCCTCACTCCCACCTCCGCTGTCTTGCCCAAAGCTCTTTGTCGCTTTGATTCTGTTTCTCTCTCTCAGCCCAGCGCCGCCCGGTATACTCTCCACCCCCCTGTCTGTATTGCGTGCCCTGCTCAGTTTGGCTCCAACTCAGCCACCATGCCTCGCCTTCGCGAACGCATGAGAAGTCGACGGAGTTCTGGTCGCGGGCGGCTCAACCAATAACGCCCGCCTCTCATTCCTGCTCATGCATTCGAGGTAGAATCTGTGTTTGCACCTGCTGCTGCTTCGCCTCCTCTTCGAACCTCCATCCATCAAACCTCTCAGCGTGCTGAGCTAAGGTTCGACTGTACCTCCTGCAATGCTACTCTCACCGCTGCTATTACGGTCACGCTTCAGGAAGAAGTCCCGAATTTTGGCCCGCCCAGTTCTTCGAACATGCCAGCTCCTCCTCGTGGTGCCCCTGCTTCCTCGGCCCCTCAGCAAGAGTCCAGCATGGAGATAGAGCGTGAAGGTGGCGGACGTGCTCTCAGTGAAGGTCAGGCGGACAGAAGCGAGATGTTCACCTGCAGAATTATTGAAGAATCGTCCTCTCCCACTAATGGATAGCAGCTGCTTTGTTTTTCAGGTTTCTCTTTTCTGTTCTCGTAGAAATCATATGTTTTTTAGTTACACTGCTTTGCTGTACAGGCAGTGCATTTTCCTCAGACATAGTGTTTTTTTGGTTATTGCAAACTTAAAACCGGTTTCCCTTTTATGGGCGGTTCAGAAGTTATGGTTTAAAGGATTGGTTTCCCGTCTTGGGCAGTCCAGACTATGCATGTTTTGCTTGACTATCAAGCCCAGCGTTCAGGCTTCCATGGCTGACGTTGGCGCAGTTTTGTACTATCGCCTTTATACATAATAGAAATTAGTCACACTTAGAAAAAAAAAAAAAACAACCAACAATGTGCTATAATCGTTCGTGTATTAGTTAGTTTCATAAAAAGCAATGTGCATCTGCATGAATTACTTTTCTTCCTAATACCTATTAATATAAATATGTGGTGGTATTCTAAGCTTAACAAGTTAGCTGTATTCAAACACAATTTCAACCATTCAATGCAATTATATTGTTTTCAAAATAGTTGTTTTCTTTGGATTTGCATAGTTCAATGCAACATCAAATGCATGCATATTGTTTTTTAAACTGTGTCCTATTTCACTTTGCACTATCCGCATGTTATTATTATGATAATGACTATACTCCCACAATGGTTAGTTAAAATAATGTTTAATATTATACTGCTAACAATTGTCCCTAAAGATGAAAAGATACACAAAAAATTGATCATGACTATGATGTTAGTGCAAAAATGTTACACCAAAGGAAAAATAACAACATAAAGGACGGAGGATGGAGGGGATGAAATGTGTCCACTCTTGCAATAGTATCACATTTGTGTTAATGCCTATCTCACAGACGTTGCTCGAACCACCTCGCTAAATCATTTCTTTCCAATCATACCACTATTTTATAATATTTATATCACAAGGCATTTATATTTTAAAATAACTCTCCCCACCCTATACTACTCTGCACCATAGAATGGAATGTTAGACGATTGAAGCTTTTTAAGTCATCAGATTAAAATTAATAGTTAAGAAAAAAACTAATAGTTAAAATTTCTTGTTGAACTATCTCTTGATAGTTTAACGGTTTCTTGACAATAAATTAAAAGAACAACCACAACAAGTAAAAGTCCCCTATGATAAAAGCTCTCTCCCATGCCACCTGTGTCTTTGTATGTGTGTTATACGATAGAAATAGCCTCTGCCATCCGATCGATATTTTTCAGTTACAATTATCTACGTAACTTATGAATATTGCCATCCGTATAAGAGTATTTATCACAGGTCTTTTAATGTCTGTGTGTTGTGTAGCCATGAGTTCCCAGCCAAAATGTATTAGTATTTGGATTGTATTCTGCTCGATGACTGGTACAATTTCTCGGTTTGCACTGCATCCGGGCCCTGCTTCACGGTGTGGAGCGTGTATTCATCATCGGTCCAGACGAGGCTAAGAAGTGTTCCTCAATTCATATTCTAATAATTGTTGTAGAGATGACGATGGGGATCATCGTTACGATCATTCTAGTATACGTTGCTCTCATCGAGCTCTAGTAAAATCTCAAGGCCGAACAATCGGAAACCATGACAACCACCTGCAAGTGCAAGTCGAGAACCAACAAAAATATCATGATTCATCGCGTGCAGGTGATATTCAGCTATGAGGAGCTCTAGAGAGCCATGGGTGGGTTCAAAAAAGACATCGAGGTAGGCCTAAAAGTTTGTCTGTGTTGAGCGGTTGCGAGGATGTGTGAATTTTTCATAGTTTCTATTTTGAAGCTCACCGTCTCTGAAAACTTGGAATGTGAACATATTTGAATGATATCTTTTCCATTTGATCCTAGGAAATGTCAAGGATATTCTTTGGAATCTGTCATGTTTCGTGAGCTATATATGATCGTCTTGGGAGAAAATCCCAACAAGAGCTTACTAATTAGACCAGCAATGATCATGCCTCTTATTGGTCTTTGTTAGAACTTCTGCCAACTACATTGACATAAAGCACATTTTAATTAACTATGTCTCAAAACAAATAATATTAAAAAATTATTAAATTTTAATATATATAATTTCTGGAAAGAGAGCCACGGCGGGTTCAAAAAAGACACCAGAGGTAGACCTAGAAGTCTGTCTCTGTTGAGCAGCGAGGATGTGGGAATTTCTCATAGTTTCTATTTTCATACAATATTTATTCGGTACTATTAATTTATTTAGTATTTATTGCCTTCATATCCTTTATTTAGTATTTATTGACCTATCTTATCTTTTATACTCAAATACAATGATATACTCACACACATAGATATGTGATAAAAATGAATTCAAATGTTTCAGGGTATGTTTAAATTTAATTTATGTGAAAGAAAATATTTTAAAATAGGTGGATATGTATTAATTAATTATATTGGTAAATTAAAAAAATTAAATTAGTTATTATAACAATAAAAATAATAAAATTTAATTAAAAAGATTCCAAATTTTATATATAAATATTATTTAAATTTCTTTTTGGAAGAAATGATAATACACAATGAACATTTTGTAAATAAATTTGTGTTAATAAACATCTTTTTGTGTGGGATCATACATTTCCCATGGAGTTAATAATTAACTTTTGTGAAAGAAAATAATTTTAAAGAGGTTATATGCGCTCGAAGGACTGATTAGAATGTGATCAACATGTTATGGGAGGACTGATTAGAACATGTCATTAGAACGTGATCAACATGTATGGTGGAAAGACATATGATTAGAATGTGATCAACAACATCTTGAAAAACAAAATTATCTCATTGGATTCACTAGTGTTTAAAAGGAAATGAATATTTTCAAATATTAGAACCAATTCTCAAGAGGTGTAAGCATGCAGTGAACTGGGAGGACATGTGATTAGAACACTATCAACACCATATCGATAATCTGCTAATATAAGAACCAATTCTCATGAGGTTCATAGTGAAAATATGCATTTTTCAATTCCCAAAAGGTCATGGGATGGAAGAGTTTGTCACCTGTGGGATCCTAAGAAATTTGAGGTTGAAGATTAAAAGCACTTCCTCTTAAAATTTTTATTCATCTAATTTTCTTATTTTTTCACACTACCAACTTCCTTGAAATTTGACTCAACTAAATTATGGTGATTTGGGAATGCTCCTCTCACTTCTCTTTGACCATAGAAATAAAATTTTTACTAATTTTGATCACTTTACCTTCTTCTAACTACAATAAGCCATAAAATCTTACTAATAACTAATAATCATCATGATATCTAATAAAAAATATAAATATATAATATTACCTATCAAAAATCATATTTAATAAAAAAATATAAATATATAATATTACCTATAAAAAACAATAACAAGAAAGTAATATAATAGGTTGTATTTTATAATTTTCTAAATCCTTTTCTAATAATATGTTTATGAAAATTGTGAATTAAGAAATATTTCTTTATTGAGAAAAGAGTACAAGTAAATATGAGGGACTTAGGTTTTTCTAGATGTGAGTAAGATTATTAATTCCAAAGCTTATTCCTATGATATAATC
This sequence comes from Pinus albicaulis, assembly GCA_034641835.2. NCBI lineage: Eukaryota > Viridiplantae > Streptophyta > Pinopsida > Pinales > Pinaceae > Pinus > Pinus albicaulis. The sequence continues at coordinate 867,023,961 of CM076581.1, read as the reverse complement.
TTGTAATTTTTTTTTCAAACATTATGTAATTATTTTTATAAATTAAACAAAATTGTTGATAATACCCTTGGAAGCCCAAGGTGCTTAGCACTCATGAATTGAGAGCTTAAATTTTGAGATAAACTTATTGGCCATTAATGTATTACTAGTATTTATTTCCCTTACTTTGAAATAGTTATGAATTTGATTAAATAACAAACTTTTAAAGTTTATCTAGATCATAAATATGTTTTTTATAAAAATTAGAAGAAAAAATGTGAAAAAATAAATACTTTGAATTTGTAATTTAAATTATGTAGTTTTTTTATGCTCAATTAATAAGATGTAGATATAGTCTTTATTTTAAAAAATAATGATAGTGCCTTCCAAATTTTTTGCTTTAGGTACTATGTTTTTCTTTTAAGCTTAGTAGTTCCTTCCCATTTTCTATTAATATAAAAATAGGGCAACATAGATACAAAAATTAGACATCAACTTGCCCGAAGGAAACCAGGTTTGTTGGCCATCTAAGTGCATTGTACGCCATCAAAAACCTAAACTTCCTTAACAATCTACACAAAGTCTTAAGATAACTAATATCAAAGTCCGCTAATAATATCATTTACAAAATTTAAACATCGCCGCTAAACAAAAAGAAGTATTGTAATCTCTAATCATCTTTTGACTCCACTAGGGCGGGGTCTCTCGCACTGGATCCTAGTATTTCAACATGCTGCAAAGTTTTGATATCCTTCTCCATTATGACTAGTCTAGCATACTGATGCAATTGATGAACGTTGATTTCCTACATATTTCTGTTTATGTCAGCCAAAGTGGAACCTAAATTTGATTCTCCTATTTCCTGAGTTTACATTACAGATTTTGCCAACAAACATTTATCAGCCAATATGTTGTTATTGAGTGCTGTAATAGAGAGATTCTCCCACGATTTTTCCCTCGATCTCCAATGATATTATATGGCTCGACCGCTACCAAATCATCCTCATCTTCCATATTGTTTATTACTTCTTTTTCCCATCCATAAATACGAGATTTTACATAACTAGGAGTGTCTGCTGCAAAGGTTTGAATTAGAGGCTCCATGAGCTATCTTGTTGACTTCCGGCCTCTCTTTGCTAGTGGGGATGACATAGGTTCTTTGGCTTTGTCTCCATTAGGATTTCTCCCTTTGGTTTTCTTCACCATCTTACTAGAAGAAAGAACAAACACTCCTGAATGCACCAAACAAAAGACAATTCCAAGACAATTACATATCAGGAAACTAGAAATACAGTAGGTTGGTGAAACATGAGAGGGAAAGTAGATAGACACACCCTTCCCCTTGACCAATCTACTAATAGCATCAACAAACGTACCTCGAAGCATACGAATTAAGGCACAACAGAGAAACCCAATTCTAATACCCCACAAAACTGGAAAATCCCATGTATAAACCCCACTGACATCCATATACCGCTTCCTATGGGCATGCGCAGAACCCTCCACAACCTAGAGCGAAAGTATATAAAAACAACCTAGGAACTGAAGCCCATACCAAAATCATACCTAACCCCAAATTCTACAAACCCACGATACTGATAAACCCTTTGAAAATAAAAAATTGATAACCTTATTCAACGACCTAATCACATCAACAACATCCACAGTAAATGATGCTACTCTACCCGCCCAAACAGACTTGTAATTTTCCTGCATGCAGAGCAAATGCTGTGTAGACTCTCAGACATTTCCAACAAATCTCCTAATACAAACATAATGAAGAATACCTAATGAAAAAATTCTAGACCTTGTAGAACTCTGGAAACTACAGACTCCCCTAAATTTCATGCAGACCAATTGCTGAGCAGACTATCAAATATACCATCAAAGCTCCTAATACAAACAGAATGAAGACTATCCAAAGACAAAATTTCGATCCTTACAGAACTCTGGAAATTACAGAATCCTTAAAATAAGCGAAATGTTTGTACAAAAAGTCTAAAAACACCATAACTAGAGTCTCCATGTGTCGAAATTCAGAGACCAACTTCATTTTCACAGCTAGGTAAAAGTGTAATACATACCAAGAAACTCGCAGAGGCGACCGACTTCGACAACAATAGCTTCCCAGGGACGCACAGGAGGAACTAGCTTCACTGCAAAGGCAAATTGTGAAAAATCTTGTGTACCACCATACTTAATTCTCCTTGGGACGTTCCTCCGACGCTTACCCCGATGAACCCTTGACAGCCTTACTGGATTTTCCACCTATTTACCACATATAGTTTAGGTACTGCGTTATACTTTGGTTCTGATTCCTTGAACATTTTGTAGTTTTTTACATGAGTGTGTCCTTTTTAAAGCATGACAATGCCCCACCTGCAAGTGAAAGTCAAGAAAAAACAACAATATCAAGATTCTCCATGTGCAGGTGAGCTTCAGCTACAAGGAGCTTGAGAGAGCCACAGGCAGGTTCAAGAAATACATCGATGTAGGCTTGATAGTCTATCTGTGTTTAGCGGTTGCGTGGATGTGTGAATTTTTCATAGTTTCTATTTTGAAGCTCACTGTCTCTCAAAACTTGGAATGTGAACATATTTGAATGAAATATTTTCCATTTTATACTAGGCAATGTCAACGATATTTTTTTGGAATCTCTTATGTTTTGTGAGCTATACATGATGGTCTTGGGAGAAAATCCCAACAAGATCATGTTAATTACAGCAGTAATGAGGGTGCCTCTTACTGGTCTTTGTTAGAACTTTTTCCAACTACATTGACATAAAGCGCATTTTAATTAATTATCTTTGAAAAAAATAATATTACAAAATTATTAAATTTTAATATATATAATTTCAAGAAAGAGAGCCACGAGGATTCAAGAAAGACACCGAGGTAGGCCTAGAAGTCTGTCTGTGTTGAGCAATGAGGATGAGAGAATTTTGCATAGTTTCTATTTTTATACCATATTTATTCTCTACTATTAATTTATTTAGTATTTATTGGCTGCCATATTTTTAATTTAGTATTTATTGACCTACCTTATCGTTTATACTGAAATAAAATGATATAAGAGTTAAATCAGTTGTTATAAAAATATAAATAACAAAATATTAAATATTAATTAAAAAGGCTACAGATTTTATATATAAATATTATTGTTATTTTATTTTTTTAAGAAATAATAATACACAGGGACCTTTTGGTAAATAAATTTGTGGTAAAAAAGAGTTCAAATACTTCAAAAATGTTTAACTTTATTAAACATATTTGTGAGTAGGATCATACATTGGCCATGAATTTAATAATTAATTTTTGTGAAAGAAAATAATTTTAAAGAGGTTATGTGTGCTGGGAGTACTGATTAGAACATGATCAACATGTTTTGGGAGGACTGATTAGAACACATGTGATTAGAAACTGATTAGAACGTGATCAACATGTTCTAGGGGGACTGATTAGAACAAATGTGTTTAGAACGTGATCAACATGTGTGTTGGAAGGACATATGATTAGAACGTGATCAGCAACATCTCAAAAAAAACAATTATCACATTGGATTCACTGAAATGAATATTTTCCAATATTACAACCAATTCTCATGAGGTGTAAGCAGGAAGTGAGCTGCGAGGACATCTAATTAGAGGACATGTGATTAGAATGTGATCAACACAATCTCAAACATTTGCTAATATTAGGACCAATTCTCATGAGGTTCATAGTGAACCTATGCATTGTTTAATTCCCAAAAGGTCATGGGATGAAAGAGTTTGTCACCTATGGGATCCCAACAAAGTTTAGGTTGAATATTAGATCCCAAGAAAGTTGAGGTTGAATATTAAACACACTTCCCCTTAATTTTTTCATCATCTAATTTTCTTATTTTGTCACACTACCAATTTTCTTGACATTTCACTCAACTAAATTATGGTGATTTAGGAATGCTCCGCTCACTTCTCTTGGAGCATAGAATTAAAATATTAACTAATTTTGATCACTTTAGCTTTTTCTAAGTACAACAAGCCATATAATCTTACTAAGCACTAATAATCATCATGATATATAATAAAAATAAAAATTTATAATATTACCTATCAAAAATCATATTTAATAAAAAATATAAACATATAATATTACCTATAAAAAAAATTCACAAGAAAGTAGGATGATAGGTTGTATTTTTAACTTTTCTAAATTATTTTCTAATAATATTTTAATGATAATTATGAATGAATAAATGTTTCTTTATTGAGAAAAGAGTACAAGTAAATATGAGGGAATTAATTTTTCTAGATGCGAGTAAGATTATTAATTCCAAAGCTTATTCTTATGATATAGTCTTGTATTTTTTTTTTCAAATATTATGTATTTACTTTTTTAATTTAAATAATTTTTTGATAATACCCTTGGAAGCCCAAGGTGGTTTGCATTAATGAATTGAAAGCATTAATTTTGAGATAAACTTATTGCCTATTGATGTATTAAAATTTTTTATTTCCCTTACTTTGAAATAGTTATGAATTTGAATAAATAATAAATTTTTAATGTTTATCTGTATCATAAATATGTTTTTGATAAAAAATAGAAGGAAATATGTGACCAAATAAATATGTTAATGGGATATAAAATGGATCCAAACTTAAACCTTGGACTATGATTACATTTCATTTTGGTGTAGAAAATGTCATGAACACAACCATCTATTATAATATTTTCCAGTTAATATACATGAGAACATTGAGGTATATTTCATCCAATGGTAATTTTTGAATTTGTCATTTTGGAAAAAAATTATGAAGAAATCTCCTATGTCACAAACCAACCCAAATGCCCAAAAGAAGTTAAGCAAGGACAAGAAAATGAAAATCCAATCACCTTAATCACTTTAAGAGTAAGTGCTAAAGGATTGTAAACTTTTGATCAATTGACACTCTTCAATATTGAAGAAAATCATTTTTTTATCAAGTGACACTCTTCAATATTGAATAAAAGCATCTTTCTAATAAAATATTTTCTATTGAAACTTGAAAGAGAATCTTTGAAGATTGAGAGGAAAGAAAATATTTGAAGATTCAGAGGAAATATATATTTTCTATTGGAACTTGAAAGAGAATCTTTGAAGATTCAGAGGAAATATATGTTGGAAAGGTTATTAGAATTTGTAAATTTGGCGTAATGTAAGTGATTTCTCTTTATCTTCTAGATTTGAATGAAATTTTGTTTATTAATTTTTATATTTAGTGACCTTTCAATATGGCATGATTGGCCTCGAATTTATGCCTTGTGGTATTTCCTTTGCAACGTCCTGTGCAATTGCTAGTATATGCATATTATATCCAAGCTATGGCATTCAAGGTAATGAGTATAAACATTACCATAGGTCCTTGTGGGCACTAGGTGCACAAAAAATATAATTGCACAAAGGAAATGACTAAAGTTATTGTGTGTTGATAATGAGATTAAATAAAGAACATATTTTACTAGAGTGACCTTTAGATTCCAGGATATTCTGAAGTCAACATAAAGAAGGGGATTTGTTTAGAATTTTCGCTATCTCCTTTAAAAAAAATTTAATTACTTTGGATCCATTTTCCTATAGCCGTTAATTCCAAATTTAAATTTAAATTTAAATTCTGTGCAATAAATATTTGTTGGAATTGCTAATTTTTTGGAAAAAATATCTAGATATTATTTCTCATAAATACGAAGATATTATTTTGTGTTTGTGTATTTATACCAAAAATGTATGAGAATTAAACGTTCATTTCCGCAATTGCAAAATAAATCTAGTAAGAAGAATTCTAAAAGTCCCTTGAAGGCTTCATAGGTATATAGAAACATCTCATCATAACGAAAAAGGGGAATTTGTTTGAGCCTAGAAGAACGACCCTCAGTGAGCCTAGACCCTTCTATATTATGGGAACGAGCCATATAGGAATGAGACATAAGAGATGGTGGGAACGAGCCATACAGGAATAAGAGGTAGAAGGAAATCTCTTCACCACTTAAATAATATAAATGAATATATTTCTTGATAGTCATAAGGAAATATATTGGTTTGGCCCCGTTAGGAAAGGTCTAACCCAGTAACCACTAGCCCTTAAGCCCTTTTTTTCATGTAAATGAATGTTGGAAGAAATTTGTTGTATAGTGCATGCATCTAGACACCCACTTGAACAGAGTTTGTGCCTTGTCTCCAAAAAATCCATGAATGAATAATTGTGTCTGGCCTCCATGCCTTTGTATTTTGATAGCAAATGTAAAATACCATTATGTGTGGCATGAGAAGAAAGTAATGAGTAACAGAAAATTTATAGGTCTAAGTGAAATTTGATACATAAGCACAGATGGAAAATACTCAAAAACTTCACGAAATTCGCATTAACACGCGACACAAAGATGGAAACACAAATTAAGAAAAAAATAGACACATATACTATGCATAAAAGCATAACCACTATACACACTCGCAGGAAAGGGTGGATTTGATGCCATCTTTGTAGAAAGTAGAGAGTTCAAGCCAAGTGAAATCCATACAGATAGAGTTGAAGCTTTAGTATGTTCTGTATAGCCTTAAGTTTGACTTTATTCCCATGGAGTAAGGCCATAAGTCCCATGTGACTAGAGTGTGAGGTATATTTTTAATTTTGTCCCATGCCTTAAGTTGTAGTCAAGGAAGGGATATGTTTCCTTATTAAACCTATTTAGTATTTGTTATATCAGGTGGATAATGATAATACAGAAACTGATATAGCCACATTGCAGATAGAGAAGAAATTTCATTGATGGTCTATGAGGGATGGCATTGCATACTTAGATGTGACAATTCTGGAATGGATTGGATTAAAAATAACGCTAAAATCTGGAAATCATGTTGAATAAAAAACATTGTGTTTGCCAAAGAAATATCTACAATTTTAATTTTACCGCAGTTTCCAACGAACTTACATATCTCTTTTATTATATGTAGGATTATGAATATGAAGCTATAATCACGTGGCATTTGACATAGACAACCACTTGTGTGAGAGGGTTTTAAATTACCACACAGATAGAACCTCATATATTAGACTATAGAAAATACCCATGTATATTAGACTATCAAGAATATGCAAATGTTTGTTTCTCATTCAGACAATTCATCCCCTTTTATTTTTCCCTTTTCTAAGTCACCAATGGTTGTGAAGACTCCTTCATGTACCTAAATTGTGTTGAAGAAACGAATGGAATCATTACCTAGGAGATCAAATTGTAGATAATTTGGAGAAATTAATGTCACATTTTCTACTCTTAATGTGCGAAAAGCCACTGTATGAGCCTTGTCATCATCCTTCTCATTTCTGGCCCTCAGAGCAAGCCTATCAATCAGGTATGTTTCCACCACAATCTGTCTGTTGGTCTCAGGCTTTGACTTCAATTGTCTCGTATATGTTGTTCCAATGTTATCGATAAGATCCTTAAGCATCCTTGCCTCCTCATATACTTTTCCTTGTCACTTTGGAATTTCCAAGAATTGCAAGGAGCCAAGAATAAATATTTGAATTTTTTGGGATTGATTTGGTCATTCCAATAAGCCAACCATGTTACAGTCCTGTCATGTCTGATTTCCTTCCACTTGTGGCCAACATTATATACTCTGGGATAGAAAAATGTTTCCCTATAGTGATTCTAATATCTTATGGATAAATTCCCTTCTACAATTTACCCATTTTTGAATGCTCTCCACAGCCACAAAGAGACTTGGTGGCTTAAATATGAAGTTCCCCACCTTATCTTTCACTCCATCAACATTTTCCCATGTATACTTCTCCTCTTCTTATTGCTTCTTTTATTGCAAACCTTATTTTCCTCTATGTTCATCCATTTCATCTTTTGTATTTATCCAAGATGTTATTTGTAAATTGGGGTATAATCACATAGCTCATACATTTGAATGACATGGTCAATCCCAAGAACTTGTTTCCAATCATGCTAGAATTCTCTATAAATTTTCGCTCTGTGCCATAGTCTGTGTCCTTCATGACTACAAACATAGTGCCAATCTCCTCTTTTTTTGGAAAGATAAAAATTGGCTTGCCATTTTCAAGCATATTGACTCCGTCAGGTTAGTAGGTGGGGGAGGGGGGGGATGGGAAATAACTCCATTCTTCTCCAATGTTTCCCACCTGACCTCTTCCTTGAAAACCATTTTTGGTGTAGGTTTTGTTGATGGGGCTTCTGGCATTGATTCTTTTGGTGGAAATGCTAAAATATAAGTTATGTTAGAAGAAATCAAATTTTCTAATGCTACCTCTGCGATCAATTGAGGATGGAAAATGAAATCCTACAAAACACTCAGATCCAAACTATAGGATGACATTGTGCAAACTTCAATATTGTTGGCACATATGCACTCTGGTTTCAATTTACTAATTTTTGGTAATTTTCTCATTTTCTTTGTATTTGTCCTATACAAGAGAGAAACAAAGTTCTTAATCTTTTGTGTGCTTTCACAATGTTTCAAATTGTTGAATTGGTTATCATTATTAAGCACATTATTGAATTTTGCTCTGAATGTTGCAGGTGACGCTTTCATTGGAAATGCTATTGGTTCCTACACTAATGCCTTACAACGTTTCCTTTGCAACATTTGGTGCAATTTCCAGTTTATATTTATTAAGTGACTTATTGAGCCGAGAAGCTTATTCTACAGTCGAGTATGAAGAGATGTGAAAGTTTGTCTGTCCATGGAGTTAACATGTGCCCCTTTAAAATAATAATAAATTAGGCTCAAAATAAAAATATAATGTCGTCTATAATAAAAAAGATTAATATGTTGTAAAGTAACTAATTTATGAAAAATAGTTTATTTTATGTTAACTTCATATCTATCTATCTATATAAACAAATTGTTAATTAAAATATTTTAATGTTATATATAGTGAAATATTTAATGTTTGTTATCAATAAAGTATTTCAATACTAATTAATATCGACTTGTATTTAAAAATATATTCATAACAAAAAAAAAAATTGATTTGTCATGAAAAAATAAAATGTATCTTATTTTTCATGATAAAATAAAATGTCTAGATGTACATGTTATGTAAAATATTTTAATATCAACTATGTATATATTGTATATAATTAAAAAAAAAAAAGTATTTATTTATCATGAAATTTTTTTATGGTTAAAAATATTGTTTGGCCCTATATATACTCCATTCAAAAACACACTTTAAACTATGAAAAATTACACATTCTATTTTGCATTATAAAGAAGTTTGCATGTGAAGAAATTTGATCCCTCTAGGCTCATGTTAGATCCATACTTAACATGGATCTATGCTAGTAAAATATTAAGTTGTGTAACATCAAAGTTATATATACCACATCACACTGCTATAAGAATATAAAGTTACAATATAGATATTAAAAATAATCATCAAAAATTTTAATTCTTGTATATAGATAATAAATGATAATAAATATCATTATATATCTATCTCATCAAAGAACATATTAAGGGTATATATCTATCTCATCAATGAATATATCAAGGGATGACAGAGATCAAATCTCTTAAAGTGCAAACTTTTTTTGAAAATATATATATATATATATATATATATATATATATATATTAAAGATAATTATCCTTTTAAAAATTACTTATTAGTTATTTAACTTAATTATATTTAATTATGTAAATTACTTATTTTAAAATGATTAATTTAATTATATAATAAAAAATTCTTTTACTTATATAAATGAATGATTTACGTGTTTTATATTTTGTTCATTTATCTGAAATGAATGTGATTAAAGGAAAAGTAATGAAATACGCACCCTCCATAAACCTTTAATAATCTACATCTTAATAACATGGGAACTATCATATGTGCCCTCGGTGGGATGTTTTCACCGCATTAGACTATATTAGTAAAACATAAGGTATTACACTATATTAGTAAAACATAAGACACTTTCTATGGGAACAAACATATGTGCCTTCGGTGGGACGTTTTCACCACCTTAGACTACATTAGGTAAACATAAGACATTTTCTATTCACCTCTCATTGTAGAATGAGCGTGATATATTTGGTTAAAAAATATTTATAATAAAAAATATTGAATAAATATGACTTCTCTTATTTAGAAGGAATAATAAATATATTTATGATTATGGATCACAGAAGTTTTATGAAAATTTATGTATCATATAAGTTTGCATTCTCAAATAAATTTAAAAAGAATGCATGTATACATATAAAAATTTAATCATGTTATGTATTATATATATATATATATATATATATATATATATATATATATATATAAGTAGTGTACTCGTATAAATTAAATGGATGGTATATGTTAGTAAGTATTAAAAAAAAACTTTATAATACATTTTATATAGCTATAAAAAAAAAACTTTTCGCAGGCTGTGCTAGTCCTAGGATGAATAGCATGCTTAACATGTTTGTTGAGTAACTGTGGCTTAAGGGTATCTATGCCATCAAAACGCTAGTCCTAGGATGACTAGCATGCCTGACATGTTCGTTGAGTAACTGTGGCTTAAGGGTATCTATGCCATCAAAATCACTTGGGGATTGTAACCAACCTAGGCCACACTAGCCCTTAGTATGGTGGATCATTTCTCACAAATTTTGGGATGCCTTAATATAACACCCTTTCACCCTCTACTCTATTCCCAATGATCCTCACATAGCTAGAATTTAAAAAAAAAAAACATAAGAGCTAATTTAATTATAACTTTATTTAAAAAAAAATTATTATTATTATAAAAAATCTAATAAGCAAGTCAAACATATATATACATTAGAAAAAAACATGGAAAAATATTCTTAATCATGGATATTTATCCCTACTTCAACATGGATATTCTTAATTTGTATATAGGATTTGTTATATTAACATGGGCCTATACCATGTCTTCTCAATCCAACATGTTGGAAAATACATAATTCACTTCTTATGACACTCTTTCATATGTCATTTCTTTTAATTAATCAATTTAACTAAAAATACAAAAAGAGAATAAGTAAATTAGAGATAAATTTAAAAATTTAATTCATGTGTATTTCTTTGAATTTTCAATAAAACTTAAATTCTTATCATCTACCCAACAAATATTAACAATTAAATTCAAATTTTAAAAGTTCTATTCTAAAATAGACATATCTATCAACCTAACAATAATAATATTAATTTAAAAATATAATATACATTAACAATAAATCATTAATATATATATATATATAAGTAATCTAGATAAATAAGGCTACGCTACATTACATCAGAATTAAACACCCTTGATACATCTCACATCAATTTAGAATGAATAAGAACATTAAATAAAATAACTTAATAATAATAAAATTAATATTAATTAATTAATATTTTAATGTTTTAAAGTAATGATAAATAATAAATAAAAAAATTAAAATGTTGTTATTATTTATATATATTAAACATAGTTAATCAAAATATCTATAAATGTCACTTATGTTTTCATATATACAAAATATGAAATTTAATATGTTATAATAATAATGAAATATTACATTACAAATACACACTATAATTAAAAACATCAATACCATTTATTAATATCTTATATGTGTAACCTTCTGTTTTTATTTTTACTTATTGTTATATAAGTTATGACATATTTAGAATGAATAATGAATGAGGAATTAGTTATTGATACTTTAATATTAACTATTATTTTAAGAGATGAATTTAATGATAATTTTCTTGAGTTGAAAGAGAAAGTAACTATGTAGTAAAATATTTCAAGAACCTAAGGAAAAGAGGTTGAGATAGTTTTGAAAGTTACCTTCCCAATAAGATTTAAGGAAAAATCCTAAGAGGGAAAGGGGTTCTGTGCAAATGGAGGTGGGGGTGCTTTGAGATGGTGTGAGAACCAATGGAACTCAGTATTTAACCTAGAGAAGCAATATTGGATTTTAAATCCTGAGGTCTGACTTATTATCTCAGGAAAATACCTCTGTCCTTTTACAGAGCAAGGAGGGAGCAGGGGACATAATAACCTCACTCAAGGTTGGGTGGATGAACAATTTACTGAAAAATAAACTCCGGAATTAGGTATTTAAATATTTTATGTATACTGTTTAATTCTGAAATCTACGTATACTGGTTACTGCATAGGTATTTAAGTATTTTAAGTATACTGTGTAATGTCCCAATCTAAGTATACTGTTTACTGTTGTGAACAATTGAAATGAACGTGGGACAAATGTTGCATTTACTTGACAACAAAATAAACTAGTTATGCATGTGCAATTAATCGTACAAGAATGAATGCCAAATTCATAATGCATCAAAATACGTAGATAAATAGTAATATAACATTTTCGTTAAGAGAAATATTGAAAGAGAAGGATAGATTAAAACTACATTTCTATTACAACAAGATTTCTAGAACATTGAAACAAAAACTGGAACTAGCACTAAATCACTGTCACATATAAATAAGTACTTCATCCTCATAATGCTCGAATAGAAATCTGTATTTAAAATTAATCTGTCGAATGCTATGATGGAAGTGTAGCAACTAAAACACTGTATGAAATAAATTATAGTTTCATTTATAGTTTCCATTAAATAAGTAATGCAAAACCATTATGAGTGGTTGTAGCAGAACTTTTAGATAAACAATAGCAGAACAAAGCCGAAAACTCAAAATTCCATCAAATCTTATACCTGCATAGCCTAGGCTCAGGCCATGGGTTTAGAGCCAAGACCCTATAACATGGTTTAGACTCCGGTCCCACTCTTCCAATTAAAGATTTCCACATGAGAAGATTAAACTATTGTGCAAGAAATTTCCATTAGAAAAGTGCCACGGTACCAGCCATATAATTCAGGAAACGATAACGTGACTACTTGAAATTCTAATAGCATAAATTATACAAGAATTACATAAGGAGAAAACCCTCATAAAAACCCTTTTATGCATTTGGATAAATTAATACACAATCATTAAAAAATTAGAAAATATACTGAGTTTCCATTTCCACGATTGATATAAATTGGAAATTCTGAAATGAGTTCATAAAACATTACAAGTCCAGGAAAAGGACCAAGTCCAAAAAACAATATAACCAACCATTTCAGAAATAGAGCCACGAGGCTATGACCGAGAATGAAAAATGTCAGTGACAAAAAAAACTGTAATAGAAAAATGGGCAGCCAAGAATCAGTGTTGGAAGTTACCATGAATGATCGGGTTAGGTTTGCGGAGGAGGTTTGTGAAAGGAATCATACTAGAAACCAAGGGCTAGGAGACGATGCCTAAACCCTCACAAATCATTTCCTCCATTATTCTTCGTATCTCTAATAATAAGTTGCCACGAAAGTTACGATTTCTGGTGAAGAATATCAAAACAAATATACTAAGTAAGAAAAAAACAGTAGGTGACAAACTAAAATAAAAAGAAATAAAATTAAAACCCTGACTCTCCTCTTACGTGCAAAGCTGCGGGGAAAAGCGTGATGTTTGAGTTAGCATGGGGGTCATCCCATAGACTAGAAGCCAAGCTTTGGAAGGTTGAATAGTTCTTAGCAACATTATACATGATGGAAGTTAAACCCTTCCTTAATTTAATGGGACCGCAGAGAGAGTAAACAAAAAGAAGAGTTTTCAATTTTTACAAGGAGATTATTATAAAAAAACAAACCCCGAGCTCTTACCACCATGATAGCAGTGTTTGCATGAACTATTCCATCAGCGACATGTGGATCATAAAAGAGCACCTCCAGGCGGATTCTGAAACTATTAGCTCGCAGAGCCAAACTGGTACTTTGGTAGGAGGAGAATGACTCTTTGGTGGGAGGATTGGGGGTGGGTATTTACCCTAACCCTCCTCCGTAGCCAGATCCACCATTTGTTTCGTCGGGAAGAACCAAATGCTCCAGGATGTGCCAAGGGAAACTGCAAGGAAAAGATCCTATAGCGGATGATTTTGAGGAACCCCACAGAAAAATACCCCATACATTCGTTTCTAGTGGAGGTTACTAGAGGAGGTTGGTGGGTAGAGGGTTTTGCAGATGTTTTCCTCTCGGTGCACTTATCATTACACGTCGCCTCGATGCTCTGGAAAATAGAAAGCACCAGTGCGGACCAAAAAATTGGAACACCGGACACCATGCACTCTGTGCACACCCGCCTAGTGCATCTTATTATTCTATAGCACTAGTGCATCAAAACTCTTCTATGCTGGTGCATTATAAAACACCACGCAAAAACCGAAACCACCCGCTGCAGTAGAAAGAAACTGCATCGGTGCATCATAATACATCACACCAAAACACAAACTGACTAGTGCGTTTGTAAGAAATAAAACTGGTGTGCCTATAAACCATATGCACTTGTAAAGGGTTAAATAAAAAAAAAATTACAGCAAAAAAACCTGAATTTTTCAGTTTTCTAGTGCTCCTGAGCTCTCAATTACCGGTGTGCGCCCTACCATAGAATGCAGCGGTGTGCACCAAACATTGGCACCCCAAACACCGTGGCCAACGTACACACACCTCGAGGGCATCCTATTACTGTAACGCACTAGTGCTTCACCATTGTTTCATGCCGGTGCATCATAAAACACCACGCCAAAACAAAAACACGTAGGTACGTTCTTATCCAAGAGCACTGGTGCGCCTATAAATCGCACGCACTCGAATAGCATTACATTAAAAAAAAAATAAGGCCAAAAAACCATTGCTTTATGACTATTACATACCGGTGCTTTACAGATATTTTTCCCTGGTGCATCATCAAAATTTCGTGCCAAAATCGAAACATCCCATTGCGGTGTTAGGGAACTGTCTCGTTGCATTATATACAATGCGCACCAATTGACACAGCTCGGTGCGATTTTAGGTAAGCATACTAGTGCACCTATAAAACCTCGTTCATCGGAACAGGGTTAAATAAAAAAAACAAATTACGCCCAAAAAACCTCATTTTTCACTTTCCTTAATGCTCCAGAGCTCTCAAGAACTAGTGCCATTTCCCTTTGTTTGAGCCGCCCTGACATTGACGCTCTCATTGCACCCATTGTACACACTACTACTCTGCATTGGCCGCCAATTTCGAGCTTGAATTTTGAAAAACGGTGGGAAAATTTTCTTTTTCAAAGTTTACAGCCAATATGCCTCCTCGACGGCGAAATGTACAGGTATTTTTCTAGTTTTTCCATAATTAAGCCTTTTAGTGGATTAGAAATTGAAATAACCTTAAAAATAACCCTTAAAAAAAAAAATGTTGCACAGTGCACCAGAGCTATTCTGCTCACACTAGATAGTGGTGCTGCCTGTAAAATTTACAGGCCACACTACCACCGGTGCTAATGGTATCCGCACCATTTCTGGGGTGGTACCGAAAGGTGCCCCGAATAATTTTAAACTAAAAAAATAAAATAAAAGGCGGTGCGATCACATATCCAGGCGCACCGTTGACCATGGGAATCACAGTGCGGTGCATTGATGGCATTATCCTCCCCAGTGTATGTCAACACACCGCATTCAGGTTTCAGAGAGGGTCAACGGTGTGACCAGGTAAAAGACCACACCATCGACTATGTAATTTTAATGAAGTAGGTGCGTTGACACGACTATACATGTCGGGGCCTATATTTCAGTCAGTGCACTGCTATTATGAACTTTGATAAATTTAATGTTGCTTGAAAAATAGATAGCTGCATCGAGGCCAGTGTGTTGTATTTCATTAGGGGCACTGGCACTGGTGTGCTACATTCTTAAGATGCATCGCCATCGGTGCGTGACTGTTTTTATGGCGCATTGACTTGTGTGTTTGTTTTTTTTCAAAAATAAATATATATATATGTATATTCCTAAATACATGTTTGTTTTGATAAAAAAAAATATTTAATATGAAAATGATTCAGAGAGAAGAGGAGGAACAACAACAACAACAGATGGAAAAATATGACATGATTCGCCACTAGGAGGCCTGAGAGAGGGATAGAGATGCATACCCTTTCCCTATTATTGAAGATACCCAGGGATCCTTAGGCAGGTAGGCCTCCTCAAGTTCTATGAGGAGGCTACTTCCATAAATTCCCAGAGTGTGTTTTTGAGATATCTTATCCGCAGGTGGAATGCCCACTGACACGCTTTCCAGGTTGGTCCTAACCAGTGGTACACACCCACTGAGGAGGATATTTATTTTATTACAAGACTATCAAAGAGGGGTGGATTTTCCCTCATTCCGAGACGTGCCAGCTGGTTGTGTAGCAGGGAGTCAGTTAGTTTACTCCCAGAGATACATTGGAGCACATGTACTATCTCCTTCATAGTTTTAGGTACCTGGAGGTAAGTTACATATAGGTTCTTTTGGTAGATAGGACGTGAAGTGCCTCTCCCTGATCATTTCGACCATTTCATAAAACACCAGTGAAGGGAAATGCATTAGTTGCTTGCTTTTATATTATGTTGATTCTTTAGTACAACAACCATGACTTATCAGGTGGTTTGCCATTTGTTTTGTGGTAGGTTTGTACGGCCTTAGATAGATGTCATGCTCATGCACATGGAGGATCAACTTCCCTTTTTCTTCCGAGCTGTTTTTTTTATTTTTTTGAGAGGTTTCCAGAGATGAGACCTAGTTTTTTTCAACAGCCTCGTAGGCCCATGTTTGAGGCCCGAATACACATGTCGGGGCAAATGATGCCCAAGAGGGGAGACACTTTGTTTCCAGTCAGGATATCCCATGATTCACTGGACTTACTAACTATTGTTTACAGGCTGCATCCCTTCATTATGGTCCCATGTCCTTATGTTGGCTTAGATTAGTGAGGGTGTCCCAACATCCTCTTCATAGCTGATGAGCTGCTAGATGATAGAGGTAATATTACTGTTTTATTTATATATATTTTAACATGTTCTTCAACTTTTTTTTATTAAATTGTGTAATGAAATTGTCTAATTATTGTTGTGTACTTGTATATATTTTATAGACATTGGCTCTTTTGATGGCGTGGAGATGCTGGGTCCACCACATGATCCAGGTGTGAATCCTGATGATGGCGATCAGGAAATTGCTAATATGGAGGATGACCATGATGAGGGTGAGGTCGGTGCAGAAGAGAGACATACTCTTGCTCATGGTGCACCGCTCTTGCTCATGGTGCACCGATGCCATCTTCTCTAGGCATGGTCGACCTGTGACTAGATATAGGATGGAGTTGGCCAACCAAATTTGTGCATTGATTGTTGATGTGGGCATCAGGGCCGCTCATTACAGAGACATACAGGCCAATGATAAGCTATTACGGATGTGGAGAGGCATGCCGCGTGACATGTACGGCTTCATGCAGCATGTCGTAGGAGCTACGACAGCTGTTACACAACTGAGGAGGACTATCCATAGCTATTGGCATAGTCGAGCTGCGACACGTGATGGACAGTCCGCGAGCAGCAACTCTCATGCATCTCATGATCGTTCACCTCGCAGCGAGCCTGATGAGCATGAGGCTCCCCTGGCAGCATCTAACAATCATCATGGATATGAGGCTGGACCATCGGCCATGTCGAGTTAACATCCTACAGCATCCATCAGTACTAGTCATGATCATGAGCAAGCTGGACCATCGACCGTCGAGGCTGCACTATTGACTGAGTAGGCCTCCACTAATATTGTTCATATTGATGTTGTACTACCACTAGTCGATGCATCCATTAGTACTAGTGATCATGATCAAGAGTAGGCTCGACCATCGACTGTCGAGGCCACACCCAACTTTACTGAGCCGACATCCACTTCTACTGGTATTGATGTTGTTATACTACCACCAGCGCCTGATCCATCACACACATTATAGTTGTATATTTTTAACATTATTCAGTTATATATATATATATATATATATATATATATATATATATAGAGAGAGAGAGAGAGAGACACACACACACACACACATATATGTGTGTGTGTGTGTGTGTGTGGTCCATGTATTTTAGGTTCATGTTGCAATTGTACTTAATTTTCATGTTGGTGATCATCATGATGTGGGCGCAAATTGTTAGGCCATGTTAGATATGTTCATTTAATGTTTAGCTTGCAGATAGATGTGTATATGTGATAGCATGAGTTATTTGACATATTGAGATGTATATTTTATGTTGGTGTTGTGATGATGTTAATATATAATGTTAATTTGACGTTTGAATGTGTTTATTAGTAGAATATGATTTTTCTATTATGGTTATCATGCTCATGATGACGTTTATTAATTAATTTAATATTAAATGACCATGATATTTATTAAATATTATTTCGTGATTGTAATTGTAATTTAAATTTTAATTGTATGTAAAATTGCAAAATTGTATTTGTATTTGTACTAATTGTAATTTTAACTGTAATTGTATGTAAAATATTTTATTAATGTAAAATTTTAATTGTAATTGTAATATTTAATTTATTCTGAAATTATTGTAATTGTAGATATGATAAATTGTAAAATTGTAATTGTAATTCTAATTGTATGTAAAATTCTGAAATTGTAATTGTAATTTTAATTGAATTGTATGTAAAATATTTATAAAATTGTAATTTTAATTGTAAATGTAATTCTATGTAAAATTGTAAATGTAATTGTATGTAAAATTCTAAAATTGTAATTGTATTTGTAATTGTAATTTTCATTGAATTGTATGTAAAATATTTGTAAAATTGTAATTGTAATTGTAAATGTAATTCTATGTAAAATTGTAAATGTAATTGTATGTAAAATTCTAAAATTGTAATTGTATTTGTAATTGTAATTTTAATTGAATTGTATATAAAATATTTGTAAAATTGTAATTGTAATTGTAAATGTAATTCTATGTAAAATTGTAAATGTAATTTTATGTAAAATTAAAATTGTAATCGTAATTCTAATTGTAATTCTAATTGTAATTGTATGTAAAATATTTGTAAAATTTTAATTCTATTAATGTGACAATTTTAATTTTATTAATTTGAAATGATTTTATTAAAATATTTAAATTTGAAAATTTGAAAATAATTGTAAAATAACAAATTTAGAATAATACGAATTTTTGTAACATAATAAAGTTTAGAAAATAATGAAAATAACTTCCTGTACTTTATCCCCCGATCGGGGTGAACACCTGCAATAATGATAACGGAAGGTTGAAACATGGCAACAGCCTCCGTAAACACCACTTAAGATCACTTAAATGCTCTGTCAGAACAGCGAGGTGGATGGTGCGACCGCCGGCAAAGGTTTGATGGTGAATGATGGCCAGGGTGGCTGTCAGACAACCGGAAACGCAAGAGGACATTTGGTAAGTTTATCTAACCTGCCTCTTCATTCATGCATGCACTATCCCTGGCATGCGAAAGTTTGGAGGCGTCGAAGGCAGAAGACAGTCCTGCAACCTCGAAGCCGCGAGAATTTGGTCCGGTATGTTCTGATAATAACCTTAAAGCTCTTGATTGTAAATATGGAAAATATGGTTTGCAGTGAAGAAGATAGGTTAGGAATTCTGTCGTTTTTGGTGTTCGGAAATTATCTCGAACCTGAACAGAGTCAGGTCCCTCCCTGCTTTCGTGATCCTTGTTATTTTCAAGTCCAGGTTTTTCTTGTGGTTGATGCTCTCTATATTGATAGGGATAGTTTAATTATCAGTTTTCTTATGTTCCTTCTGTCGTTTGCTAAGCGCTGGAAAGCAGAACGGGATCTGGTCACCCCTTCCCTCTACAACCAAGGCAACTCCCATGTCCCTGAAACTAACCCTTTGGGAAGGCATGGGAGAAAAATCCCCAGTTACCTGTGTAATTACGGTGGTAGCCAGGTTAGAATAGGCTGTCAAAATATTGATAGGAAAAGCTGTCTTAAGTTCCATAGGTATAGCCTTGTCTGCAAATTCAGTAATGGCGACCACCTTAGTTATGACAAGCTCCTTTCCTTTTCCCCGCATGATAACCCTCACAGTCATTTCACTGATATTAAAAGCAAGAAGCAGGTCGAGCTTACGCCTCGACGAAGGGTTGAAGGCACCGTGGGGTGCATGCTCTGTTTTAAAACCTTTTCTCATTTTGTTTCTTCCTGCATGCCAGTGTTAGTCAAGACCCCATCTCCAGTAATGGGAAAGCGCCACTATAAGGCAGCAAATAAGGGGAAACAACCTGTCCTGCCGGAGCAAGTACCAAAGAAAAGGGGGCGCAGAACGTATCTCGACCACCTGGAAGAATTGGCTGTCAAATATGTCATGAGCAGTCCCTCGGCATCTAGGAATGAAATTCGAGGTTGGGAACAGGAAATTCACCAGGAACCAGAGGAGACTGAGACTGAAGCAGAAATACTGGATTTTATAACAAATCCAGGGCATACAAGAGGCAGGCTCACTTTGTTTAACCAGATAGTCCATACCTATTGGATTGTAAAATGCCTGTTAGCAAAAGCAATCCAGAATAACAACCCAGTCCAAGTTAAGACAGAAGCAATGCAACAGGACCAACGCACCCAGAGTCTTCTCTTGGAGATTCAGGACAGCCAGCAGCACCTAAATATCACTCAATATCAAACTGCAGATAGGGTCAGCAGACTAGATGAAAAAGTGGGGCGTATGGAGAAAAATCTTCAGCAGATCCTTCAGCAATTGAACCAAGCAGAAATGCCAGGGTCTAATATCAAAGCCCCTGCCCCTGTCTCATCATCTGAGGTTTAAATGATGTCTGTTTTCATGGTCGTTTGTTAATTTTGAACTTAATTACTGTTATGTTTGTAAATATTAAAGTAGAAACTCAGGTAGTACAAGCTAGTCATAGACGCAAGAGACAATTCCAATTTTGGGATGCAAACCATGTTTTTAGAAGGCCAATAAACCTGGTTTCCCTCCTGGGCAGGTTGAGGCCAAGAATGACTTTATATTTTGTAACCTGTCTTCAAATATAAATAGAAATCGCATGGACACACCGAACTTACAAAAAAAAAAAAACTTCCTGTACTTTATAATTATCATTATTTTATTATGATCTTACATACAAAAAAAAAAAAAATTATACAGTTCGGTGCACTTATCATCTTAACATGCACGAGTGTGTCATATTAATAAGACGCACTGGTGCATCACAACTCTTCCTCGCCGGTAATGAATAAATGCAAATAAAAAAAAAACTACTCTATTTTCTTTTAGTTAAAAAAAATCGACAATTTGAAAAATGGCTGGAAAAATAATTTCGAAAATCTAATTTCATAAAATAATTCTTTAAATACTAAACACTTTTCATTATTTCATTATTTTTTCTAAAATTTTCAGCCAGATATTTGCACGAGACGTACCTGGAGCAAGGGAGTAGGAGGGCATTGTGGAGCAGTGAAATACGTTCGAACAGAAGTATTTAGACAATCAAAAACCAAACCTCTGGTGATTGAAACCTTGTAACATAGAATTTGAAACCATCTCGTGATTAAATTTGATTATTTTTTTTACTTTTTTCTACAGTTTTTTACTTCTTTCTATAGTTTTATCCATTTTTACCCTAAACCCTTCATTTTTTTGTTTTTTCCCTTTCTTCTCCATGTTTCTATGATTTCAGAATTAGAGTTTTTCATTTTATATTGACATCCAACCCAAGGGACGACTTGCATAGTCAGATCCCAATCCATTCGGCCATTGCATGAATTATTGAAAAAATAGATTTTTCTTTATTGGTGCACCCTGCTTACGCTACCGCAACAATGAGTTGTATAATACAGTGCACCATGCAAGTACTGTAGTAAAAAAAATGAATTTTTTTTTTCTAAATCCATGCGCCAAATCTAAAATAGGGCATCGGTGCTCCATTTAACTAGGCAAGAACCGTACGGTGTATTACACCATTTTTGCGATGTGTTTATAATACCCCACGCACCGTTAGGTCTATTACATTTCTTTTTGTAGCACGTTTATAATACCCAACACACCGTACGATGTATTATGCTATTTTTCATTGCGTTTTTAATATCCCCACGCATCGGCTGCGGTGCAGACCTCATGAAAGGCGTATCGGTCTTTTGAGATTTATTTTCTACCTGAAAAGTTGAGAATTTATTTATAAATATATTAATGAATGATATGGTACAGGTTTCAGATTGATAAAGAAATGTCTGACAAGAGATCAAGTAACACATCAAGAAAAGCAAAAAAGGCAAGTTCTTTGTAAATTCTTTATAAAAAATATTATTTTTGAACTATATGTAAGTCTAAATAATATGTATTGTTTAATGTGTATCATGCAGAGCCAAAAAATGACAAAGCTCGATATGATTATTTCTGATCTAGGACCAGAAGAGCATAAAATTTTAATGGAAATATTGCAAAAGGATGAATTGGGTGAATGAAAAAATACTATCGATCCAATATGAGTTTCCTTTTTTAATTATCATTAATAATGTAATTAAAATTATTATATAACATGTGTCAAATAGTCTACTAATTCACATTTGTTTAATGTTCTACAGAATCCAACAACTCAGAAAAGGAATGTTGTTCTAAGAAAAGAAAAAAATAGAACTTGCAAATGAAAATCAATTGCTCCTTAGCTCATCTGGAGTGGTGCTGGAAGTTAACGAAAGGGGGGAAAACTTTTACAAAAGCTTGAGGGATCTAGTGGAACAAATGTATAGACGTTATTTCCAACAACAACATCGTGCTTCAAATGTAATATGCAATCATTGAATTCTCGATCATTAGGTACAATAAATAAACAATTTAGCATTAAATATTAATTTTCAAGAATTTTCTTCAATAAAAGAACAGAAAATGGAACCCATTCAACACATAAAATAGGACGACAAGGAAGAAAATGGTTGATCTCTAAGTTTGCGAGTAATTGTTACTTCCTTATAACAACTTAACTAGATTTCATTTTTGTATTTTTTATGTTGTTTTACAAAAATCATCATTGAATGTCTTCAAACAAGTGCTAACATACAAGGAATAACCATTAGACGAATTGATTGAAATTGGGTTAAATATGGGTTGTGACTATATGTTGACATATCAGAATTTAATTGTGGAATTTGTAAGCATCTATCGATCTTGTTTTACTTAGATCCATCTATAATTAATAGAACAAAAACATATTTTATATTAAATATATTATTTGTTATGGGGTATAAAACTTGCAGGAAACAAAGTATGGAACTGCGCCAACAGATGAAATTTTGAAAGATGGTAAGGTACATGGTTTTGAAAGAATGTGTATGGTTTATGAATCAATTTTTTCTATCGTACATCATTTTTCTTTTCGATTTACATTGATGTATATCATTTAATATTGTAATTTTCATTATTCTTAGCAATGTATATACACTCATTTGAGTTTATTTTTATGTTTGTAGATGGAAGGTGAAGAAGAAAAAAACAATAAACACTGTGAACACAACATTCCTGAAAATAACCCAAGTCATGAAAGTAGCTCTAGCAGTGACAATAGTTCAAGCGAAGAATGACGATCACTATGTTTGGATATCAAAGCAAGGCGTTTTATTTTTTGAAATATGTCTATGAAATCAGAAATTTTGTTTAATGTAATGGACATAGTGTCCCAATTAAAAGACAAAGGGATAAAAATATTAACTGTCCCATTTTGTATGATAGAGACTGTCTTATTCATATATATTGTATATATAATCATAAAATATGTTTTAATTTATTCTATTGCATTCTCCATTGTCGCTATTTCATTCTCCATTGTCGTTCTCAAATTAACTAATAAAAATTTAATTCATATGAATATTGTTATAAGATATATATGTGGCGACTTTTGATGAATAATGAATTTTAAAAAACCACAATAATTCTGATATGATATAACAAATTAATCCAAACAACACATTCAAATGCATTAATAAAAATCTAATTAATATGAATAATGTTTTAAGATGTGTCAACTTTTGATGAATAATGAATTTCAAACAATCACAATAATTGGAGTGTCACAGGTCGATGTTTCTAAAAAAAACAAAATGAAAAATGGTGTGTGTCAGTAACTATCAACCGGTGTGTTTATGTGTCTATACGCAATGGTGTATATACGCATTGGTTCGTTTATTATCTATGGGCACCGCACAAATACCGATACCAGTTATAAATATCAGTACGTTTGTGTGATACTACGTACCGGGGCGTTTATGTATCTATAAGCACTAGTACATTTTTACAATCCTTGTGCACTGCACGAATACCAATACAAATTATAAATCTTAGTGCCTTTCTGTGATATGGCGCACCAGTGCATTATAAAGGTATACGCACCGGTGCATTGATACGACCTATGGCTACCACTCAAATCCCAAGACCAATTAGAACGGCCTCATGTGTTGCATCACTAACACTACGCCAGTGTTGTTTTATACCTTAATGGCGCAATGCATTCTTCTTTGACCGCCTTGGGGCGCCTTCTACATGTACGCACCGGTGCATTAAAGCCAGAGTAGCGCACCAATGAAAAAACATCTGTAATAACCTCTTGCCACCCATTTTTTAGTTGTGTTGAATTTCCGTTAAAAGATCTGCCAAAACCTTCGTTCCCAGAAATGGATGTGGTAGCATATGTTTTTTTGACAATTTTGGCCAATTTTATAACACTAAAAACTTCCTTTATAACCTCCACTAGAGGTTCTTTTCCTTGTAGTGGGATGGAGTGGCGTACAGGTGGAGATCATCACACATACCAAGAGACGTGATTGAGATTACCAGGTGTAAGGTTCATGCATTGTATAAGTTACAATACCTTAGAACATAATTAAAAACTGACAAAATCGAATATGATGGCAACCCAAGGGTGATGTATTAATTAAATCCCTGTTGAAAGGACATCTAGTAAATATCCATGTAGGAGTACATGAGATAAATTAAGGGTTTGATATTTAATACAATTACAATCTAATTCATGTGAATATTGTGTTCTTCAGTAATAAATTCAATACATGTGGATATAGTGTTATGATGACCAGGATTTACAGGTGTAACTATAACATGTGAATGTTATCCTTTTATTTCCTTATGAATAGTGTAATTTTTTTTTATGTGTTTAATGTGATAGTAGTGACAATATGTATAGAAAAAACATCAATGCATGGACAATGAACTTAATCACTAGAATTTTAATGAAGAGAATATCTTTACAATATTACGCAATGCTTTAAAATATGATACATGGTACAATATTGATGACATTATTAGAACATAAGATCAATAACAACAATGTAATTTTTTTGGAACATTATAAAATCATTAATGCAAAATAATATTCAAGATGATTATATGATAATGTATATTAATTATATTGAAAAAAAAAATTAGAAATTTTAAAATAATATTTAAAATTTCATAATATATTATTAATAATACTAATAATAAAAATGTATGTATGAAAACATTATTAATATATTTGAACTTTGTATTTCACAATTTCCATAATATTTCATAATTGGGTGATGGCTAGTTAAACTACAACATAATCTTGGTCAAAAATATTACTACCAATTTTATGTAAAGGTGAAAAGATACACAGAAGGAATATAACATGCCTATGGTGTTACTACAGAAATGTTGTTGCAAAGGAGTGGAGGATGGAGGGGAAGAAATGTGTTCGCGCTTGCAACAGTTTCACAGTTGTCGATGCCTGTCTCTAAGATGTTGCTCAAATCATCGTTCCTTGCTAAATCATTTTTTTCCAATCATACCACTATGTCAAAATATTATATGCATACTATATCTAAGCTATAACATGCAAGGTAATGAGAAGGGACATTAATAATAAAAAATTATCTAAGTCTTCAAGGCGCAATCCCTTATACATTTAAATTCCAAAACTAAAATAGATAATTATACATTTTCTTTTATACATATTATTTTAATATTTTAATCATAAAAAAATTATTTATTTTTAAATAATAGTAATAATAATAATTTAATGTCACAGTCAAATGAGACATTAAATTGGTATGTGAGACTCCCTCCTTAGTGCATAGAATTTATTTTACTTAATGTTTAAGAAGTTATACATGTTATATCCTCTCCAAATTAAACTTAGGAATACACACTTAATAAAATTTTACATGTTCTTAATTATTAATATTATATGTAAAAATCAAAGTTTCAATCCTAGCTTGAGTGGTTCGGTGAACAATTTATATTTACAATTTTGTAGGTTAAGTCTTTAGAAATATTAAAATATTATATAGATAAAAATGAATATTAATTCCCATATATATATATATATATATATATATATATATTCATTTATTATGTTTTAAAATATCATATTAAAATATTAAAATTATTATTATTTTTATTCCTTTTGATATCTGTAAGAATCAAGAAAGAATCAACATAGCGAACATAATCAGTACATAAGTGGCTCCGAATAAAACATTATATTTGAACCCATGTGGACAATTTATCATTCAAATATTGAATTATTTCTTAAATATTACCAACTAGTTTATAAAAAAAATTCTTTTAACACCCTCGTGAGATATTCTAGTTTATAAAAAAAAAAAATTTAACACCATATAAGACATTTATACACGAATTTGTGGAGTCATTTCTCATTTTACCCACCATCATCAAACTTCAGAATTTTTTGTGTTTTTTTTTTTAATTCTTAAAATAAAACTACTCACCTTAATATTATAGAATATCATAATATTATATCTAACTACTATCTATTTTAAACGTATAAGCTTTAAAATATATAATTATTAACTATATTAACAAAATATATTATGATAATTTATCATAAATAAGTAATCTGGAAGGGAAGAGGATCTAAATATATCTACAGTAAAATCAAAGACCAATTCTAGAAGGGGGACTCAAAATAGAATAGAGCATCCACAAATTTGAATGTGTAATGCAAAACCCAGAAAATTTTGTGTAGGGTATGCATCCAAAACCATAACCAAAATACCAAATTTCATATATTGCTAAATTGCGAAACTAAAAGAGGAACCAGAGATAAATAGTTGAACCCCGAAGGCGAAATCGAAGGAGGCTTACTCTTATGTGAAGAGGAGGGCTGCTAGTTGGTATTCGTATGAGTGCCATAGAAACACTATAGAGGAAGAGGTATTTTCCCAAAAGTCTTCGTATGGGAGGTAGAAGACTCCTCTCTTCAATGGACAAGAAAACCAATACTCAGATGGGTATGCTTAATGAAAAAAAAAAACATCACAAAAATAGAGGTAATGCTTGTATAAATTTTACCTGAGAGGATGTTGAATAAAAAGTCAAAAATGTTGTGTGTTCTCCCTACAAAACCAATCAAAAGTCATTAGGAAAAAAACGATAAAAGGGTCATGACAGACCAATCGAAAATCAATGAAATTGTTACTTGTGATGGCATGGCCACAATGCTCTGCGCAGTACCAGGTTTGATCCACGGTCCACACACGAAAAATGTCAGAATTGAACCATTGGGTTTCTAGAAAAATAGTTGCAGGTCGAGGTATGGAGGGATAGATCCCATGAGACAGGAGGCTGCAAATAACACAATGAAAATGTCGAAATGAGGAAGATACAAGTGGGTTAAACCCTTTGGGTTTTCACAAAGCATCAAAGTCATAGATCTAACCTCGTTTGATCTCCATAATCTATTTGTGACGTCAAAACAAGTGAGGGCCATGTGAAGACATGTGATGATTGCCACTTGGAGACTATGGAGATGGATAAGTTGGCATGTGGGATTCCCATCTTAAATTCGAAATGAAACTATATTATGAGGAATAAAAATCTTCATACTAACCTTGTAGGGATCCATGAATATATTCATTATGTGTATTAAAGTCTCGTAGGTCCTATCTATGTTAATATAGGAATATCTATGTTAATATAGGATTAGGAATATGAATGAAATGAGACCATAGTGATGAAATTAATAAGGTTACGGGATTGCATCATTAAATATTATATGTAGCATATGGGGTTAGCAAATAAAAAGGTATGTGAAGTATAAAGGTGTAGGCTATTTTATATAAACTATTGGTTAACCATGTTAACTTAAAATAACGTGTTGTATATAAATAAGTGAAGACAACCCTTCGAACAAAAAGGACCCAACGTGCCGAGACAACAAACTCAGAGTTAGAAATTAGCATTTAAATTAAATTTCCACTATAACCATAGCATAAATGCTATTGGAGAAATATTTTAATAGAATGGTGATGATCATTAACATAGGTAATTGCATGATTCAAAAAAAAAAAAAAAAAATGGGAGACATGAAAATATCATATCCATGAGATAATACAACTCCCTCTACAACATATTTACCTATTCTTCCATCCCAAGCTTCTTCTTCCTTGAATTATACATCTCTACTAGTAACATACTTATTGCTGATAAGATTATAGAGTTTATATGCTTTATATTCTTCACTATATCCAATAAAGATACATTTTTCACTTCTATAATATAAGTTCTTTCTCAATTATTTTGGAACTTGTGCATAAGAAACAGCCAAAAAATCTTAAATGTGATATATGAGAACTCTTACCATTCCATCCTTCTTCAAGAACTTGATCCTTCATGCTCCTCGTCAGACTTATATTAAGGATATAAACATCACAAGCTACTCCTACCCAATATTATTTTGGTAGATTCTTCTCCTTCAACATACTTTGAGCCATATCCAGAATAATTCGATTTTTCCTTTGAGCTATTCCATATTTTTGTGGAGTATAGCATGCAGTAAACTACCTCTTGATTCCATGTGATTGAAAAAACTCAATGAAATATGCCAGCATATATTCGCCACCTCTATCTGATCTCAAAATTTTAATATTCTTTCCACTTTCCTTTTCAACCATAGATTTAAATATTTGAAGTATAAAAAATGCTTCAAATTTCTATTTCAGAAGATACACCGATGGTTTTTTATTGTAGTCATCACTAAAGGTTAACAACTAAACATTACAATCCAAAGAAGGTGTTTGCATCAATCCACACAAATTTTTTTGAACAATCTCTAATGGACCTTTCTCCCTATGCAAAAATGCATATTCAAATTTATGTCTATGATGCTTTGCAAGTATACAAATTTCACACGAGCTCGTTGGATGTTAAATACTAAGTAACCTTTTCACCATTTGTTTCTTCTATAACAAATCTACACCACCAAAATATAAATTACCATATCCTAAATGCCATAACCACGATTCATCAAAACTCTTATTTTAATAAGCATTAAAGAGGAAAGAAAAAAAAAATTTCATGATAACCGAAAATGACCTATTATTTGTAATTTCTACTCTTTCTACCAACTGATTGCTTGGATATTTGTGAATGATAGTACATACATTATTCTTGAATAACACTCTATACCTTTTCTCTATGAGCTTTCCAATGATAAAAAAATTTCGTTTTAATCTAGGTACATAATGCACATCATCCATTTTTATTCTCTCACCATTTCTAGTACAAACACCAATTACTCCTTTACCTTTAACACATACTTTATTATAATTACCCAACTTGACTTCAGACTGAATATTCATTTGTAGAGAGGAAACGAAATCTTTGTTTCATGCCATGTGATTGTTCCAGCCACTATCTAGAAAAATATATATTATTTGAACACTCTTTAGTTACATTACAGGTAAAAAAAAAATGACTTATTATGATATTGAAATTCTTCTGAGATGTGTGAAAATTGCTTACCAAAACCTACCTGCCTCTTCAAACACTTAGTAGAAAAATGACTGGATATCTCTTGTAATAATAACATTGAACTTTATATATATCATACCCTTGATTTACTCGACACCACATTCTATTGTTACTCTACCTTAAATTAGCAGGAAGTTGTTGAGATTTCTCTTCATGCTCATAATTATCTCGCAGATGTCTTTGATCAACTATTCTGTTTCCTCTTCCTCTATTAAATTGCGGTTGAGTTTTGAAGGCATTCTCCAATGTGTTGTCATCATATATTGACATCCTAGATTCATGTGCAATCAATGAACAAGTCAACTCTTGAAATTTCATTTTATTTGTGTCCTTGAACCCTTCTATGGATACAATAACTACTTCGAATTTCTTTGGAAAATTTCAAAGGACTTTCTCAATCACTCTCTTGTTTGAAAGGTCTTCTCCATAATGTCTCAATTTATTAACAACACTCATGACTTGAGTCATAAAAGTATCCACAATTTTACTGTCTTCAATTTTCATATTCTTGAAATCTCTCCTCAAATTCTGCAACTTCACATCCTTTATTTTCACTTCTCCCTGATAATAAGATTCAAGGGTTACCACGCCTTCTTCGAAGATTCTACATTTGAGACTTTTGAAAGAATCACATGATCTAAGCCTTGTTGAATAAGTCCAAGAGCTTTATTTTCTTTCTTTCTATTCTCTTTTCAACAACATTCATTCAACATTTGTAAGATCCATCTCTGTTGCCTCATTAACAGGCTCTGGATACCCATTAGTAAAAAATCCCCAAACATCATGAGAAAGACAAAATGTTCTCATTCAAATAAAACATGAATCATAAATTTTTTAATTAAAAATAGGAATTGAGGACTGAGTTATATTTTTATTTGTCACCATCTCTCATAAATAATTGAAATATTCAGATAATTTTTTAAAAAAAACTTTTGTAGTGTAGTACTTTCAATTCATTTTAAAAGAAAACTATAAAATGATGGAGATGTGAAATGGCTTCCAAATATCCTTTTAATAACTTTCTGCAACCATTTAAAAAAAATACTTTTAATAATTTTCTGCAACCCTTTTTAAACAAAATACTTCTAATAAATTTTTGTGGCCCTTTTTATAAAAAGAATACTTTAAAACACCCTTTTTGTCTTCAAAACTCTTACACTCCCTTAAAATATATTATACTGCCTTAATCAACTACAATAGTAGAACAAGTACTTTCCTCAAGCATCATATAGGCCAAATAAAAGCTTCTTGTAAATACAAACAAAGTATTAAAAGACATGCATATGCTTTTCACTTCTACATAATAATTTTTGTTGCGATAATATTGATGAGTCCCACAATCAACTTACTATCCATTCTGACAGAGAGAGTACTCCACTACCATTATTAGCTTGAGGAAGAGCTCAATGGTAAACATACATGGCGATTGATTGAGTACAACTTGTAGCCACAGGACTTGGAGATGAAATGGTCGGAAAAGGACTTGAAACAGGAGTAGCAACTGGAGCACCTGCCCTGTTATCTACTTCTGAACTAAGGGCAGTGAAACAAGCTTGATACGGCTCCCTCCTTACACAAGGTAGTTGTAAGTGCGCCTCACAGGGGGCCAAACTACACATAATCTACTTCTGAAGTGCTCCCTGGCTCTGATACTAGATGAAAGAAACATAGCACAGATGGAATAAACAAAATAAGACCACACATAATGCCATAACGCAGCTACGGCTTCTAAATTAATTAGAGAAATCTCAAACAGAAAATGTGATGCCCGACTCTTGTCGAGGATCTGTATTTATACAAAAAATTGTGTCAGTTACAATAAGTTAAAATATTATTTTCTGAATTTGTGTTTTCCCTTTCATTTCTGCAGGCGGTGGTGACTCTTTGTTGTTGGACAAGACAAGATGGTGAGGCGGTGCAGGGGGTGTTCAGCGAGACATCAACGACATAAGATGGCTCTAAAATAATCATTTTTACATATTAACCCCATCACACCTTCAAAAAGGAGGGGCCTAAATGAATTTAGTAAAAAAAATTAGCCCCATAGTAAAAAAATTCTCTTTTCCTTAATTTGCTAAGTGTATGTGTAAAAAAATTATTACCTAATTTTTTCATTTTAAATGTAAAGATATTCTTAAAGATTTTGTACTTTTTTATAGTAAAATAATTTAATGTTTAAGATTAGTGTAGAGATAGACATAAAATTGGTGTATGGGCCTATTTGGTTTATGGAAAAATGGACTCACCTCGACACAACGATGTATGCTCATTTTTCTAAGTACAATGAAATGATTTTTAAATTTTTTTGATAAACACTACCATGGTAGAAGTACTCTCTACGATGAAATACTGAAAAAAAAAAGGATAAGCACTTAAAAAAATCCTTCCTAATGATAGGATGTAGACTATAAAGAATATGGCATGAGAATGATGTTTTTTAATATTTTATCCAAAAATAATTTCATAATGGAAAATGTACTCTATATGATGAAGTAGTGCCAATAATTAAGCACTTTCAAATTTTTGCAAGTCGTGTGATCTAAACTATAAACACGTGACTTCAATGTCCATTATAAATTTTATGATATAGGCACATTCCTATTTGTAACTGAATCAAACAAACTATTCACGAAAGTGAAAAATCCATATTCCCAAAGCTAAAAAAACATTTTCAATATAAAATAAATAAATAATAGTACAACTTTATCCAATAACACATACCATACTTTTCATTTCAAACTCACACAAAAAAAACCATATAAAAATTAATCTTTATCATGAAAAGTAAATCAAAGTACAACTTTATGTAATGATATAGATTATATTTGTAAAACTTATACAAAATCATATAAAAAATAACCTTTATAATAAAATAATGAAATAATATATTTATAAAATTTATTCAATTTTAAAATTATTTATATTCTATTTCTAAATATAATCAAATATTAAAATAACTTCATCTTAAATTATTCCTAAATAGTTATTATAAATAATTTTAATATCACTTTACAAATTAATTTAAAAATATAATTAGAAAGAAATCAATAGAAAATTTAAATTTACTAAAATTGTTTGAAAACTTAAATTCGCTAATAAATAATAAATAAATAAATAGCTTAAATCTAACCTAGTTGCAAGTTTATGAATCATAAAAAGTTTTATTAAAAACTATTTTAGAATTTTATCATTTTAAATTAGTTGCAGATTAGATAAGAATCATAAAAGGTTTTATTAAAAACTCTTCTAGAATGTTATCATTTTAAATTAGTTTCAGATTAGATAACTTTCATTAGATAATAACAAAAATATTTTTAAAAAAACTTCAATTTACTAAAACAAAATAATTATCTTGATATAATATTTTTAAAAGTTGTATCCAATTTTAAATATATATATATATATATATATATATATATATATATATATATATATATATATTAAAACACTGCACTTTTATGGAAATGGTTATTATAATTTTTTTTCCATATTTCCTTAAAAATTAACTTAAATAATAAAAAATATATATAAATTCTATTTATAAATAGAATTATATATTTACAACACTCCACTTTTATCAGGGAATGGTTATTATAATTGTTTTCCATAATTCGGTAAAAATTAACTTAAATAATTAAAAAAATTGATAAAAACTTTAAATTTACTAAAATAGTTCATAAACTAATAACGCAAATAGTTTTGATAGTTTAAATACTTCATAAAATACATTTAAATGTTATTAAATCAAAATATTTAAATAATTTAACATAATTGCAAGTTGTTTATAGATCATAAAAGGTTCCAATAATTTTATCTTATTTTAAATTTTACAAATTTTAATTTTAAATAAAAATAATTTCACAAAATACTATCCATGAAAATAAAAAACAATTACAAGAAAGCTTTAATTATAGAGCTTCATCAGTAAGCAATATATCATTAATTTTAGAGAGTTTTGAAATTTTTAATCCGGTCTATCTTTTAAAGTAAACAATTTAAATCTGATATATTAACAACTTTTTATCAAATAATAATAAAATTGTAGTAACATTTACCAGCAAACTTCAATTTACCTTAGAGTTTCATAAGTGAGAAGCTCATTTTTTTTATGCAAAAAGATTTGAAAATTTCAATCTTGTCTTACTCTTCTAAAGTAAATAATTTAAATCTGAGATAGCTGCAGGTTGTTTAAGGATTTGTTCACAAATTTTGGAGACATGGTAAAAAGATATCCCTGAAGTTTTATTGAACGATAGTAAAAGTATTTAGAAGTAAACATCAATCTAACAGAAAGTTTCAAAACTGAGCATATCTTTTATGCAATAGGGTTTTGAAACTTTCATGGTTTGCCTAATCTTTTAAACTAAATAATTTAAATCTGGAATAGCTAAAACTTGTATATGGAGTTTTAGAAATTTGATTTAGAGAGCATGAAAAGTTTTGGAGGTATTAAAAAAAAGTAGATCCCTATCACTTCCTTCAAAATTATTACCTAATATTTTACCAAGCAAATGAGCAAATCCTGGCCATTTTGGCAAACGATTAGCCTTCACTCTCCGTTGTAAACTCGAGGATGGATCCTTCTGCATGAGGGGAAAACGTACATGTTGAAGTTTTAAGATGAAGCGCGGTAAGAATAGTCAACGAATTCCCCGCGTGGTTGGATATCTGCCGACAGCAACAGGGCCCATTGTTCTGGAGTTTGCCAGCCCTTTACTCCACATCTCTTAGTTTTCTGAGCACTCTCCCATCATGCTTATGAGTGTTCAGGGTTTCTAGAATTTTTACTACAAGACTCTTTTTCTCTTTGTATGCATCTACCCATGAGCGCATAATTGAAAGGAGTGATGTCGATATGACAATTTCATTAACACTAGTTAAACACAGTTGATTTAATTATCTTTCTATCTAGCAAGAAAAACTTAAATCCTTGGAGTTGATAAACAAGTTATTCAATTTGCTGATTTATTAATTAGCAGAAATTAATTAATGAAAAGAAAATCTTTTTAAGTTGTTGGTAAATGTTTCCAAGAATAGGACGTGGTTGGAGACAGTTGGAATACAGTGACCTAATCCTTTGAGGATAAAGTTGAATCCCAAGGGAGGAGTAGGGGTTCTATAAAATTTCTTTTGGTAAAGGAGAGTATTTTCTAGAGCTGGTTATGATCAGTTGAAAATAACTCAAGGAAAACCTTGTAAAACCAGACTTTCTGAGTTTGACTAGATTGGCCATCCAGAGGTCATAGCAGAAAGATAAATATTTCCACTGTTGACCCGTGGCACCGTCCAGATTCTGGAGTTAGGGAGCAAGTGGAGGACGTAATAGCCTCCCTTGATGGTTGAGAGGACCGCAGCTTGAAACTACATAATCCAGATAAGTATTACCATGAAATTTCAAGTAGGTTACTCATAAGTTGGAAAGATTTTTCTATAGTATTACCGTTGTGTAGATATTGTTCTAATATGAAAACTAGTAAATATTTGTATATTGTTTACAAAGGTTTGAAATAGGAAATGAAGTTGTAGACAACTTGCTCTCTCGCTCTCTCGATTATTGAGATAGAATAGTAGTAATTATTGGTAACACTACCTCGTTTTCTTTCTTTATTATCATGATATGATAGAGTTACGATCTAAATCGCTCTATGTTGTGTGAAAGAAACAGAGAACTGATAACTATGATTACAAACAATGTATAACAGAGGTAACATAGCAAGTAGTACTATAGAAATAGAATGTGCCGTATAAACATTGTATAAGTAATGAACAGTAGGAATATATTATTTTCCTGTTACCGTGGAATACATAGATGTAAACAAATCTTTACAGGTATGGTACCATAAATAAAAACACATATGAAACTCTACATGTATATGCCAAAAACTAACCAGAACCGGGGGATCAGAGCCGACGGACTGTCGACCCTAGTTCTGGGTATACACCGAAAACAGAGGTACATCATCTGTGGCTAATAACCCAAATCTAAATGCGGGCATTATCATTCGGTGGCTTGGACACCGCTGGGAGAAAGCTATTAATTTTTTAAGAAGAAATAAAGTATTAAAAAAGAAAAACTCAATAAATCGAGCAATTAAAATAACATTGGTTCTCAATACCAGTAAAACTTCACAAACTGATTCTTATTGACAGAAAATAAACTGATAATAACAAATTTTAAGTGTAATCTCGTTGATTCAAGCATAATATCTTTTCTCATTAATAAAAGACAAAAAACCCAGAATTTCCTCTGGTTGCTTCAATATTATTTACATGCAAATAAAACTATGATGAGATCTGGGCAAGAGAGCACCTTTTAAACCTGAAAGGTGTATATTGAAATCATTACGAAAATAACAATCAGACCAATTCCTTTCAAAGTAATAGTCTATAGTAGAACATTACAAACGCACATGGTAAAGTGTAGTTCAATTTATATACAACCATGTCATGCTTCAGAGTTAAAATGCGCTCTGAACTCCATTAAAACTCGGGATTAAAACCTAAAAAAAATGTTTATACAAAATTACTAAAATACTGTTTCAAAACCTAGCTTGGGGTTTTAAACCCTCATCTCTGAAATTACTCAATGATAAATAATAGGTTGAGTATTATAAGCTAGAACCATAACAACACTTTGAAAACCTCTGATTTTGGCCTTCCTACGAAGACCGTTAGGGTACCTGAGAAATTCAAGGATGGAGATGTCAGCTGGGGCAGAGGCTACCGTTTCGTGAATCCTGAAAGGAAGCTACTACTTGAAAGAGGGCGGGTTAGAACCACAAACCTACATCTAAACAACCAGTGACGAGATGTTAACCATTACATGTAGAGAAAACCATAGATATGCTAAAGAAATTAAACCCTGTAAATTTCTAGAGCGTTTGTTACCTGAAGAGGGTAGAGACCTCCATCATGGCTGCTCTGCAAGAGTCACGAACCTCAGAAGTTAAATCATTAAACTCAAAAACAAATGGACGATTAAGTTAAACTCAGCAAAAAATAAAGGGGAAAGTTATATTATACCTTTGAATTCGCAAATCATCTCCTCGTCCTTGCATCTTTTGTAACTGGCTCAGTGTTGTAGTGTTATCATCTCTGTAGAGTTATTCAAAATAGAAGATACTCAGCTAGAAGCGTCAGCGGATACTTTTTCTATAGAAAAAAAATCTGAGGGTGAATTAACAAAGTAGAAAAGCTGAACAACGGAGAAAAAATGTAAGGTGAAGGCATACCTTTAAGGGTTTGAGGTGGAGCTCGCAAGGAAGGAGCCGAGCTATAGAAACTGCCGAAAAATTCATAGGAACAAACCCTTCACTCTACGTTAACCGCAGAGACTACTGGATTGTTTTCCCTCGAAAATCATATGGAATCCAATGCTTTGAATAGCTGTATCGAGGAGATTAAACCACGGTACTGTTGATTATTGAATGGAGTTGACAAATCTCCATGGAGGTGCATTGAGGATGCCAAGTGGAGTGCGAAAATTATCTCCGTAGTAATTATCACAAATCTCCATATCAGAACGGATAGGTAATCAAACATGCAAATTTAATATTGTTGGTGTTGAATTAAAATATCATAATATTTGACCTTTGTTAAAACTCCAAGTTATGACAGGCGGTGTATATGCATAGGGATTTGACAGACTGTGTATATGTATAGTGTCTAACGAAAACTATTGAGTAATGTGAATATTACAATCACCCTAGGATTGCACAAATCGACCCATGAAGACTTCATAGTAATTATAACTATGATTCAATGATATTATAACAACAATAATTGTGAATCGAATATCACATGGTGATATGATAAGGGTAATATAATTTTGTAAATGATTTTTATAATGAACAGTATTATGGTAAGTAAGAAATTTTTTTTATGGTAATAATTTTTGGAATGATTGTGACAAGTGGTATGAGAGCTATGCTGTTACGTTGGGACCCTAAGGGTCTACTAACAGTGAAGCTATGTATGTGAATAACACACACAGAGAGAGAGAACAAGTGACAATGAGAAGAGCTATAGCATCACAATCGCAACCATAGGAAACTCAAGCAACAACAATCATGAATCTGGAAATGTGGGTTCAACTAAGTGTAGAACAGCACCAAAAGACCAATGCGTTACTTGAAGAACAACAACACGAAACTGGTTTTTTGTTGAACATAGTGCAGCAATTACAAGAGGAAATGTTAAGACTCAGAAAGGATAATGAGCGATTGTTGCAAGACCGGGAGAAAATTTTAAAGAGTTTATTAGACAAACAAAATCAGGAGATGGGGCATCCCAATGCTGAAAAATAATTATCAGCAGAACAAGAAGATCAGAAAACTAGAAACAACACTACAGGGAGAGCTGAAAAGAGTCCCTCCCATAAAAGAAAAAATAAGAATTATAATGAGGCAGAGTCGGGCAATTTTTCTGACTAGCAATACAATAAGAGACAGAAAGTGGAATTGCAGAGGGATATTGACTTCACCATTGAATTGCTGCCAGGAGCCTCTCCGGTGTTAAGAGCTCCTTATAGAATGAGCGTGCCAGAACTAACATAACTGAGGATACAACTACAATAATTGTTAGACAAAGGCTATATCCATCCAAGTGTGTCTCCATGGGGAGCACCAATCCTATTTGTTAAGAAGAAAGACTAAACCTTACGCATGTGTATGGATTATAGGCAGCTTAATAAGCTAACTGTTAAGAAAAAATACCCCTTACCAAGAATCGATGACTTATTCAATCAAGTAAGAGGGATTAAGATGTTTTCTAAGATAGACTTAAGATCCAGATATCATCAGATTCAGATTAAAGATGAAGATATTTGCAAAACATCATTCTGCACTCGTTATGGGCATTATGTATTCGTGGTGCTGCCCTTCGGATTGACAAATGCACCAGCAACCTTTATGAGGTTGATGCATGGCATATTTCATCAATTTTTGGATAAATTTTTAATTATTTTCATAGATGACATACTGATATATTCTAAAATTGAGGAGGAACATAAAGAGCACTTGAGAATAGTTTTGGAAATGTTAAGAAAGCATCAGCTTTACGCCAAATTCAGTAAATGCGATTTGTCTAAAACAAAAATCCAATATCTGGGACATGTTATATCAGCTGAAGGAATCGTTGTTGACCCAAAAAATATCAAAACTATTATGAAATGGCGAGTACCTCAGAATGTGGCTGACATTAGATCGTTTATGGGTCTAGCTGGTTATTATAGAAGGTTCATAGAAGGATTTTCTAAAATTTCTTTTCCTATTACATCTTTGTAGAAGAAAGGCAAGCTTTTCAAATGGAAGAATGAATGTCAGAACAGCTTTGAAAAGCTTAAACAACTTCTGACTACAGCACCGGTACTGAGGGTAGCTGACCCTGATAAAGACTATAGAGTTTGTACTGATGCCAACAAAGAAGGAGTGGGAGCGATATTAACTCAAGAAGGTAAAGTGATAGCTTATGAGTCTAGAAAACTGAAAGATCATGAACAGAAATATTCTGCTTATGATATGGAGCTTACAGCCGTGGTGCATGCTCTCTGGGTGCTCTCCTAGGTAAGAGGTTTTTACTTAAAACAAATCATAACAGTTTGACTAATTATTTTAACCAAGCAGATTTAAATTCTAGACAGCTAAGATGGAATGCCTTTTTGAATGAATTTGACATGGACATACAGCATGTCAAGGGAAAGGAAAATCGAGTTGCAGATGCGTTGAGAAGAAAACTGCATGGTATTTATGCATTATACTATAAGCGGCTAGAAATAAAACTGTTGGAACAGCTAAAAGAAGAAGCACAGAAAGACCTCGAATATAAATTCTTGTGGCAGCAAATGGAGGATGATAAGAAGCAAGGCAAGGCATTCGAGTATGGAAAGAATGAAGATCAGGTGCTGAATTTCCAAGGAAAAATTTACGTGCCTAATCATACAACTCTAAAGGAGTTAATACTGAATGAGTTCCACTGAAGCAATTACGCTGGTCATCTGGTATATCAGAAAATGCTTACTGCAATAAGAAAGGTATATTATTGGCCAAGTATGCGTAAGAATATTGTTGAGTATCTAAGAAAATGTTTAGAATGTTAGCAGGTAAAGGTGGAGCATAAACATCCTACATGACTATTGCATTCCATACCCATTCCTGAATGGAAGTGGGAGGTTATCTCCTTAAATTTCATCACAGGACTACCGCGAACAAAAAGATAGAATGACTCAATCATGGTAGTGGTAGACAGATTATGTAAGTTTGCACATTTTATACCTGTACAGTCTACGTATAAGACTGTATAGATTGCTGACATATTTATGAAGGAAATATGTAGGTTGCATGGCATACCAAAAACTGTGATTTCAGACCGGGATGTTAAGTTCACATTCGCATTTTGGAAAACTTTTTTTTCGGGTCTAGGAACACAAAAACATTTCAGCACCTCTTATCATCCTCAGACTGATGGGCAAACAAAGTGGGTAAACCAAGTATTGGAAGACATGTTGTGCATGTATGCGATGCATCAACCAACCAAGTGGGAGGATTATTTGCATCTTGTTGATTTTTCTTATAAAAATGGCTATCAGGAATTTCTGAAAATGAGTCCCTTTGAGGCATTATATGGTAGGCAATGTCGTACACCTATAAACTAGAGCAGTCCTGAGACAAAATTAATGTTGGGACCTGAAATGTTGGCTGAAATGGAAGATGAGGTAAAAAGAATAAGGCAGAATCTGAAGGCTGCACAAGACCAACAAAAGATATATGCAGATAACAGAAGACCTTATCATGAATTCGTAGTGGGGGATCACCTTTACGTGAGAATTAAGCCCAAGAGGAGTACCATGTGATGGACCTCTTGTGCCAAATTATCTCCCAGATACTATGGACCTTTCCAAATACTGGAAAGCGTCGGACTAGTAGCTTATTGGTTGGCTTTACCCAACCACATTCAAGTTCACAATGTGTTCCATGTGTCCTTGCTGAAGAGATATGTACATGATGAAAAACATGTGATTCATTGGAAAAATATTGAGGTAGGATAGAGATAGAAATCCTAACTTGAAGTTCTGAAAAAAATCAATGTATATTGACATGAAAAGGTTTTTGTTATTCAGGTAGAACCGGACAGAGAGTTTTTGGTTGAGCCACAACGCATGCTTGACCGAATAGAAAACGAACTCCGTAAACAAGTAGTCATCCAGGTGAAAGTGAAATGGAAGCACTTGGGACTAGATGAAGCTACTTGGGAAGACGAAAAGTTTATGCAGGAAGCTTACCCATAGCTCTTTGCAGAGCTGGGCTGAAACACCGAGGACGGTGTTACTTCCAGGGGGGAGTTGTGACAGCTTCATTTAAATTAACTAGTGTTAACTAGTTAAACACAATTGGTTTAACTATATTTATATTTGGCAAGAAAAACTTAAATAATTACAGTTGATAAACAAATTATTCAATTTGCTGATTTACTAATTAGGAGAAATTAATTAATGAAAAGAAAATCTTTTTAAGTTGTTGGTAAAATGTTTCCAAGAATAGGAGGTGGTTGGGGATAGTTGGAATACAGTTACCTACTCCTTTGAGGATAAAGCTGAATCCCAAGGGAGGATTAGGGGTTCTATATAATTTTCTTTGGTAAAGGAGAGTATTTTCTAGAGCTGGTTATGATCAGTTGAAAATAACTAAGGGAAAACCTTGTAAAACCAGACTTTCTGAGTTTGACTAGATTCGCCATCCAGAGGTCATAGTAGAAAGATAAATATTTCCACTGTTGACTCGTGGCACTGTCCAGATTCTGGAGCTAGGGGGAAAGTGGAGGACATAATAGCCTCCCTTGACGGTTGGGAGGACCGTAGCTTGAAACTACTTAATCCAGATAATTATTACTGTGAAATTTTAAGCAGGTTACTCATAAGTTGGAAAGATTGTTCTACAGTATTACCGTTGTGTAGATACTGCTCTAATATGAAAACTAGTAAATACGTGTATATTGTTTACAAAGGTTTGAGACAGGAAATGAAGTTGTAGACAACTTTCTCTCTCGATTATTGAGATAGAATAGTAGTAATTATTGGTAGCAGTACCTCGTTTTTTTTCTTTATTATCATGATATGATAGAGTTACGGTCTAAATCTCTGTATGTTGTGTGAAAGAAACAGAGAACTGATAACTATGATTACAAACAATGTATAACAGAGGTAACATAGCAAGTAGTACTATAGAAATAGAATGTGCCGTATAAACATTGTATAAGTAATGAACAATAGGCATATATTATTTTCTTGTTATTGTGGAATACACAGATGTAAACAAATCTTTACAGGTATGGCACCATAAAGAAAAGCGCATATGAAACTCTGCATGTATATGCCAAAAAATAACCAGAACCAGGGGATTAGAGCCAACGGACTGTCGACCCTAGTTCTGGGTATAAACCCAGAACAGAGGTACATCGTCTGTGG
This sequence comes from Pinus albicaulis, assembly GCA_034641835.2. Classification (NCBI taxonomy): domain Eukaryota; kingdom Viridiplantae; phylum Streptophyta; class Pinopsida; order Pinales; family Pinaceae; genus Pinus; species Pinus albicaulis. Next base: position 866,981,799 of record CM076581.1, on the reverse strand, counting down.
CTAATAATCCCAATCTAAACGCGGGCGTTATCATTCAGTGGCCCAAACACTGCAGGGAGAAAGATATTAATTGTCCAAGAAGAAATAAAGTATTAAAAAAAGAAAAACTCAGTAAATCGAGCAACTAAAAGAACGCTCATTCTCAATACCAGTAAAACTTGACAAACCGATTCTTATTGATAGAAAAGAAACTTATAAGAAAAAATGTTAAGTGTAATCCCGTTGATTCAAGCATCATATATTTTTTCATTAATACAAGACGAAAAACCCAAAATTTCCTCTGGTAGGTTCAAGAGTATTTACATGCAAATAAAACTATGACGAGATCTGGGCAAGAGAACCCCTTTTAAACTTGTAAGGTGTATATTGAAATCATTACGAAAATAATAATCAGACCAATTCGTTTCAAAGTAATAGTCTACAGTAGAACATTAAAAACGCACAGGGCAACCATGTCATGCTTCAGAGTTAAAATGTGCTTTTAACTCCATTAAAACTTAGGATTAAAACCTAAAAAAAATCTTTATACAAAATTACTAAAATACTGTTTGAAAAACTAGCTTGGGGTTTTAAACCCCCATCTCTGAAATTACTCAATGATAAATAACAGGTTGAGTATCGTAAGCTAGAACCGTAACATCACTTTGATAACCTATGATTTTGGCCTTCCTACGAAGACCGTTAGGGTACCTGAGAAATGCAAGGGTGGAGATGTTAGCTAGGGCCGAGGCTACCGTTTCGTGAATCCTGAAAGGAGGCTACTACTTGAAGGATGGCGGGTTAGAACCACAAACCTGCATCCAAAAAACTAGTGACGAGATGTTAACCATTGCATGTAGAGAAAACCATAGATATGCTAAATAAATTAAACCCCGTTAATTTCTGGAGCGTTTGTTACCTGAAGAGGGTAGAGTCCTCCACTGGGGCCGCTCTACAAGAGTCACGAACCTCAGAAGTTAAATCATTAAACTCAAAAACGAATGGAAGGTTAAGTTAACTCAGCAGCAAATAAAGGGGAAAGTTATATTATACCTTTGAATTCGCAAATCATCTCCTCCTCCTTGCATCTATCGTAACTGGCTCAGTGTTGAAGCTTTATCATATCTGTAGATTTATTCAACGTAGAAGATAATCAACTAGAAGCGTCGGCGGGTAGTTTTGCTATAGAAAACAAATATGAGAGTGAATTAACAGAGTACAAAAGCCGAACAACGGAGAAAAAATGTAAGGTGAAGGCATACCTTTAAGGGTTTGAGGCGGAGCTCACAAGGAAGGAGCCGAGCTATGGAAACTGCCGAAAAATTCATATGAACAAACCCTTCACTCTCCGTTAACCGCAGAGACTACTGGAGTGTTTTCCCTCGAAAATCATATGGAATCCAATGCTTTGAATAGCTGTATCGAGGAGATTAAACCATAGTACTGTTGAGAATTTAATGGAGTTGACAAATCTCCACGAAGGTGCATTGAGGATGCGAAGTGGAGTGTGAAAATGATCTCCATAGTAATTATCACAAATCTTCATATCATAACGGATAGGTAATCAAATATGTGAATTTAATATTGTTGGTGTTGAATTAAAATATCATAATATCCGAACTTTGTTAAAACTCCAAGTTATGATAGGGGGTGTATATGCATAGGGATTTGACAGGCTATGTATATGTATAGTGTCTAGCGAAAACTATTGTATAATGTGAATATTACAATCACCCTAGGATTGCACAAATCGACCCACGAGGACTTCATAGTAATTATAAATATGATTTAGTGATATTATAACAAAAACAATTTTGAATCGAATATCAGATAGTCATATGATAAGGGTAATATAATATTGTAAATGTTTTTTTATAATGAACAGTATTATGGTAAGTAGGAAATTTTTTTTTATGGTAATAATTTCTGGAATGATTGTGACATGAACCACGGTAGATTTTCATAATGGTAAAACATAAAATTGGATAGTATTACTCACATAATACCTAATAACAAGGTACTTCTATAATGGTAAAATATAAAATTGGATAGAAAGTCTGACCTAGTAACAAGGTACTGATCTCATTCAAATCAAATTTTGAACAAATATGGGCAAAGCAGAAGATTGACAAAGTACTGATTTCATTTTAATCAAATTTTAAAAAAATATTATTTAATGGTGAAAGAGTAGACAATTAAAAAAATGGAATTGTTTAAGGAGACAGAGGAATTGTCACGACAACAAAAAATGGCTGGAATCCGAACTAAAAAAAATTAAGAAATTTTGCAGTAGCAGTGTTTGAATCATGTTTTGGATGGTAGAAATAGATTTAGCACCATCAAAAACCTCTAGAGCACCAAAAAATTTAGGTTTGATAACTATAACTTCAATTTACAAAAAATCAGACTATTTAGAATAATGCGAAATAATTAGAGAATACCTAACTTAACCAATAATAAAAAAAAAAAACATTTAATGTAATTAATAATATATCAAAAAACTTGAAAAGGAGAGAGGGAGCCACTTGTGTGCTAGGTGGCAGGGCACCTATCCACCTCACGCACATGCACATGGCTGCTCATTGTATTTTAAATGACGGAACATGGGGCATTTATTTGCCACCCCAGCCAGCCTCTTATCGTTGTCCTCTGCATTTACCTCAGACTGTTGCTCTTTAATTCTGTCCATCCTGCTTTGGCCGCCTCCCATGGCCCTTAAAACTGTCACCCCTACTCGTTCTTCTACCATATGCCTCCCCCTTCAGCTCTGCGCAGATGCCTCTAGTTTTTCTGCCGCGCCTTGGTTCCTCTATTTTGTCCCCCTCTCCTGTAGTCACATCTCTTTGAATTTCGGCACCCCAGCTGCACTAGAGGTCACCGCTTCTCCTCAGACTTCCTCTCAGTCCCTTGCCTCTTCCATACCCAAAAGACATAGGATACCTTGCGGAAGTGAAAGAGGGTGGGGCCTGTCTTTCACGCCTCCCTCCTAGGCCTCTGCGATTAGGGCGGTGAATTTCACTCTGGATTGGGCACTGTCGGATGTCCTCAACCTTATCAACCTTACTGCCCATCTGTCCCTCCATAGTCCTAGCCTTCCCTCTGAACCCTTTGGCTGTAACACCCCCAAGATCTATGCTTTTCAAATGATACATTTGAACATAAATCCAAAGGGGAGTGGACCCCAATGGATAATTATTGTGTGGATGTGGTTAACTAATTATGAAAAATAAATAAAATATTATGTATGCACTATGACCAGATGAGAAAATGAGATCATATGCCTAATCCATGAGGTGATGGAAAAGGAAAAAGACTTTCCCCAAATCTTTCAAAAATCCTTGAAAGAAATTATTTCTAATTTAGATTTTTGAGGAAAAATCTAAATTTTCCCAATGAAGAGGAGTAGTTGGGAAGAGGTGAGAAAAAGCTGGAAAAGATGAGGAAAAGCTTAAAGCAGCTTTAAAGAGTCCCAGAATGGGAAGCCTAGGCTAAACAGGAATAAAGCATCCTGAAATTCTGGACGCAGAATTGGAAACAGGCTTGGGGAAAGCACAGCTTAAATAAGCTGCTCCAGAACAGATTGAGACTAGTCTGTTCTTGGAGGATCTCAGCTCGGGGGTGAGTTCTGGAGATAGACGAACTCTAAGGTTGGGAGGACTGGTCATAGTAGAGGTGTGCATGCATAAATTTGGAGATGTCTGTAAGTCTGTGTTAAACATATCCCTGTTTTATGAAATTGTGATGTTATAGTCCTTTATGCAATTTATGAAATTGTGATGTTATAGTACATTATGGAATGTATGAATTGTTATGTTATGTTGCATTATGCAACTGTTAGATGGATTAATGGTTCAGTAACTTATGTAATTGCAACTACAGCTATTGATAGTAGAGACAAAGGGTTGGGTGTAGGGATGAGTACCTTGTAATAATGAGGGTTGAGATGATAGATCAATTGAACAGCCAATCTAATAATTATGTATAGGTATAGCTTGCTATCTTTTAAAGGAGTATTTAATTTCTGGGTGTATAAACAGAAAATGTTAACAAACCAGTACCCATGAACAGCAAGTTCCAAACAACTAAACCTATCATAACAATACTGATGGCCCAGAACTCCCTGTAACCAATAACAGAAAGTAAGAAACACTAACCCTATGATAGTCGTATGGGGTTCAGTGTGTCGGCTGCGTTCCAATGGAGAAAATTGTAACAGTTAGAATTTAAATTATTCTATTAAATGTGAGTGTAATCATATGAAAGCAGAAGTTGAATCCTAATTAAAGACGAAGATCTAACACTAGAAATTCTAAACTATCCAGTTCAGTATTCTCTACCTCCATTTGATTGAAGCAAGAGGATCTGTTTCCTAGTTTTCCCATGGAACTGTTAAATCTGTACCAGAGTGTCACACAGGTTGAATGTTTGTAATAGTAAAATAAGGGGGAAATACTATTGAACTATCTAGTGGGTGATAAAAGTTTGGGTGATGTAAGATGGTCAACATATGAAAAAAAATACAATGAACCGAGCATCTGTGTACAGTCCATGTAAACTGCTGGGAAAGTAGTTGGAGAAATGGAGGTTAACTGAGGATAGATAGATGTATGCGAGGATGCACACATCTATACCTCGATGCTGAAACTTTAAAATGTTGAAAATCTTATCAGGCCTGCAAACTGGGAAGTTTGAGTAAGGGCCTAGTGATCATCTAGAGTTGGACAAAACTCTGAACAAAAACTTGAGAAACACAAAATAATATATATAGATATATAAGTCTACTATATGGACTGAGAAGAAGGGAGGTCAAGCCCATAAATTCTCATGGAAATTCTTGTATTCCATGGCTGGCTATAAGTACTGAAAAGAATCTAAACCCCGGATAACAGTCTGAATTGGTAAGTGATTCAGTATAAAAACTATAATTGTTATCGGTGCCTAAAGCGGAGAATAATTGAGTTATGTTATATGTGTAGCACTCATCACAGGTTCAATTGTCTTCCCCAATCGGGGTAATGTATCTAGACTCGTTATGAAAACGAAAAAAAAAAAAAAAAAAAAGTGGGTCTGGGAGACGTGACACTGGCTCTGGCCTCCACCCCAGAAAGGGACCCCGTAAGTCTACCATTTTTTCTGCTCCAACCTTCTCCCCTCACAAAATGAAATCCTTGCCAGTGTAGAGCACTTCAAGCAGCGAAGATGATTCAAGCAGTGATGCACGTTCAATCTCGGACGAGGTAGGAATTGATGTAGTCACCAACACCCAAGTGGCCTCCTCCCTTTTGCCCGACGGCCAAGTGTTGCTTCTTCCTCCCTCAATGGCCCATGCGTCCAAGAAGGAGGAGGACGAGTCAGACTATGCATGCAGGATTGTGGATGAGCCACCCCTCCCTCCAAAAAATAATGACATCTCTCCTTCAGCTTAATGGCTGGGTGCTCATCTCTTTTTTCAGTTATCTTTAAGAAATTTCTAGTTTTGTAATGTTCTGGTTCTGTCCTCTAGTTCTATCCTAAAGTTATAACTCGTCAATCTAGTTTCTCGCTATGAGCAACTCATTATCAACTCTTCTATCAAGCTATTTTCCTTATTTGGAATAGTCCCTTTTTTGAAGTTTTGCTTCTGAAATTTCCCTCTCAAATTGACATACCAACTCCGGAGAACAAGAAATGTAACTTTATGCCCTGTATGATATAATAGAAGTAACCAAACTTAAAAAAAAACTATATATTAAAAACTTGAAAATTAAAATTCTAATCATTAATAAATTTAATATAAATAAAAATAATTTTATCAACAATGCATTTATTATTATTTTATACTTATTATGAAATTGTTTCAAAACTATAAAATTTATTTGGTTAACGTTTTATTTTTTATTAAATTTTAAATATTGTTTAGATTATTTATTTGAAAAACACAATGCTTTATTTTTTATTAAATTTTAAATATTTTTTAGACTATTTATTTGAAAAAAACAATTATAACATTCCACTCATTCAATTGAGAGAAGAAACACTAAAGATTCCCTTAAACTATTCAGAAGTTTATTTACTTTCGTTAATGAAACGTTATTTCAATAAAATAATGTTTAGTGTGTGTTATAGATTGTTTTTACTTGTAGATCACTTCTGACTGACAGGCTTACACGAAACTTCAAGACTATCGATTCCCTTAAATAATTCACAAGTTTCATTAGTTCTCATTAATGAAACGTTATTTTAATATAATATAGTTCACTTTGGATTATAGATTGTTTTTACCTGTAGTTCACTTCTGCTTGACACGCTTACAAGAAAGTATATAATTAGTATGGGTTTGATTGAGTGCATATTATATATGAAATCATTTTCAGTTGTGTTCACCTTGTCCGTTCATTTAACATATGTATATATATTTATTTATTTTTAAACGAAAAATGAAATAAAAATTTATAAAATTTTAAAGAAATATGTTTATGTGTTTATAATTATATTTCAAGAAAATTTTCATATCAATTTTTGTTACATTATTACTATATGCAATAATTTAGTTTTTAAAAATATTTATAATAAAATTTATTTTATTTATTTCAAAATAATATTAATATTATAATCATTAAATGAGTGATTTTTTTTACATGATTATGGAATAATTTAGTTTTTAAAATTAATTTACAATAAAATAATTTTGACTATTTCAAAATAATAATAGTGTTATGATAATTTAATTAGTCACTTAACACATATCTTATATACTCATATGAATAGATCATAAGAATTACCAAAGTAATTTTTATTATAGTTTTGTTATAAATTAATATATTGTTTTTTTTAATATAATTTCATTATAAGATATATTTATTTGGATATTTTTTTATTACTATATAATTATTTTAATATTAATTTTGAATATATCCAAGATTATAAAGTATTAGAAATAAGTTGTTTAAATTTGTTTTAGGCTTGACATGTTTTCGAACTGATGACCTTTACATCACTGAATGTCCTAAGAGTACACCCTATCACCATTTATTTTGTGCCTCATAGGCCTTATAAATAAAATCACCAATATATCATAATGTATTTCTTTTTCTTGTCATTTTTATTGCGTTAAAAAATATTTGAGTCTACATCAAAAGTATGAGTAATATTTCGAATATCTTACTAAGGAAACTAGACCATAATTAGAAAAATACATTTTATAGAGAGGAAAATGAGATGTGAAAATGAAAAGATATTGACAAATTCAAAATAGTATTCAATTTATTTCCTAGGATGCTCTCATTAGTATTATTTATAGCATAGTAAACACAAAAAATTTACATGATACATCTAAGCTCATGGATTTGAATCGAAGAGTGAAAATTGTATAGGGCCCTTTCAGTCCTCGATATATTTTCCTTTTATAGGGGGTATAAAAAGATGATGTAAGTGCTCCAAGGGATAAGGGAAGTTCTTCCAATGCTCCTACAAGTCCGCAAGCGTGCATCCAAAAGAGAATTTCATCTACCAATAAAGGTCAATAGTTTGTGTGTACTAGTTGAAACAACCCTTGGTTTTCCCTATCTTTAGAATCAAGTATGCCCATTCCATTAGGAATTTTTTATCTAAGAGCGGAGTTTAGTGCAGGCAAGATTCTCCCTTATCATGAGAAATTTCTTCCATGATAGGGCTTGGCATTAGGTCTCGATATCACCCAGCAAAATACTCCTACTAGTGTAGCTTGCGTGCATGCCCCCTATGGGCCCATTCTTCATAATATGGTGTCCCTCATTGAAAGCATGCTTATTCACGACGTATGGAAGAATGAGATAAAAGAATGACAACTTCAAGAAATGGTCTAGGAAAGTTGACGAACTTAAGAGAGTAGGGATGTTTCCACACAAATAATGACTAAACTCATAACTTGTTCCAAATGAGGGGTAAGTCAAAAAAGTTTCTATATAGCTCAACACAGCTGAGGAGGGATAAGGATTACAAAAATATGATTTCACCAGAACATCCAATGCCTATATAACATGGGTTTGTAGTAAATTTCAAGGAAATGTGTGATTGCAATTCTAAAATAGCAGGAAGGAAATCTATATTTAAAAAAAAAATATGTCAAATGGGTCTCTGACCATAGGAATAAAGTCAACCTCATGGACCATAAATTCGATTTCAACACGTCTATAACTTAGCTAATCACTAGCATAGCTTTTCTATGATAAATTGAGAAGGCTCTAAGATAGACCAACATAGTAGGGGTGGTATAGGGAATACATATATTTTTTCCACACCAAACACAAAAACACACCATAAAGGGCCTTGCGGTAATTCCCTAGAGAGACTAGAAAACACACTTTCAAGGTAGGAAGAGAGAGAATCAAATTAACATATACATGAGATAATTGAAGGTCATGGTAAAAATTTTATCATCAACATCGGGTGCCTGCACTTCCTTCATCAAAGATAAGATGGATGCTAAGATATCCGTTCCCCCACTAACCTTAGACTAGGCTAAGAGAGAACACAACTTTCTTCCCTCAAAAATTTCCAACATTGGCGGAAATGTAGGTAAAGAAATAAAAACTACGAAAAATAATTATCGAAAGTGTAAGCATATTAACAAGAGTTTGATTCCTTTGAAAATTATGGAAGGAAACAACAACCGTGTATCGCCAAAAAACTGGCTATATTGGTACTTCCTCATTAAACACAAATCCAACACAAGAGAAATTACTATACCACCATACCACACCTACATTTCCTTCCAACTTCACTTCCCATATCGGGCTTTGGAGAAAGATTATTATCAAGAAAAATGCATAGATGTTGTTTAGAAAATGCAACATGAAGGAGGCCTTGATAACTCCTTCTCCCACATGAGTATGAAGCTCGAAAATAGTGTGTTGCAACCACCACCTCCTCTCACTTGTATTTAGTATTGTCATATTATTTCGAATTAATAATTTTGTCCTGCGATTTTTAAGAAACTTTAAACTTCACAAGGGTGTGCTATACATCCACCTATTCACTAGCCACGTGAGAAAGCAACAATCCACATCATTTTCTGTATCCAATTCATATCATTTGTTGTATCTCAAACTTCACGTCGTCCAAAAATATATTATATTGATTTTAATATATATATATATATTAAAAAAATAAAAACAAAAACCTCTCATATAACATAATATAATATAATATTAAGAAAAAAAATCATTTAATAAAATATTAAATCGATATTATCGTCTTCAATAGTATATCTCAACAATATAACTAGCACAACCATATTAGTAAAAACTAATGTGGTTGATATACGCCGATAGGCGTATATAAAATAGATTTACAACCACATTTACCAATGTGGTTGATATACGCCGATAGGCCTATATCCACTACCCATCACATTAATTTATATATCAATAAATAAATATTATATATAATAATTTTATTATATTAACTTGAAATATATATATTATATATTAATAAGAATATTAATATATTAAATATATTAATTATGACTAAAATCACAAAATATTTTATATATTAATAATATTATAATAAGTATTAATAATATATATTAAAATTATTTATTAATATATTAAAAATATTAAGTATAAACATACTATAAATTAACTTGAAATTTATATAATACATATTAATATAAAAATAATATTAATAATATATAATAATTTAATATTTATTTATATATTAATATCATAGATGGTTATATTATTAATAAACCAAAAGAACTAAGAATATATTAATAATATATATTATATCATAGTTGTTTATATAATTAATAATATTATAATATTACTAATAATCATTATTAATAAATATTTGAATATTTATTTATCATGATTATTAGTAATATTATAATATTATTTATATATATTATTAATAATATATATAAATAATATTATAATATTAATAATAATCATTATTAATAAATATTTTAATATTTATTAATAATATATATTAATAATATTATAATATTACTAATAATCATTATTAATAAATATTTGAATATTTATTTATAATGATTATTGATAATATTATAATATTATTAATATATACAAAAATATTATATATATATTATTAATATTATAATAAGTATTAATAATATCTATTAAAAATATTTATTAATATATTAATAATATTAACTATATACATATTATAAATTAACTTGGAATATATATAATATTTTAATATTTTTTTATATATTAATATCATAGATGGTTATATTATTAATAAACCAAAAGAACTAATAATATATTAATAATATATTATATCATAGTTGGTTATATTATTAATAATATTATTATAATATTACTAATAATCATTATTAATAAATATTTGAATATTTATTTATAATATATATTAATATATTAATAATATTAAACTCAAGAGAGTAATAAACCATATGAAAAAATATTTAAAAACAAAAAACCTAAGAGATTAATAAACCCTAACAATTATTATTTTAAAGTGAAGATATTAATCAACCCAAGGGATAATCAATAATACAAACTTAAGGTATGAATAAGGCTAAGGGCAATATTAAAAACAATAGAGATTAAAAAACCCAAGAGCTTAATACTATAAACCAAATCAATTGGGGAACCCAAGGGAAAACCATTACCCAAAAAATTATAAACCAAAGGAATTGGTGAACCGAAGGGAATTGATTTAAACATTGAGACAATTGTTGTCACAAAACGACGTTGGACCAACAATGACCAAGGTTGGCCATGGGTGATTTTCATATTAAGACAATATTTGTCAGAATGTGACATTTGATCATGGATGACATTGATCGATTATTCATATTATAAACCAAAAGAACTAATAAACCCAAGGGTTTAATATTATAAACCAAAGGAATTGGTGAACCCAAGGGACAACCATCACCCAACAAATTATAAACCAAAAGAAATTGGTGAACCTAAGGGAATTGATTTAAACATTGAGAGAATTGTTGTCACAATGCGACGTTGGACCAACTATGACCAGGGTTGGCCATGGGTGATTTTCATATTCAGACAATATTTGTCAGAATGTCACATTTTATCATGGATGACATTGATCGATTATTCATATTATAAACCAAAAGAATTGGTGAACCCAAGGGAAAACCATTACCCAACAAATTATAAACCAAAGGAATTGGTGAACCTAAGGGAATTGATTTAAACATGGATGATATTGATTGATTATTTATATTATAAACCAAAAGAACTAATAAACACAAGGGTTTAATATTATAAACCAAAGGAGTTGGTGAACCCAAGGGAAAACCATTACCCAACAAATTATAAACCAAAGGAATTGGTGAACCTAAGGGAATTGATTTAAACATTGAGACAATTGTTGTCACAATGCGACGCTTGAGCAACTATGACCATGGTTGGCCATGGGTGATTTTCATATTGAGACAATGTTTGTCAGAATGTGACATTTGATCATGGATGACATTGATCGATTATTTATATTATAGACCAAAAGAACTAATAAACCCAAGGGTTTAATATTATAAACCAAAGGAATTGGTGAACCCAAGGGAAAACCATTACCTAACAAATTATAAAGCAAAGGAATTGGTGAACCCAAGGGAACTCATTTAAACATTGAGACAATTGTTGTCATTATTCATATTATAAACCAAAAGAACTAATAAACCCAAGGGTTTAATATTATACACCAAAAGAATTGGTGAACCCAAGGGAAAACCATTACCCAACAAATTATAAACCAAAGGAATTGGTGAACACAAGGGAATTGATTTAAACATGGATTACATTGATCGATTATTTATATTATAAACCAAAAGAACTAATAAACACAAGGGTTTAATATTATAAACCAAAGGAGTTGGTGAACCCAAGGGAAAACCATTACCCAACAAATTATAAACCAAAGGAATTGGTGAACCTAAGGGAATTTATTTAAAGATTGAGACAATTGTTGTCACAATGCGACGTTCGACCAACTATGACCATGGTTGGCCATGGGTGATTTTCATATTGAGACAATATTTGTCAGAATGCGACATTTCATCATCGATGACATTGATCGATTATTGATATTATAAACCAAAGGAATTGGTGAATGTCGAGGGAAAACCATTACCCAACAAATTATAAACCAAAGGAATTTGTGAACCCAAGGGAATTTATTTAAACATTGACACGCATTGTTGTCACAATGCGACGTTCGACCAACTATGACCATGGTTGGCCATGGGTGATTTTCATATTGAGACAACATTTGTGAGAATGTGACATTTGATCATGGATGGCATTGATCGATTATTCATATTATAAACCAAAAGAACTATTAAACCCAAGGGTTTAATATTATAAACCAAAGGAATTGGTGAACCCAAGGGAATTGATTTAAACACTGAGACAATTGTTGTCACAATGCGACGTTGGACCAACTATGACCATGGTTGGCCATGGGTGATTTTCATATTGAGACAATATTTGTCAAAATGCGGCATTTGATCATGGATGACATTGATCGACTATTCATATTATAAACCAAAAGATCATTAATAGTTTAATCATATTGTTAAAGTGAATAGAAGTTTTAATTTTTATATTTTTATCAATAATTATATTGTTAATTATTAAAAAATAAATATTATTATTCTTATTTATTAATATTAATATTAAGATTATTACAATAGTTTAAATTTATATGTTTAACATTAACATGTGCATTTATTATTAGTATTAATTAACATTAAAAGAGATATTGACCAAAGTTTGGCCTTAGTAGACGTTAACCATCATCATCATCATCATAATCAAATTGTTTATATTTAATATTTGTATATTAAATTATGTGTATCCATCATCATCATCATCATAATAAAATTGTTTATATTTAATATTTGTATATTAAATTATGTGTATTTTAAATATATATATATATATATAAGAAATTTTTATTGTTGAATTTTTTAAAGATAAATTTCTAATTTCTAAATAAGACTTTAAATAGTAATTACAAATTCAAATATTTCATAATAATACTAAATTATCTATATTTTAATAGAATCATTATATTAATATATAATGTTATGTAAATAATGATTATATTTTTGTTAATTAAAATAATACAAAATATCATAATCAATAAATATTAAAGATACTAATAAAATAAAATAAAAATAAAATATATTTATTATATAATAAAAGAATATAATAATTAAAAATATTAATAAAAAATATTATAATTTTTTTAAAAGTTGGGTAAGACTATATCTTTGTCGAAATTGAATTGAATTGCCAATTTCACTTTAAAAAGTGCTTGAACAACTCATTCGGTCTATTAACATTAAATAAAACTTTTAATTTTTACATCAACATTATTTAAAACATTAACATCAAAATTTTATTTTTAAAATATTCAATTATTAAATTATTAATTTGGATAACTCTATAAATTAAATAATTGATAAATACTAATAGATGTGAATTCATAATAAACATTAACTTTATTATTATTATTATTAAAACTAATATATAAATTAAACATATATACATTTTAAAAAAATATGTAACAAATTTTTAAACCATGAAAAATCACATTTTTTTAATGATTTTTTTTAATTCTTAAATAACTCTGAGTACATTATCATGTTTTATAAGTATCATATGTCCAATATAACAAGTATTGATATGACAATTTTGTTAATTAATTAATTAAATAAATAATTTGAAATAAATTAATTAAAAAAACATAACTAATTAAATGTTAACTCTTAATTTATAAATACTACTATAAATATTTCAACCTATTCCATTGAAACTACAAATTTTCCATTCACTTAATATTTACTATTAATTAAACTAAAATTATAAAACACACCTATACAATTAAATATATTAACTAAATAAAATAATTTTAAATCCATTTATAATCAAGAACGCATTAAATATATTAACCAAATTAAATTATTTTAAATCCATTTATAATCAAGAATGCCAAAATCTATTTATAATCAACATCAACTCAAAGTAACTCAGTTGGCGGGATGTTCCATAGCAAAGATTTAATACGGCCAATTAAATAGATAGAATGAAAAAAATACTAAACCGATCAAACATAATGCTTAATATTTTTGCCGAAAATAACTGGTTGAATAAATCTATTTCCTTTGTCTCCTTTGAGGTACTGTATTGGACACAACAAGGAGCATTCTCTTTATTCCGACGTAACGTCGGACCGATACCTTTGTCGTGCTATATGATTACCTTCATCCCACAAATCTCCTCCTCCCCTCCACGCAAAATACAATACAAGGTAAGGTACAGTGGTCAAAAGGGATCTGCGCTGCGCAACTTTGTATTGTCATGCACTTATCACGCCCATTATTATGATCATTATTTTGATCATATGCTGGCAGCCCATTATTATTATCATTATTTTGATCATATGCTGGCATTGGCGAATCTGTTGCATTTCTACACTGCACCTCACACAAAATACAATATAGAATGGACAAAATAAATATTATTATTTATATAAGTTATAATCAATAATCAAGAAACTGTGCAAGTGTAATAAGCAAAGCGTCTAAACTTAAGCTTCTTCATCAAAGATGCAAAAGCATATACTGCTCTAAAATCATCAGTAATCATATATTCACACAACATCATGCTATTGGTTTAATCCCCTGTAACAAAGAATTATTACTACGCACACATAACTGCTGTGTGTATAAATAACCAATCCCAAAGCAAACTGTAAACCCCGGCCTAACTTTTTGGCCAATAAATAATAAATCTCAGACTCTAGCAGATCAAACATGAACTACGTAGACAACTAGAGCTAGAAGAAACAACAATTATATATCAGTAAACAGACTGGAGCTAGTAGTAGGGTTACTTACTACACACAGAAAGACTTACAGAGATCCCTCTGAATGAACCGATCATCAGATACCATGAGGAACTCATTAAAATTCATGCTAGCTGTCGGTAATATTGATCCACATCATATATACTGCTTGCCTCCAGCGATCCATTAGATAGAAAACATACAGATTCCTGAAGCTTTGTATCACCACTCGACCGGATTCCATAGCTATTGAAGAATTATATATATATCCATAAACTGAAAAATTCATCCGCAATAATCTTGCACCAATGTCAGTCTATAATGTTAAAACCTAATCCAGATTCCGATCATTTTTTTTGTTGGGGAGTCTATTGAGAATTAGCATGATTCTGGTGGCTGTGGCCGTCTTCTCCTGATCTATCCACGCCAGATTGTTGATTCACAGATTCCTGCAACGATTGATGTTCAGAACTCATGGAACGGTTAGTGTACGCATTAAAAGCAGCCAGCATTCCCAGATGACTCTCTCCTGTTGCTGCCCCGATGGATCCAGTGCTCGATCCCTGCTGCAATAACATGGAACTGAAAGGAACGGCGCCCGATCCCATTCGCGTCGATCCAGAACCTGATACTTCATGGCAGCTCCCTCCCATAGGCAGATTCATTCTTGGCATAAACGGCAGACCAGTCGAAGAACGCTTCAGCCAGATGTCCGCGGTGGTTACAACCCCGTCCCACTCCTCAACGTTCACGAGAGGCATGAGGAGACGCTTGGGCGTGCGCACTAATGTGGTCAGGCCGTTCTGATGCCTTCACCGCCAAGTGTATATCCAGTTTCAACACTCGGAGAAGATTTAATGTTTCGGTTTCCTTTTAGTTGTTAATCTTCATAGGTGGCAGTAGGCAAATGGCACAGTAAATTTTTAATCAAGATTTGTAAAAAATTAATTTAAGTACGGTTTAAACACGTGATTTAGATATGCAAGGAAGTTAGTGGGGTAGATTTCATCCATCGATTGAGTGGCGAAGACCAGAATATACCGGCATCTTCCAATCCTGACCATCAGATCAAAAAAATTAATTAATCTAATCACAAAACATGCTCCTTCCGATAAGGGGTTACGCCTATCGGCGTAAATATGATTAATATAATTATGTTAGGCAACTTTGAAGTCATAAAAATTAAATAAATTAAAATTTCTATATATATGGTGAGTCTCTAATATGGTGGCGATTGGGTGACGTATGTAAAAAGTGATTTCTAGAATGAGAAACTACTTTATAGGTCACCTAAAATTATTCATTTATAATGATTGGGTTATAATGTGTTATCACATGTATTGTATAAGTTGTTTTTAACTTAAATATATATTATATATTAAATTTATTAAGTATGTAAATGATCGAGTGATATTGGTAATGATGGGACAAATCTAGCCAATTTCTTATACCAAAAGGGTTCCTTTGTCCCATAAAAATGATCCTTTGTACATTAATTCGATATTATCTTGGATAAAAGTTTTTGTTTGTTATTATTATGATTGTATAATTTGAACAGTGATAAAATTTAAAATAATTTTCACATTTATAGTAATATATATCAGTTATGAGAGTGTTTTTGGATAGTTCAATACAGCCAAATTCTTGTACCAAAGGGGTTCCTTTGTCCTATAAAAATGAGCCTTTGTACATTAATTCGATATTATCTTGGATACAAGTTTGTTATTGTTATTATTAGGATGGTACCATAATTTGAACAATGATACACCTTAAACTAATTTGGAAATTTATTTTATAATAATAATTATCAATTATCTGAATTCTTTTTTTTTAATGATAGTTTAATTTGTAAGGGCGCTAAAAATGAAATATTATATTTCTAAAAGTTTAAATGTTTCGAGTTTATCTAGAGATGTATATTGGAACGGTGGTTTATCTTGTGGTCGAGTTGTTAAAAAGAATGTTAAATTGATGATTTTGTT
The DNA here is from genome assembly GCA_034641835.2 of Pinus albicaulis. Taxonomy (NCBI): domain Eukaryota; kingdom Viridiplantae; phylum Streptophyta; class Pinopsida; order Pinales; family Pinaceae; genus Pinus; species Pinus albicaulis. The sequence goes on along the minus strand of CM076581.1, from coordinate 866,965,021 downwards.
TATGAGGTGATTTCGGCGTAAATATGATTAATATAATTATGTTAGGCAACTTTGAAGTCATAAAAATTAAATAAATTAAAATTTCTATATATATGGTGAGTCTCTAATATGGTGGCGATTGGGTGACGTATGTAAAAAGTGATTTCTAGAATGAGAAACTACTTTATAGGTCACCTAAAATTATTCATTTATAATGATTGGGTTATAATGTGTTATCACATGTATTGTATAAGTTGTTTTTAACTTAAATATATATTATATATTAAATTTATTAAGTATGTAAATGATCGAGTGATATTGGTAATGATGGGACAAATCTAGCCAATTTCTTATACCAAAAGGGTTCCTTTGTCCCATAAAAATGATCCTTTGTACATTAATTCGATATTATCTTGGATAAAAGTTTTTGTTTGTTATTATTATGATTGTATAATTTGAACAGTGATAAAATTTAAAATAATTTGCACATTTATAGTAATATATATCAGTTATGAGAGTGTTTTTGGATAGTTCAATACAGCCAAATTCTTGTACCAAAGGGGTTCCTTTGTCCTATAAAAATGAGCCTTTGTACATTAATTCGATATTATCTTGGATACAAGTTTGTTATTGTTATTATTAGGATGGTACCATAATTTGAACAATGATACACCTTAAACTAATTTGGAAATTTATTTTATAATAATAATTATCAATTATCTGAATTCTTTTTTTTTAATGATAGTTTAATTTGTAAGGGCGCTAAAAATGAAATATTATATTTCTAAAAGTTTAAATGTTTCGAGTTTATCTAGAGATGTATATTGGAACGGTGGTTTATCTTGTGGTCGAGTTGTTAAAAAGAATGTTAAATTGATGATTTTGTTTATGAGGTGATTTTCTAGTCGAAATCCAACAATTGTTTTTTCAATAAATTTAAAAATTATAATGTATGAATCATTTTTTAATGGTAAAAATAAGCTCAACACCTTCAAAAATATTTAGAGCACTTAAAATTATGAAACATAAAAGCTATAACGTAGAGTTCCAAAAAAATATAGTAGATTTAAACCAAAAAAAAGTTAAAAATAAATGTCTAAAGCAATTATGTAATTCTTTAATCATAATCAGAATTTAATGGAAAATAAGTGAGAATATATATGAGAGTAAAATTACAACTTCGAAATGAATAGAATATATTAATTAAAATAACGATATATAAATATATATAAATAATTATATATTAAAAATATGATTAAATTATACTATATATTAAATAAAGATAAGAATAAATAATTTCCATTGGAGATAGAATAGATGGTGATGAGGTGTACTATTAAGTCACTTTGTAATGTGAATGTCATGTGTTCAAAACCTTTGGGAAAAAATTTAGTCATGTTAGGGGTTGGTGTGGCTGAAGGCAAGTGCAATCCTTGAGTAATTTTGACAACATAGATACCATTGGTAGCCGTTTTTCATGCCAAACTTTGAGTAATTTATACCATTGGGAGACGTTTTTCAAGCCAAAGTTTGAGTAATTTAGACAACATAGATGATGGCATAATACCTCTAATAGCATTTTTCCAAGTCAAATTTTAACTTGAAAATTTTATTTTCAACTCAATTAAAAAATTATTATAAAATTAAATTGAAATAAAACCTATATAAAATATTTTAAGTGATTTTTTTTTTTTTATATAGATATGTGGTACTAATAAGCCATTACATTAGCACATGAAATTAGAATAGTAATAAAATCTATTTACAAGCTGGAAATTTTCATGGTTAAGAAAATTATATATATTTTAATTATTTTAATAATCAATTATAACAGTAATAGTAGTTATTGTCATTTAAAATAAAATTATGATTTAATTATTTTCTATAACTTTTTTGCATTTTAGCAATGTGAAATTTGTAATGAAATAATTAATTTGATGTTTATATCATGCTTTTTCTAACATATATGTTTGTTTTTATAACTATAAAACAACTCACTTATAACTTTCCTAAAAAATCAACAATGTGCTAACATGGTTCATGTAATAGTTTGTTTCATAAAATGCAATGGTGCATCTACATGAATTACTTTTCTTCCTATGAATATAATTGTCTAGTGGTATTCTAAGTTTAACAAGTTAACCGTATTGAATAAAAAAATCGACCATTCAATGCACCTATATTGTTTTCAAAATATTTCTTTTCTTTGGATTTTCATAGGTCAATGCAACATGAAATACATATATATTTATTTTAAATTGTGTCCCATTCCACTTTTCACTATTTGCATGTGATTATTATGATAATGACTATGTTCTTAGTATGGTTAGCTAAAATAAACTTCAAAAATATACTACTAACATTTACTCTTAAAGGTGTAAAGATATATTGAAAAAATTGAGCATGCCTATAGTGTTATAACAAAGGAAAGATAAGAACTTAGAAGGTGGAGGATGGAGGGGAGGGGAGGAAATGTGTTTAGGCTTGCAATATTCTCACAGTTATGTCAATTCCTATCTCATAGATGTTGGTCGAACCACCTCGCTAAATAATTTTTTTCCAATCATGCCACTATTTCAAAATCCTATATACATATTATATCCTAGCTATCACATGCAAGGTAATGAGTAGCAACATTACCAAAGGCCATTGTGGGCACTTATGCACAAAAATTGTAATTGCTCATATGAAATTACTCAATTAAGTGTGTGTTGATAATGAAATTAAATTAAGAGTTTATTTCACTAGAATGCCTTTAGATTCCAAAATATTCCGCAATCAACATAAAGGAGGGGTTTGTTTTAGAATTTTAGCTATCTACTTTAAAAAAATTAAATTAATTTGGAGCCATTTTCCTGGAGACATTAATTCCAATTTAAATTTAAATTTAAATTTTGTCCAACAAATATTTGTTGGAATTGCTAATTTATGTGGTGTAGTTTACACAATGCAAATGTCAAAGTAACATTTCAACGCATTGTCTCCATTTATGCACTCAAAAATACAATTATAAATGCTATATGCAAATATAGAACCAATATAGATCCATTTTGAGGAAGGTTAAATCTCTTGAGGTGCATACTTTTTTTCAATTTTTTTTCTCTAAAAGAGGTTCCATTGACTCTCGTTAGCCTTGTGGATGCTAAAATTTTGTTTCTTTCTTTCTCATCTTTCGAGAAGTAATTACATTATCTCTGCACAACTTGTTCAAGTCCCACAATAACGAGCGAACTTGTAAGTTAATCGTAGTTTAGAAGTATTTATGTCAAGGATGACCATTCCTAAATTAAAAAATACCCAATAATCTGAGGTTGAACACGATTTAAGGTGGATTTTATCATAATTAGATCAAAAAAATTTGTGTGGTGGTTATCTTAGGAATCCACAAAGTTCGAACTCCTATACAAACTTGACCAAAAATTTAGATATTTCATGTTATATAAAAAATCAGTTAGGTTATGATATGTAAATGGCTAAAAAAATTAAAAATTAAACCAATCTAATTTTTCAATTAAATATTTTATATCATTATACCTAAAATCATCCCTTAAACACCAAATTGAAATATTTAAAAAACACATAATTTAAAGTAGATATTGTCATATTTATTAATATGCTACCATCAAGAATAGTGTATAAAGCTATGGAGAAAATATATTGTTTAAATAAAATTTAATTTAAGGTGCTTGTTCCCAACTACATCATAGGTATCATGAATTTTGAACATGCAGCTCCATAACCCTATCCTAAAAATGAATATATTTAGTTTTTATTTATGATATAGAAATAAATTTTCAGTTTCACATTACATGTATCATAATAAACCTATGTAAAACCTTTGTACCTTTCCTAGTTCCCAGATGGAGATAATACATTATGTTTTAACAAAATAAGGACTTTTTGTTGTAAAAGTTTTTATGACTTGGTAATTCTTCTCTTACTGTTGCTTCAGCCTACTTATTTATATTTTATTTTTAATCTTATATTATAGTGATGTGTATTTATATATGTAATATAAATGTAAAAAGTAAGGTTATTGTTTTTTTATTAATATAAATATTTAAATGTGATTTTTTTTAAAATAATGCCGATCAAAACTGAATTTGATTAACTACAATCTTTCTATAAATAACTTAAAAATTAACTGTATTTAAAAAATAAAATAATTATCCCCAATCGTGGTGTCGAACACTTGGAAGTATGTGTCATGTGAAGAATGAAATTTGACATAAGGTATGAGAGGAGGAGGGAAGGCATTTAGCCCTACCATCATGCTGCTATTAATTGCTCTACATTCGAATGTGTGAAACATCTTTCTTCACATGTGTCAAAATAAATAGTATTGTCTCGAGGATCAAGGGCGCCAATGTTATGATCGTTAATTAGTATGACACATGGAGCAGTCTGGGTGTTTCTTGGATCATAGAGGGATATTAATTTACCTATGTTATCATTTCTTAGGGTCGCGTGTGTATGGTGGTTGTATTATGTTTATATCACTTCTCTTGCAAGCTCAAGAAGTGAATAACTCCTTTCGTATTTCATTGGGTGAAACTTTCCCTTTCATTCCTTTGCTAGAGGGTGTACTCTTTGAAGATCTCGTCGATTATGGGCATTGATGTTTTGGGCCTGCATGGATTATTTCTTTGGAATTTAGGGTGGTGGTTCTTTGTTTGTCACTGTAAGGTGTCTATTGATTTTATAAGTAGGGCCCATACTTCTAGTGGTAGTGGCTTTTCTTGGGAATAGGATTTATTGCTGTTGTTTTTTTAGTTCTATGGTGTAGGCATTGTCTGGATTTTCCCTCTTGGGGCTGCTGATAGAAGAATTCCCTTCGATGAAGCCCATTGTCTTTGGATTCAATCAGGTTTCTAGGAGCCTGGACTTCTAGTTCTTCTTGTGTGCAGCTAGAAGGTATCCTTCTGTCTTTTCCAAGCGATGGGTTGTCTGCAAGTTCTAGCCTAAATTTCTGGTTGTTTCACGAAAATTTTGGTCAAGGAGACCAATGACGTTGGGTTACCTTTCCTTCTTTGTCTGTTGTGTGGAATGTTGGGTTGTTGGTGAAGAGTGCTCAACTGGTAATGTGAGTCGCTTCTGGGTGTGCGGTGTTAGGTTTTATTAGGTGGCCCTTGCTATGGATTTGGGTTAGCCTCGAGGCTCTTTTATTTGACACATGCACTAACATGAATCCATGTCTTCATTCCTTGTGTGTCCCTATTTAATCGAAGCAGGAAGCATCCCATCTTAGGGAGGGGTTAGTTGTGTCGAAAGGAGTTTAGGGTCGCAGTGTGAGAGCATATGGTGATAGGAGCATCTAAGGTGCTGGAATTGTACGAGGATTTGGGCATGGGGGTCATGGATGACATGGTAGGTGAAGGACTTCTGTCGAACCTATGGTTGGCAGGGGTATTCAGATCCTATATAAAATTAGCCATAGAAGAGGAAGAGAGCATAAGGTAATGGGTTGTGGCTAAGTCTCGATCACACTGGGGCAAATTAGAAATCTGGGTGGTGTGCGGTGAGTTTGATGTTCATCTTTTAGGTGTGTTGGGAGGACTATGATACTCAAGGAAATGGCTCAATCTATCATAGACATGCTGGAATCTCATGATAGAGTATTCGGGGAGGAACACGAGGTATTTATGGCCAAGCTTGAGAAAATCCATTATTTTAAATGCCAAGCCCGCGAAAGAATTGTCATTGTTTTATGTGGGCATAATTTGTTGACTGAGAATATCGAAAATCAGGAAGCTTGGCTTGTTCAATTTGAGAAACATGTCAACTTCCTGTACCATCCTCCTCCTACTATAGGAACGGGGATAGATAATCCTTCTTCAATCACTTCTGATGACTGATTATGGTAACCAATGTCTTTCTAGTTATTTTTGTTTTCTCGTATGTAAGGCCTATAAGGTTGTGGATCTCTCCTTTAGGCATTTTTATTTTTGTATGTAGCATGGTAATAGCATTGGTCAACAAACTTGGTGAGGGTTAGACCACATTAATTTTCACATCTTTGTATATGCTTTTGAGTAATGAAAAAATTTTGAGTTACAAAAAAAAAAAAATTAATATATTTTTTAAAATGGAAATATCTAGTTTAAATGAAAGTGATTTATTTAACTAATGTGATAATTTTTCCACCACTTATGTTAACATTGTTAATAATTTTGTTATTGTGCTTTACTTCTCTTTATAAACTACTTCTGCAGTTTTAATATGAAATGATAAATAAATATTCATCACTCTTTATTTGAAGGAGTACCTAATAAGTATATAATATGCATTTATAGTTTGGAATTTTTTCACATTATTGAATTTTTTATTTTACATATATTTGTTTTGTATATGGAATGGAGAAATTATAAATCTCAATCTCATATTAACAATGTATAAATATAAAGAAGAGAAATTATATATATATATATATATATATATATATATATATATATATATATATATATATATATATATATATATATATATATATATATATATATATATATATATATATATATATATACTAACTATTAAGAGTATGTGTTTATTTGGTAAATTGTTATAGTTTCAAATTCAAAGAGGGTTAAAATATATATACTTTTATAAGCATGAAATGAAAAAAAAATGATATACTACTTTGGAGATAAATCTCAATCATTGATTTGTGTATACTATTATGAAAATTCTAGAATATTTTATGGAGTTTAAATCTTTACCATCCACCTAACAATTACTTATAAAAATTCATAATTGGTTATGGTGGACCTTCAAGCGACCCAATGTGAGAACATTTCTGCTTTGACCTTGGTTAACAGTATTAAAGCCAAGAAATATCCAACTATTGTGTTTATGAATTTGGGGTTGATTTCTTCTTATGTTTTTTTGTTTCTGTTTTCACTTTTAGTTTGGTATGGGTATCTTTGTATGTTGATTGGTATTCAGATATTATGTGTTATTTAAACACATGCACATATTTTTGTATGTAGACTTATGACTTCATCAGTGGCTTGGTGAAATGTTTATCAACTGCTATAGTGTATTATAAAGTTTGTTAGGTTGCATTGACTTTTAATAAATTTAAAAAATTATATTTCAGTGGCCACCAATTTCCATGAGATTTGAGATTATTCCAATTCTAATAAGTTCCTCCATCATAATTTCTTCATTATTATTTATAACATTAATTTATATATAAGAAAATTTAGTTAGCAAAATGGTCCATTACTTTTAATAAATTTAAAAAAATAGATGCGTATGGCTCCCCACCCACCAATTTTATACAGATTTGAGATTATTTCAATACTAATAAGTTCCTCCATGACATGTTCCTAATTATTATTTATAACAATCATTTATATAAGAAAATTTTATTGAGCAAACTGATCCATTTTACAATAACATATGTAATTCTTTTTTTTTTAGATTATAGTTGAACTATGTCAAAACGCACACATAAATGTCAAACAGTAATGAAAAAAAATAGACAATGTCTAACTTAACCAATTTCAAAAAGCAACACCTTCCCGGTTAATATGCCTTATTCAAATGACATCCCACGCTTTTAATGCCCTCTTGTTTAATTAGATTTCCCACTAGTGAGTGGAATTCAATTTAACATGGATCAAAATATTTCTATGAAGTAGCTTTCCTGCGAGAACTGAACAAATTTGTTGAACGATCCTATATTCTATTGCTTGCAACCCTTTGCATTGGCACATAATTTCTCTTTGTATCCGTTGAAAAATGATATCGCAAACTCTTTTGGCATCTTCTGTTCAATTTTTCTTTTCCTTCTTTAAGGCTTTACATATAAAACATTGTTGGATCTTATTGAAATCGTTGTACATAAGTTTTTCTTATTTACAGCTTTCCCTATTAAAACTTCCCCAAATCATCTCCAATTGAATGGTGTACACTAACCTCCTTTTTTACGGGGGCCTTTACTGAAATGTATCCAAAAACAGCTTGTTGTTTGAAATGCTGACCACTGACTAGATTTTGGTAAACATTTTTCCCTAACTTATTCTCCTTCAGAACTGTACAGTCAAGCTTTCGCTATATGCCTTTTATAGTTTGCCTTCAATTAGCCATGTTCAAGTTCTGTCATAACCAGCCATGGCCAACCAGCCAAGTTCAAGTTTATTCATGGCCAACCAATAGATTTCTGCAGTCACTGGTTATGCCTCGCTGCTTCCATTTGTTACAATTTGCCTGCTTTTTCTTTTAATAGAAAATTTAGAACAGAACAGAACAGAGGGAAACATTCTTCTCTATCCGCAAACTCTGCCTTGCTGTAACTAAGAAGTTTCAGCTGTAGACATTAGATTGGCAGTTATTCCTACACTAATGCTTAGTGGCGAGATTAAGCTGCTACACAGAAAGGCTCGTCTCTAAAAGTTTATAGTATTCATAGTGATACAGAGGTGAAGAAAAGAAAAATGGATCATTTTTTTTGAGTTTATGTCCAGCAGCTGCAGTCCGCTTTTTGAATGAGGTATTCATTATTTCATTGAACTTATAATTCATTCAGAATTGTAAGCTTATTTCATTGAACTTATAATTCATCCACGATTGTAAGTTTCTGCAACTTCACTGGGGATGCCATATTTCTTTGGGATTATCTCAGTAAGCACTGTAGATGAGGTGAGAATAATCTTACTACAAAAACTAAAATTCAATCAACCGAATCCAATATGTCATCCAAGACCTTTCGTCGCTGGCACAAGCATTCAAACTTTTCTGTCAGTACATGCTTGGAACATCAAAGGGTTGATCAAACAACTGCAATTATTTCATTTGATGCAATAGTAACATTGCATAGACATACATGGAATATCAAGCGAGACTGGATGATGTCATATTCTTTTGGATTATTTCAGCAAACACTGTATTCAATGTAATAATAACATTATTGCAAAATCCAAAAAGCTTTTCAGCCCGAGGCAATCATTTAGATTAATATCCAGCACAGAGGCTTAATATTAAATCCAATGTAAGAGATTGTGCTAAATAAAGAAAGTAACATAAAGCAATCTTAGATTAGATTTTCAAACACATTAAGTTAAGGTGAAGCAGATAGACATCTGCAACAACGATGATAAAGTTTTCCCTAAATTTGTAGCTGAGGTTAAGGTCAAGTAGTTGGACATATCCAACGAAAGAAATGTGGGGTTGACGTTAAGGTGAAGTAAATAAGCATGCGCAACAACCATGATAAGGTAGAATAAGTCTGGGGTTCATGTCAAGTAGAGAGAGATCTGCAACAACCCTAATATCGCTAATATATAATCGATGGATATTTCAATACTGTAATTGAATTTTAATATAGCCAATATCAGGGATCAAATATGTCCCTACACTCTATTATAATGCTAGAATAAGTATTTTTAACACAATCACTGGAACTGGCTCCAACTTAGGTTTGAAAAGATTTTTAACACAATGCATCATATATCCAAACCATATGGCTATCACGACATTAGAAAACCTACATATGACAACTAGTTTCCGTTTCCAATCTCCATAACTATTATTCTATTATCCTATTGCAGAGTTTATCAGGTTATCCCTATGTATACATCAATAATAACCTGATAATCAAATATTATATACGAGACTATGGGCACCTGCCTGCCATAGTTGTATTTATTTGTGTCTTCGCATAAATACAGAATGAATAATCTGATAATCATATACAGAGACATAAAGGGAGAGAGAATAGACCGTTGGCTCCTGCAACTCTTTCGATACATTTGTTTTCTGTCAGTTATGCAAGGGATTGAATCCTGTAGGAACCCTTCGCTTTTCATCTCCAAACCTGGGATCCATTTCCTCTGCTGCAAGTCTGCATGAAACATGAGAACAATATTGCCTTGTTGCATCCGGCGCAGGGGGTCTCTGAATATAATTAGATGCCGTACTGCTACTCATTGCCTCCTCAGAATTATCTGATAAGACCACCAAAATACACATGACAGTAATCAAAGAAACCACCGTTCCTATCCTTGAGCAATTACATAGTTTCGCCATTACAGAGAAACCCTAATGAAATCAAGTTTTCTGAATACACTCGAGTGCTTTAGATGATAAATAACAGCTTCTAACCCTGAACGCTTATATTAAGACCCGAGAAATCATCTGCTATTCGATAATGCCAAATGAATTGCTTCAATTAATTAGGCATCCACATGACAGTTTCCATCAAACAGGACCTCCGAAACTAAAGGCAATGGCATATCCATGGAGATCCCACAGTCAATATATTTGACCAGATTGCAACCAAACCTCCGACCCTGGCGTTTAGCGTTGACAAAAGTGAGTACGAAATAAAATCATTATGCATAATCACTTTCATAAGTTATGAGTTGCGTGATAAAACAAAAGTACTCCTGGATCTGGTTAAGTGCATGTATTTTTTTAATATTTCCTTCGGCTCTCATGAATTATATTTTTGACATTTTTCAATAGGCGCAGACAAAGACCTTCCATTCTTGATGACGGGGTAAGCATGAATTTCACTTGGCTCTTTCCTCTTGGCTGATACATCAGCCAACTCCTCAAGGAACATGGCACCCACAGTCCATGTCATTATAATGGACTATTGATTCTCACCTCACTTTTGAAGTCTTCAATTCGAGTACACGTCTCTTTAACTTCACATGCACATAATGGTTGTGGCCCCTTCTATTATTAGGGTGGTTGTACCGTGTATGATCCTTCGACTTGACATCCTTCCGTTTTCATGCAGACCATATGATTAATATTTCCCATACACCTTTATGTACCTTCTGAAATTGGTTATTTTCGAATTATTTGGATCGCTTCTCATGACTAGTCCTCTTTCTCTTTTTCATAGATATAGACATTGGTGTTCTTTTGCGAGTTCCTATATCATGTACATTTTACAATTCTTTTTAAATTGAATTAATATTATATTCATGGATATATATATTATAGTGTTTGTTACGAGTCCATTTTCCCCTTTTCCCAAGTATTTAAACTGAATTATCTCTCTAAATAATTTATATTAGAGTTGGTTAAGCTATATTTTTTAAACATTTATATATACGAGGGTTCATATTTGGTTATAAATCTTCGTGAGTGGGATATTCAAATCTGCTTAGGAGGGAGCATTGTTGACGTTGCATTATTAAGCATTTCCTAAGTGCCTTAATGTATGGCATCTTGCTGTAGTCTGGCTGTATTATTGTTTTTTTTAATTTGAAAATGTGCATTCAAATTTGAAATTGAAAGGTGGTATGTTCCTCAAGTGATTGGGAAGCGGGGTTGATGTGAACAATTAAATTAATTCAATCTAAAAGATAAATGAACAAATTTAAGAAGATTATAAAAGTGGTAGAGTAATAATAGTGGGGGTGCTTAATTCTTTATTATTCTTCACTAAATGAAGAGAAACCATTTTTTCCATCTTTTCATTGGTTCTAGGCACAAATTTTCTAGGATGGGGATTTGTCGTTTTTAGGTGTGTATTTTTATGAATGGACAATAGTGGCTCTTATTCTTTGCAAGTTTTTTTTTTCAAAGTGTACTTCTTCATCTTTTCACCATTGAACATTGAATGGAATGACATCTTCTTTTTCTATCTTTTATATTTATTTCTATTATTGTTTTTTCGCTCATTATTGGGGTGCATGGCTCTGTGATGATGGACATAATGGATCTCTTGTGCTTTACAATGTTGTTTACATTTGTGATCCTTTGCTACATTTATGTTTACTTGTATTTTTTCTTATGAATTTTACTATTTTATTTATTATGGCCATATTTCGTTTTTCTAGGTGAGTTATTTGATTATTGGTGTTGTTTCTCTTGTGGCTATTGGATTAGCAATTGGGTTTTAATGGTTGTATCTAGATTATTATATTATTTAAACCATTCTAAGGGTAGTGACATGGGTTCGACATTCATTTCTTTCTTCATTGTTTAATATAATAGATGCTGGAAAAGTTGTTGAGCCAGATAAGTGATTCACTTTTATTTATCTAGGTGTAAGCAGGTAGGGTCGAGGTGTAAGGAGCTAGGGTTGTGGTTTTTTCCAATTCTCCTCTCTAGTAGTTATGGGTCAATTATTTTCTTCTATATATGAGTCCATAGAAACCAGCTAATCATGAGCATAGTATTGTGAGAAAGGGGAGTGGTGGAGGGAATTTTATTCATCATGTTGTGAAACCAGCTCCAAACAGAGAAGAAAAGAGATATCAATGCCTTAGAAATAAGCCACTTTGAGGGGACAACCTCCAATACATTACATGAATGAACAATTCTTTGATGATTCAAATTACAAAACCTCCTTTCTATATATAGGAGTCCATGGGGCCACAATGTAATCTTAGTGGGGCCACAATGTAATCCTAGCCGACCTAACAATAATAGTTTAAGGGCACAATAGTAACAATATGGGGGTTACAAGGGTACAATAATAACAATAAGGGGGTTACACTAACAACAATAAGGGACTATACTAGTAATATAGGGACCTAACATGCCCCTTTCCTTCAAAAAAGTGTTGTCCTCAACGCTTGATTTGCTTTGGGTGCTTTTGTATAGAATTCTCATCCTCCCATGTAGAATCTTCAGTGGATAAGTTCTTCCACTTGATGAGATACTGTGAAATTGATCGATTCCGTAGCTGTCGAGTTCTTGTTTCCGTGACCGCTTCAGGTTCCAATATGATTTTTCCTTCCTCATCAAGTTTCTAGCAATATTGTTTGAATTGGAATATTTTCACCTATAAGCTTCTTTAAGCATGAATCATGGAAAATTGGATGTACTTGTGAAGAAGCAGGAAGCTCCAATTTGTATGCCATAATACCAATATTTTGCAACACCTTGTAACGACCTTATTACTTTGGCGATAATTTATTATCCTTCTTAGCTTGCGTGAGGGACATTTTCTTGTATGGTTGTAGCCGTAAAAATACCCAGTCTCTTACATCAAAACTTCTCTTGCTGCAATGTTGATATGCTTGTTGTTTCATTCCGTTTTGTGCCAAATTTAGGTTGTCCTTTAAGAGTTGGAGAACTTCTTGTTGATGCTTGATGTGATCTTCCACTGCTTGAACCTTCAAATTTTCTCTTAGAGATGATGTGATGGATGGTGGATGATATCCATAAAGTGCCATAAATGGGGTCATTTTTGCTGCAGTATGGAAGGAAGTGTTATACCACAATTCAGCTAGAGGTAACCACTTGACCCATTGTGTTTGTTTATCAGATACAAAACAACGAATATATCCTTCCAAACATTTATTTACTATCTCAGTTTGACCATCGGATTGAGGATGATAAGATGATCTATGAGCTAATTGAGTACCAAAACAAGAAAATAACTTCATCCAAAAATTTCCAGTATAAATGGGATCTATGTCGCTCAAAATAACCTTTGGGTTTTCATGTAGCTTTTTAATTATGTCCATAAATGTAGTAGCAAATGTACTTGCTTTAAATGGATGAGATAATGCACAAAAGTGTGCATACTTGGTAAGTCTATCAACTACCACCATGTTGACACTCTTTCCTTTAGACTTAGGTTAACCTGTGATAAAATTGATTGAAATCTCCTCCCAACGTTGACTTGGAATGGATAAAGGTTGTAGAAGACCCGGGGTATTAATTGTCTCAACTTTATTCTACTAGAAAACCAAACATTCCGCCACAAACTTTTGAATATCAGATTTAAGGCCATCCCAAAAAAATTCTTTCTTCACCGTCTGGTAAGTTTTTAAAAATCCTGCGTGTCCTCCTAAAGGAGAAGTGTGCAATTCCAAAAGAATATTTTGTTTTAGTTGGGAATTATTACAAAGATATAAGCGATCTTTATACCATAAGGAATCATTTTTCCAACTAAATGTATCAAATGTACTAGGATCTTGTTGCAACTTTTGAATGAGTGTCCACACTTCTTCATCCTTCTTCCATTCATATCTTGCTTCGATTATCCAATCTGGTTGGATAGAAATGGCACAAAGAAATGCTTCCACTTCTTCATTCTTTCTTGAGAGTGCATCTGCAACAACATTTAGCTTCCCTTTTTTGTATATTATTTCAAATTCATAACCCAAAATATTTGTGACCTATTTTTGCTGCTCTTCTGAGGATATTCTTTGTTCCAAAAAGTGTTTAAGACTATCATGATCAATTTTTACCTTGAAGTGTCTTCCCATTAGGTAAGTTCTCCATTTCTCTAGTGCATGTAGTATTGATAACATTTCCTTCTCATAAATAGGTTTCTGTAAATACTTTCCTTTGATTGGATGACTTTCAAAAGCAATGGATCTTCCTTCTTGCATTAAAACAACACCAATTCCATTTCCTGAGGCATCATTTTCCACAATAAAGGTTTTTGTGAAGTCTGGCGTAGCTAAGACTCGTACTAGGCACATTCCCTCTTTAAGATGTTCAAAGGCCTTGGTTGCTTCAGGAGTCCATGAAAATGCATCTTTCTTCAATAATGTTGTTAGAGGTGCTGCTATTCTCCCATAATTCTTAACAAACTTTCAATAATACCCTGTTAACCCAAGAAATCCTCGCAACTGCTTTATGGTTGTGGGGACATTCCATTCCATAATGGCTTTAATTTTTTTAGGGTCTACCTTAACACCCTTGTGAGATACAATATCACCCAGATATTCCACCTCTTTTACTCCAAAGAAACATTTGGATGTTTTTTCATATAATTGTTTCTTTTGCATAGTTTGAGCACCGTGTCAACATGTTGAACATGATCCTTCCAAGACCTGCTCTAGATTAGTATATCATCAAAAAATACTAGCACAAATTTTCTAAGGAAGGGTTTGAAAATGTAATTCATCAACCCTTGAAATGTAGAAGGTGCATTGGTAAGGCCAAAATTCATGACCAAAATTCATAATGACCCTCATGAGTTCGAAATGTTGTTTTCGGAATATCTTCAGTTTTCATTATAATTTGATGATGCCCTGAACGAAGATCCAATTTGGTAAAATAAATTGCTCCATGTAATTCATCCAATAATTCATCAATCACAGGAATGGGAAATTTATCTTTAATCGTGAGCTTATTGAGCTCCCTATAATCCGGACGCATGTGCCATGATCCATCCTTCTTGTGTACCAATACTATAGGAGCAGAGAAAGAACTTTGACTAGGTTGAATTATACCCGTCTCTAACATTTCTGCAATCATACATTCAATTTTTCTCTTCTGGACATAAGGATATCTATAAGGCCTGATGTTTGGAGGAACACTTTCTGGAATCAAATGAATAGCATGATCATGATCACGAATAGGTGGGAGTCCTTTTGAAGTTTCAAAAAACTTGGAATGATTTTCCAAGACTTTTTGGAGATCTGCAGAAATAGATGATTTTGATGTTGGAAATTCTAGTGAGCATAATTGTGCAACTATGCCTCATTGTTATTTCTTTAGAATATTTTTCATGACATTAGAGCCTATTATATTTCCGTGCAATACCCCATAATTTGACTTCCTTTCCTTCTAAAAAGGAATTCAAGAAAAGTTCTTGAAAATTAAAAGCTACCGTCCCCAAATATTGTAACCATTGTACTCCTAGTACAACATCAACACCTCCCATAGGAATGGAAAGCATTGGAATATTCAATACATATTCCCCCATGGTTAGCTTGATATTATGGCATTTTCAAGAGAAATTTATAGTTCCTCCATTTGCAACCATCACTTGACATTCTGGTGCTGGGTATAGGAAACAATTTAATTCCTTGGCTACCTTACAATGAATAAAATTATGGGTGCTACCTGAATCAATCAACACTATTACCTTTTTCTTCTTGATATGTCCTTCTATCTTGAAAGTTTGAGGAGTGGTAATTCCTGCCAATGCATTACATGATATGGTCAGACTCATTTATTCCTCTTCTTGGGTTGGTTCCTGGTGTATATCCTCTTCTTGTTCATTTTCTTCTTCCTCTTCACAATCTATGTAAAATAATTTCTTCTGAGCACACTTATGACCTTTAGTGTATTTTCTATCACAACTGTAGCAAAGCCCTTTTGCTCTTTTTTATTCCAATTTTTGTGGTGTCAACCTTGTAGGTTTTGGAAATATAGGAGTAGCAACACTTCCCTCTTTATAGAAGTGAGTGGTAGGCTTCCTTGTCGCCATAATTTTACATTCAATTTTTCTTTCCAACCTTAATGCCTTCTCCAATGAATCAGGTTCCCAAGCGCAAACTTCATGTTGGATGTTATCCTTTAAAGTACCTATGAAGATATCAATCCTGTGTTCCTCTGGAATATCAGTTACCCTTATATTCAATTTTTGGAAGTCCTCAATGTGCTCCCCCATTAAACCCTTTTTCTTTAGATTTATCAATTGGATAAAGAAGGTGTTTCTCTTTGTATACTTATAATGTGCTATCATTTCCTCTGTAAAAATTGACCAAGTGACAATTTTTTTACGGGAGCAAAGCCATCGATGCCATAGACATGTATTTTTTTCTAAATGTAAAGTTGCAATGCATACCTTTTGTGTGTTTTGCACATTATGGAGATCAAAATATTGCTCTATCTGTATTATCCATGTTATAGGATCCTTTCCATCAAACTTCCTCATATCCATTTTTGGAATATGGTGGTTCTTCCTACCAAAATTATATTTTATTAAATCACGATTAAAATTTATTTTGTTCTCATCATGAGTTTCCTCTACTATATTTTCACCATTAGGAAACATTTCTTGTATCAACTTTGTCAAACCTTCCATGTCTGCTTTTAGATAATTCTTCATGTTTTCCATTTTAGCTTCCATGTCATCCATCTTAGATTCCATGCCAGCTTCCATGCCATCTATCTTAGATTCCATGTCATTCTTCAAACCTTCCATCTTAGATTCCACGCATTTCTTCAAACCATCCATCTTAGTTTCCATGCCTTTCTTCCAAACTTCCATGTCATTTTTTGTTTCTCTTTGCGAGAGCGAAATTTGTTGCACTTGCTCTTGTAATTTTGATATGTCATGTTGCCATTCTTCGTCTTCATGAGTCATAGTAGAGATTTCTAAAGGCTTAATGGGTGTTGAATTATTTTTAGGGGCCATTTTAGAATCCAATACTAATATCTATTCTCCAATATTCCCTTGGAATCAATTCAACTAGATTATTCAAAAAAGACTTATGCAATTCGGAAAAACAATACATAGCTTTTACTTGCTTTTGAGGAGCTCGATATTGAAAATGAATTATCTCTGTAATTGCGGATCCTAAATAACTGAAATTCAGCCATCTAGTATCAATTTGAAGCTTCTTTCAAATGACACAGCTCTGATCTGATTTGGATTCTTAAAGGAAAAGTTATGTCCAATCTCCCACAATCACCCAATTTTGGACTGGTTTAGTAGAGTGAACTTGTACGACTTGCCGCATCTCACTGTTTCCTCCTTTGGCTTTGAAATTGATAGAAAAAAATATATAGTCCGTGTACTTGCGACCACTTCTTACATCATTCCAATCTGATTCTCAGAGAGAGAGCTATGAATATTTTCCCACAATCACCTCTTTGAGATGAAATTCAGGAGCCTAAAAAAGCCCTAAATTCCACAGATCATATCTCCAAAAATATTGCGAACCAATATCTGAAATTTTGCAACAATGTTCCTCGGGATTGCAGATTTGCACTCTAAAAATTTCAGCTTCTGAAACTTCTTAGAAAAAATGTTATTACGAAAATACCACAATGACCTGTTTAGGTTAAATTCTGGAGCCTGCAAAATTACCTAACTTGCACAAATCATATCTCTGAAACTATTGTGAACCAAGATCTAAAATTTTTCGATAATGTTCCTCAGGATTTTGGCTTCGCACTCTAAAAATTTCAGATTCTGAACCTTCGTAGAAAAAACGTTATAGCGAAAATTCCACGATGACCTGTTTGGAGCAACGAAACCCTACAATCTCAAAGCTCTGATACCAAATGTTGTGAAACCAGCTCCAAAAAGTGAAGGAAAGAGATATCAATGCCTTAGAAATAAGCCACTTCAAGGGGGAAACCTCCAATACATTACATGAATGAACAATTCTTCGATGATTCAAATTACAAAACCTCCTTTCTATATATAGGAGTCCATGGGGCCACAATGTAATCCTAGTGGGGCCACAATGTAATCCTAGCCGACCTAACAATAATAATTTAAGGGCACAATAATAACAATATGGAGGTTACAAGGGTACAATAATAAAAATAAGGGGGTTACACTAACAACAATAAGGGACTATACTAGTAATATAGGGACCTAACACATCACTACTTGAGGTGTTCTCCATAAATGAAAATTCGTCCATTTCCTCAGTTATGTATATGCATTATGTTTTTTCTTTTCTTGGTTTACTATTGATATGAAGCATATTTTTTTATCTAGTCAATGGATCTATATCATAAACTCTAATCCTTGTCATTATGTACCCATTTGTAAGGGTGTATGATGGAATTCCTTCTATACTTCACAAAGTGTGTTTCTTGGCGTTGTTGTGTTTTGTGACGGATTGGATTGTGGAAATTGCAATTTGGTTTATCATGGTGAGGTTTTAGTTGTGTGGTTTCGATATGAGATCATGTATTACACTAATCTTATGGTTATTAGTTTCAAGATTAATATTTTGAATCTATGTTGATGTATTTGTACGTCATTGATGTCATTTATGGTGTTCTAGTTTTGATTTCTCCATTCATGTATTTCAATACATGGTAGAAGAAACCACAATGGAGGTTATTGAATTATATTGGTTCATTTTTTTTATTTAGCAAGGCACAATGAGTTGGGGGTTGTGGTCCTTTACTTTTTAGTGGCCAAAGTTCAATAGTATTCATGTGCATATGGTTATATAAAGACCAAGACACATTTTTTTGGAATAATTCTTCATGGTTTGTGCCTTTGAACAAGTCCAATGACAACTAGGAAGGATATTTTAATATTTTGAAACTATGTTGGTATTATTAGATCATTAATACCATTTTCTTTGTTCTCATTTGGATTTCTCGAATAATTTCTTTCACTAGAACCTAGAAGAAATCAAAATTTATGTCATTCAATTAGATTTCTTATATGGTGTTCTCATTTGTATTAGTCAAATTAATCATCTCACTAGAGGTTAGTAGAAATCACAATCGATGTAATTGAATTAGATTTATTCTTGGTTTTCATTCAATAATGAAAAATGAGTTGGGGTTTGTGATCTATTCCTTTTGGGTGGCCAAATATAAATTGTCTCATGTGTATAATATTTTGTAGAGACTAAGTGGATTTTTTTTGGAATAATTCTACATGGTTTGTGCCTCCAAATAATTCCAACGATAACTACCAACGTATTGCTCTTTCTTTTTTTGAAATGTAGTTATTTTATTCTGTGTGTGAGTTTGAATAAAATATCTAAACATAAGCATAATATTGTGAGAAAGGAGAGTGGTGTAGGGAATTTCATTTATCACTAATTGAGGTTCCCTTTATTGAATGCATAAACATCCTCATAGTCAATTATATCTATTCATTCTCTATGCTATTTTCATGGCTTGTTAAGGGGACAAGGAAAATTTAATTCTATAGTCCGTGGATATAGATCAAAAAATATGATATTGGTGATTATGTATGGATTCATAAGGGAGGATTATGGAAGTCCTTTTATACTTAAAATAGTGTGTTTCTTGACGATTTTGATGGATTATATTGTGGAAACTGTAATTCAGTTTATCATTGTGATGTTTCCTTTGTGTAGTTGGGTTATGGTATCATGTTTTGCACTATTTATGGTTGTTTGGTTTCATCCTTATATTTTCAATATATTTTTATGTATTAATAGGTCATTAATTCCATTTCTAGTATTCTTATTTGGATTTCTTAGATCATTTATTTCAGTGCTTTCTAGAAGAAAGAATAATGGAGGTTGTTCAATTAGATTGATTCTTAATTTTCATTCAACAAGGCACAATTACTTGGAGGTTATGGTTATTTTATTTTGAGTTTCCAGAGCGTTTTCATGTGTATATGGTTTTATAGAGACCAAGAGATTTTTTTTTATAATAATTCCATATGGTTTGTGACTTAAATCAAGTCCAATGTAAACTAGTAAGGGTTTTGCTACTTTTTCTTTTGTAAATTGTAGCTATTTTCTTTTATGTATGATTCCATGTGATATAGATAAGCATGAGTATAGTATTTTCATAAACGAGAGTGGTTGAGGAAATTTCATTCATCACTACTTAATGTTCCCTCCACTAAATCTACAACCATCCACATCCTTAGTGATCTCAGTACATTCTCTATGTTGTTTTCTTGGATTTCTATTAGGACGAGGAATATTGGATGCTCTAGTCCATGTCTCTATAGAAAAAACTCCAGTCAGTGTGAATGTGTGTAGATTTGTAATGGTGTATGATGGAATTCCTTTTAAACTTCAAAAAGTCTCGTTCTTAGCTTTATTGTATTTTTTATGGATTAGATTATGAAAATTACTACTCAATTTTCTATGATGAGGTTTTATTTGGGTAATTTTTTATGTGATCACACTTTAAATTATTGTTATGGTTATTTTTTTTAAGATTAATAATTTGAATCTATGTTAATGTATTTTTAGCTTATTAATTTCGTTTCTGGTCTTTTAGTTTGAATTTCTCCAATTATTTCTTTCATTAGTAGTAAGAAGAAATCACATTGGAGGTTGTTAAATAAGATTGCTTCTTATTTTTCATTCAACAATTCCCAATGCATTAGAGGTTATTGTATTTTCCTTTTGAGTGACTATAGCTCAATTGTTTTCATGTTCGTATGATTCTATAGAGACCAAGTGATATTTTCTAGGAATAATTCAACATTCTTTGTTACTTCAAAAAAGTCCAATGTTAACAATTAAGGGATTTTCTACCTTTTATTTTCTTTAATTATAGGTATTTTCTTGTATGTATGAGTCCATATAAAATATCTAACCCTACGCATAGTATTGTGATGGAGGGAATTGCATTCATCACTACTTGAGGTTCCCTCCACTGAATACATAAT
This sequence comes from Pinus albicaulis, assembly GCA_034641835.2. Taxonomy (NCBI): domain Eukaryota; kingdom Viridiplantae; phylum Streptophyta; class Pinopsida; order Pinales; family Pinaceae; genus Pinus; species Pinus albicaulis. Next base: position 866,944,020 of record CM076581.1, on the reverse strand, counting down.
TATCCTCATCCTTAGCTATATCTATCCATTATCTATATTTTTTTCTTGGTTTACTATTAGGAGGAAGATTTGATTCTATAGTCCATGCCTCTATATCAAGAAGCTATAGTCTTTTTCATTATATATGGATTTGTAATGGTGGATGGTGGAATTTTTTCTATAATTCACAAAGTGTGTCTCTTGGATTTGTTGTATTATTTGATGAATTGGACTATGGACATTTCCATTTGGATTTTCATTGTAAATATTTCTGTGTGTAGTTGGGTTATGGGATCAAAATTTGCGGTATTTTTATGGTTATCAAATTAAACTTTAATATTTAATATTTATGTTGATTTATGTATGTCATTAATTCTATTTCCGGTATTCTCGTCAGGATTTATCCAATTGTATATTTCACTAATTGTTATAATATAACATAATGGAGGTTATTTAGTTAGATTACTTCTTTTTTTCATTCAATAAGTTACAATGATTTTGAGGTTGTAGTTTTTTAGTTTTGAGTGGCTAGATTTCAATTGTTTTCATGTGCATATGGGTATATAGAGACCAAGTGACCTTTTTCTGCGAATAATTCCACATGGTTTCTGCCTTGAAAGAATTCCAATGGCAACTAGCAAGGGTCTTGTTACTTTTTTTTATTGAATTGTAGATATGGCTCCAAACATTTCTACTTATTTCCTATTATGCTTTATTGCCTTGCTAATTCCTTACGCTTATTGTCTTGCAACTTAATGTTTTTTTAGGTATTTTTGTCACTCCACCGAATCTCTAAGGCTAAGAAAGTGTCCAAACAGAGGTAACCACAGACAAATATTTTTGCTTGGTAGATAGCCCTACCAAATTGGAGAGGGATCTCTCCACGATGTCATAGCCAAGAGGGCTGGATGAATTAGGGTTTTAGGCTAGGTATAAGTACAAGGTTTGTTTATTTGATTTGGGTTGTTAAATGAGTGAATTAGGTCAAAGAGGCTAGGTTAGGGAAAATAATATTAGGGTTGAAGAGATTTAATACGATAACGTAGGCAGATTAGGGTGAGATGGATCAGAGTGATGAGGAGCTAGAAAGATCAAGGTTGAGCAATAATTCTTTATAAACTGAAGACGATGGACAAACTATGAAGATTTTCCCAAAACAGAGCATGAGAGATGTATTCTTTTTATCAACCCGAAAACAAACATATCATAGAAATGAAATGGATCATGAAACAAAACATTCATACATAATGAGACATAAGAATAATAATGCTAAATTTCCATACCACGTGTATCCCAAATAGATATATGAAACCTTTTCATTAATTTCCTACCAAAATATTGATTACAGTAGAGTCTTTGATCATTGCCACAACATCCAACCCTGTCCAACTTTTAAAATGAGTAAAGAAGTGAAAGATATAGCCATCAAACAACCTCTCCCAACCTCAGGGGTAAAATCCCTGAGTTGGGGAGCTGATAGACCAAAATATGAACTGAAACCTAGAGTGTAGGGAGGTCAAACTAACTAATCCCTCACTTTTTGGAAACTGATTCATTATATCATCATCAAAAGTTTTCATCTAATGTATTTACCCTAGGTAAGTGTAAAAACACCATAATTACATTTACATCATTGATTTACAGAGGTAAAACATCATTTTCCCAAGTGAAACTAGAACAAATTAAGAAAATTGAGAAATATCAGCAAACTCAAAAAATGTGTCAAAAGCATCGTGCCACTACTCTAAGCACAACAACATATTAAACTTCACTTTTGAGGGGGTTCCAAGTGTCCAAATTGAGCTCATGATAGCTAATTGGTAATACTGTACAGTATAGTTTCCATATTTATGCTTGGTTTTCAAAATTATGTTGATTTGACCCTCCAAAAAGTTATTCTTCCAAGACTGGTCAAAAGCACAGCGCCAACCTCCAAAATAGGGCAGAAATGTCATTTTTCGGTGTTTTTTGACTTTTTTACTGCACTATTGACCCAAAAACGTTTTGTAAAGTAGTTTTAATAACTTTATTTGGCCTCCTGAATCCAATGGTGGCTTCCATTTCTCCATTAGAGCTCCCTACGAAAATCGCAGCACCTAGGACACTAGGCTTTTGAGAGTGAAACTTTGTTAAACTGTCAAAAACACATATTTCCAAAATTTTCAAAAATTTCACAAATTTTCTCAAATTTTCCGCCGTTGGACTCTGAGGAGGTGTACTTGGAAATGAGAGACACCTCAGCAAGAATATCAATATTTTCTACTTCATTTTTCTTGGTTAGGGTTTCAATTCTTGATTTAACCTTTTGTAGCTTTGAGCTTGCAATTTGGTTTTTCTTGAGGTAGTGCTTGGACTTCTTTCTCAATATGTCATTGTACTTGGTTTCCTTATCTTGGAGCTTCTTAAGATTCTAGTTGGCCTTGTCAATCCATTTCTCCCAGTTCTCATTGAAAATGACGAAAAATTGTTCATTCAAAGCGAGCTTATTAGCAAGCACAACCTCCTTTTTCATCACTAGTTCTAGAGCCCTTTTCAGCCCTCTAGTCCTAGGTGTTATTCTTGGCACTTGTTCTTCTACCTCATTGATTTCACCATACATTTCATAGGCCTCATCAAGGAAGGCCTTTTCGCTGTTTTCTTCTCTTTTTACCTTGAGAGGATGAATATCTATGATGGTTGGTTTGGTCTTGAGTTGTTCATTTTCTCGTTCATAGTATGCAGTGACAAACTTAGATCTCTCTAAGTTGGTCTAAAGCTCCTTGATTTGGGTATCCTTCTGCTTGATAATAAATTTGGAGGCGTCATCATCATGCTCCTCATCTAAATCAACAAGGTCAAAATCATTCTTTGTCTCATGGAGGTCTTTCTCCTCATGAATGGCTCCCTCATGTACATCTTCCTCTACCATCTTTTGTTTTCCCTTTGGTACCTGCTTTGTTGGTGAATAAGGCAGACCCCCTCCCACAATATATGGGGAAAACACTCTCCTATGCCCTCTCTGATATGGTTTTTCCAACATTCTAATTTCAACCTATTTAGGCTTGCTAACCTCAACTCTGATAGGTGACAAGTCTTGCTCATAAAATTGTGATGATGCTGGTGATGGTGATGGAGTAGGTGAAGTGGAGTGAGGTGGAGTGGAGTTAGGTGGAGGCATAGATATATATGGGTGAGATGAAGAAGGTACATTTTCAGCATGTGGAGCTTGTGGAGCAGTGAAGACGTCATTTGCAATGAAGGTGTCCCATGAGATGCCCACTTGATCAAGGTGATGGAGGACAATGATATTGATCAATGAGTGGTGAAAAAGGCTATTCATATGTTGGTGATAGTTTCTTTTTTGCACAATGTCAGCTGTTTTATCTATGTTCCTGAAAATAAAGTATGGGATATTGAGAAATCTCACTCTTTTGAAGTGTGTTAGGTGACTAATGTGATATGTCTAGAGCATAGAAAACTTCCCTTCACAAGAGAAGTGCTTCATGATGATATTCATCATGGTTGCATACCTATCAAGGAGGTAGCTGAAAGGGAAAACCCTCCTACTGTCATTATTGTATCTGGGTTTAATTAATGGTTCATAGTATTGATCTTCCAAATATTTGGATTTGAACCACCTCTCACCCATAATAGTAATCCTTGTGGTAGCAACAATGATGGATGTATATACTGTGAAAGTCACACCTGCTAGGGTTACGTGATTATATTTGAGGTTTACAATGAGGAGTATGCTCAAAATAGGTTGATGATGTACCCTTTAAATCATGTTACAAAACTCAAGGCAACCAACATACTGAAAGCATGAAACTATGATTGATGAGGCTATCGGTTCTATAGTGTTGGTGGGCTCTGTTATCACTCTACTAATTCCAAAGTTGTGAGATTTTGGTTTAAATTTTAAGAACACTAGAGGTAACCACAAACCTAATTTTAAACTCTAGGATCTAGCCTTCTTAGGGTTCAAAGAGGGCTCTCTCTGTGAGATTCAACTTTGTTTTGATTATAAGATATTAGGATAGTTATGATTGTGCAATTTGGTTTTGATTTGGTTTGGTTTGGTGGAAAAAATCACTTAATGAGATGGATAGTGGGAATTTTTTTTTCCATTGGGCTAAGGAGTTAAAATTCAAGCAGACAGAACTAGGATCAAGATCAAAAACTCAAATGTTTTTAGGGCAAGCTAGATAAGCCTTTGAAGATCTTGGAAGGTTGTTTGGTGAAGTGGTATAATTGGGATAAAGAGCAATGAAGGGTTCTTTGATCTGGAAAAAGGAAGTTGTAGGCAGAGGTCAAATGAAAGAGGGAGAAATTAAGGGTTCCCTACTCTAGAAATCAGCAGAAAACATAGAAATGATAAACAGTAAAGACAAGGTGCTTTTAACAAATCCTGAAATAATACTCCTTTTTATTCATTCAAATTTGGAACACATATATGGATGCATGAAACAAATAAGATAAACATTGACAAGTATAAAATACTTCACTTCAATATCTCATCACATGAATCCTGAAATATGATTCTAATTGATCTGATCTAGTCTGCTACTCGAAATTTGCAACACAAAAGCCTTCAAGTCCAACAAAAATAACTATAGAAATCTTCAGCAATTTACTCCACACTATTACTTCTAAAGATGAAGTATTTATAAAATATTGTTTAAAAAATATCCTAGAATGCTTTTAGGAATTATCTAAGGAAAATAGAAATATCTTTACAACAAAATAGAGATAGTTTCTTAACAAATTAGCAAGTTGTCCTATTGATTCAAATAAAATAGAAACTGATTGTGGATAAGGTGCGGCTAGCTGCCTTGGTGTCCTCTTTGCTGGCTCAGATATTTTAAATCTGTTTTGGAATCTGGTCTTCTTTATCTTATACTTTTTTACTCTGATTCCCTTTAATCTCGGATACTCTTTGACCTCTGTAAATCTTCTTTACTGTTGTAATAAATTATTCTTTGGCTGGAAAAATCAGCAAATTGTTTTCTTCCTTTTATCTACTTTTTTACTTTTCACAGCAAATCAGTAAGTGATTGCCAAGCTTCCTCATTTGGAATTTGCATCTTATTTAACTTCCTAAAATTCTCATCTGCCTCATTATATCCGGAAAATGTTGGTTTTATGACAAACAAATGCCTTATCTCGTGTTGCAGATAGAATAAATCTTCAAAGCTTCTGAGTAAGACCTTCCCTATTGGAGTGCCTTGTCCACTTGTCTTTTCAACCTCCTCTTTTTCATACTCTCTAATTTTCTTATTATAGTCCTCCTGAGGCATAAGCTTATCATTTCTGATGAAAATGTTAGGCAAACACCTTTGCCTAAAATTTTCAAATTTAACCATAAACTTGGTTATGGTTATGTTCATACTTTCACATTTTTCTTCAAGTAGTCTCATTAGATTCTTCTTTGAGATGACTTTCCTTATTTCAAGTATTGTCTTTGTCCTATCATTTATTTGTATTTCATCCAACTCCTACCTATTTTTATTGTTGATAAACTTGATCAATTCTATGGCTTGCTCAGGTTTAGTACCTAGCTCATCTTTAGATTTCTGAATTTATGCTAATCTTTCCTTTATTAAATCTATCTGTTCGAAGATTACCTGAATTGAGGGCCACACATCATTGATGTATTCAATGATTTTGTTCCATAAATAGTTTTCAACATATGATATTGTTTCCTTTAAGGTCAAATCCTTTTGAAGCTTCTTCGGTTCCTCATTTAACCTATTAGCTCTCTTCTCATGAGTTTTAGCATTTATTTGAGCTAAATTCTTTGTATCCTCAATATTATCAATCATCTTTTCCAATCTGTTAATCTCACTTGTCTGAAGTGACATTTCTTCCATGGATTTTACTAGTTTACTGGCTTCATCTGTGGGTTGAGCTGTTGTAGTAGATGACTCTGTAGTTGATGTTGTAGATGATGTCACTGGCACTGCAGTAGCCAGTGGTCCTTTGGGTGCCAACTCTTCTACTAGAGTTGAAGGCACAACTCTAGTAACCATAGGAATTACTAAAACAACTTCCCGTGCTTTTGTTGTTTACTTTTCATGGACATGTTTGTCCATTTGAGTCTCCATTTCTTTGATATGTATTTCTAACTGAAAGATTAAGTTCATCATGTCATCCTTTTGAGTTTGTTCTGGTACAATTTCCTTAGCTTGATGATGTTCAGTTGATGGAAGTTTAAGTTGTTTCCTCAATGTTGCAATGTCCTCATTTTTCTTTTTCACTAACTGTTCTACTGCTTCAATATTTTCAGGATCATATCCTATTTGGAGAACTAACTCTTCTAAAAACTTAATCCTTAGGTCTTTATCATATAATGAGGCTTTGTCAACTTTCATTTAATCTTTCATGTTTATGATTGTGTTCTAAAGTTTTTGAACACTCATAGCTTTGTTTGTAATGGTAGAATACAACATCTCTGAACTCTGTCTATGAAATTCTATTTTATCAAGTGCATGAATTTTCTCTGTTTGTACTTCTAGATCAACCTTTTTATAGTCTGCAACAGTATTTGGAGTCTTCACTGTAGGCCGTAACAATGACAGGATCAAATTTTTATTTCAGTAATCAAAGGAAGATAAAATTCTATTTTGTACACTTGTTGTTTTATTCAAATATTGAGAGTAAATCTCATTTTTGATCTCTTCATTATTTGTTTTGATCTATTTATACTTTTCCCTAATATCAAGATCCTTTTCCTCTGCTGTCTTGAGGATGATGCTTATATATTCTGTTGTTCCTCTATCATCTGTGCATTTGAATTATCAGTCTGACCTTCGTTAAAATTCTCTTTAATTGGCTCATTTATGATGATTGTAGCAGCATCAGTATTTGTTACTGGAACATCTGTGTCTTCTACCTCAATAGTCACTTTTCCTTTATCAATTGAGTCTATCTTAGGCTTTTTATTATATCTTAACTTGAACCTAGTCTTAGTTGTGGCTTCAATAGTGTATGTTCCTTCTTCTTTGATCCTTTTGGTGGAATTTTCTACTTGATTTGCAGTTTGTAAGGTGTGACTAGTATCGCCCTGATTTACTGCATCTATCAAAGTGTTTTATATCCACTCAATCTTATTGACATACTTCTCAATATCTAGTTTTTTCTCATGAATGTAGGGTGTTAGTTTGCACTTGACCCTTATTTTATTCAGTATTCATTGTGGATCATAGTTCCAGGAGAAAATCTCTTCAAATTTGTACTCTAATAACTGTTTGGCTGCTTCTATCTCTGCATCTCTGTGATTACAAATAAATGGCCCCATCTGATTCTTTAACTTAAACTGGGTCTTTTTCTTAGCTTCTAGGAAATTAATAGAATCGGAATTCAAGATGTTCCTGATATAATCCAAGGAAAAAACCCTCATTGGTACAAATTTGGGTAGTTTGTAAGGCAATATACTAGAGCCAAAAACTCTGATTCATGTGTGTTTTTCATACAAATACCAATATCCAGTCCTAGTCTGCTCAGGTAGCTGTAGGATTTTCTTCATTTCATCATTAACCCTTGGTTGTTCAGTGTTCGTCAACATATTGATCAATGGATGGACAAAATTATCTGTGAACTATGAAAAAGTGAATTTTGAGGACTCTTTTCTAATCAATGAAGTCCAAAAGATGACTGAAAGTGGATTTTCTTCTATATCAATCTTCTGGAGAGTTACTGGAAAATTGTCTGCTTGAAAAAACAAAAACATATGAAAGAGAAAAGATGTGTATCTGAACACTCCTTTAGTTGAAAACTTAATCAGTTGATCATGGATATTGCTAGCAATTTACTCAGCATAATTGAAAATTATAGAGGGAGGTTGTCCTGGTGCAAAATTAGAAAATAACACTAATATGGACTCATCAGTATGCTCATCTGTAAAGTATCCTAAGATAAATGATAGCATGGAAATGACATGTTTGGACCCTATAGAAATTTTGAAGTAGAATATTGAGGATTGATTTGAGGAATTTCCACATGTAAAGGCATAAAGACTTGGAAAATTTGAAATATTTTGGGAAAATCAAGTCCAATGTAGAACTTCGTAAGTGCTTCTATTGACAAAGGAACTCCTTTAGGATCAGGTTTGAGTTGTAACATCTAGTTTATGGAATCAACAGTAATTGTAAACAATAATTCCTTTTTTGCATTCATTATTTCTCTTTGTTCAGGCACATAATAGTTCTGGCACAACCTAACAACCTCCAGGCATTGATAAGTGACTGGAACAACATATTAGGGAAGGTTTGATTCCCAAATCTAGACATCTTCCACCTGATCTAAGGAATTTTCATAGCTCCAGTAGTGGAGGTCTAATAAATTAAATTCAACAACATGATCTTCTATTTTATAGTCAACATCTTCTAAAGGAATGTGCTCAATGTCTACAACAGGAAGTTGTAGAGGATTTACAATGATGGCAGTCTTGGAGGACACAACTGGAGTAGATTTAGGCATTTTTAGGCTTTTGGGACTTCTGAAACTCTGTTTTTAGGCTTTCTAGTTTCTTTTGTAAGATTAAATGGTTTACAGAAGTATTTTTGACTCTGACAGAGGTTCTTGGATGAAAATAAGTAGAATATGGTTTTTTTCTTCGATTTTTCTTTCAATTTTTTATTTTTAATTGTGTTACAGAAGCTCACTGGTTATGAAAATAAGAAATAGGGGTTTCTTAAGCTTTTTCAGTGGATATTGGACTAAAAATTGTTTGGAATCAAACACAGAGTGTCAAGTTACCTTCAGAGGATTTCTGGGCCTTTTTTTGGAGTTTTATATAGTCTGAAAAAACAAAATAAGCTCATAATTGTCGTAAAAGATGGAGTGCAGTCTAGAGTGGGGATTTGTAAAAAATTTGACAAGGTTTTGCCTCTTTTATGGACAATTTTACAGGAATTCTTGGATAAATTTTCTTATAAGGTTTCAAATGTCCTTTTTAAATTGACAACAGGCTCGATTTCTTTGAAAAATACCTGTTTTACGCATGTATACATATTTGAAATAGGTTCTAATGTGTTTTTGTCAGGTCTGCGATATCTTCTCAGGTTTCCGTACGCAATTCAGGACTTTTCGGCAATCTTCAACGGTAAATGCAAGATTTTCACTGGTTCTGCGCATAAAAACAGTGAAAAATTCTTCGTTCTCTGAGTCATAATGGAAAATATAGTTGATAAGTGCAGAAAAGGGATAAATGGTGCAATTTTGGGGTCTATTAGGCAATTTAGGGTTAAAATAGCCTGCAATAAATGGCAGTCATGTCAAATAATGAGCAATGTTCGGGATTCAAAGGATAGAAACAACGAGTGGTTATCATGTGGGTTAAAGGTGGTAAGTGGTTTCAATTGGATCGAATGCGATCCAATCAAAATGAGCCAAGTGTAGGAGAGAGAAAAAGATAAAACAATCTATTTCACGTGGAAAGGAAATGTATTTTAGTCATGCAACTTAAAATGAGATATAGCTTTTCGTTTGTCAGATCTGGGATGGGTCATGTGAACAGTCAAGATTTGGTCTTGAAGTTGCTCAGCATTAGGAGTGGGGTCTGGGGTTTAGTATATGCAGCGGGATGGGTTATAAATTTATAATTATAGATTTATAATGTTAAAACCTTATGTTATATGACTGTGTGAGGGGTAAAGTTGTATGTATTTCAATTTAAAACATTAAAGTATATTTAAATCACAGGTGCATGTATATATTATATGATAACAAAACCTTTTAACAGGTGTTTTATTACCATAGGGGCGGGGGATATTTTTGTATTTAATATGTTTATAACCTATAGGAATAAAGGGTGGGTTTTATTTTTGTCACATGGGATATATAACCATAGGTTAAAACTTTAAATAATGGGTTTTTTGGGGATATTTAAATATAAATCATTTAATAATATACGAGAAGGGTATAATTTAAGGATTCAATAATATAAGTTATAAATTAATATTAGATGTAAGTGTAATGCATGAAATGAATTAAAAATACATAGTTTAAAACTAAATAGAGTGTAAAAATAGGCAATAAAGCATACTTTGTCCCATTTTTTTTATTTTTACACATAGACTTAGGATAAAAATTCATTTTATGGTTTTCTAAGTGTTTTTGAATGAAAATGAAATTAATCAAGTAGGTTTTTTACTTTTACTAAGAAAAAATGTGTTCTACTTAGGAAAAGGGATCATAATCTTGGAAAATGGTGAATATGATGATGAGATGGGTTTTTTGTATGGAATCCAAAATTTTTAACCAATCATTTATTAAGCCTTGGGTCCAGTCCCAACATTAGTAAGAGAAATTCTCTGAGCCTCTTTAACTGAAGGTTTAGAATAGTGGAAGATTGTGGGGGAGGGGAAAATAGTAATTATTTCCCAATGATGCTTTATTACATGTCTTTCACAACTACTTTCTACCTACCCATCATTATTTCTAACATTTTTTACTTCATTTTCATGGGTGCATTTAAGCTTGCAACCCTAAATCCATTTTCTTTCAAAACATAAAACTATATAAGTCTAACCTTATTTCATTTGAGGGCTCAGGTTAAACTGTTGAGCTCCTTATTTATCCTGTAAATTTCTACTGATATGTCAAGTTTAAACTGGTTGACATATCTTTATTCTCTATCTAAAACATTAAATTCAAAGCATTAAGAGTTAAGATTAAACTCTTTAACTGATCATGGATTATGGCATTTATTAACAATCTGCACATAATCATTATTCTTGCAGTAAAAGTAAATATTAGTGGCATTTTTACTTGCTCACTTTCATGTCTTATTTTTATCTCTTTTTGTTTGGGGTCCATTTTTTTTCTAAGTCCTTTGATCTTTCTTTTAGGACTTTTACCCTCTTTTCATTTTTTATTATTTTCAAATATGGGAAAACAACTTGTAGAAAGCAATGTATGTACATATTTACAAGACTATCAAAGTCAATTAAAAAATTATGAACCCTATTATTATAGGACCCTAATAGGCTCCATCCTTAGGATTATCCCTCCTTTGTGTGGCCTTCATTGTTTTATTTCCTCCTCCTCCAATCTATATTCCTCCTATTTCCTACCTTCCTCCTCTTCCATATAGTCTCTATCTTCTTCCATGGTGTCTTGGTCTAGAAACCCTAGGGGAGGAGATGGGAATGGGGATATGTCGAGGGAGTAGGGATTAGGGTAAGAAAATTTAGGGACAGAGGGAAGGGGTTAAGAAACTTTGGGGATTGCTAGGGGCTCAAAATAATTTTGGCGTTAGGAATATTAATTTAATTACAGGCTTTGGGTATGGGTGCCTCGGAATTTAGAAGCCTAGGACTTAGGGTTTTAAGCGAAATGGATTTATGGACTAGGAAATGGTAGTGTAAGAGTAGGGGTAGCGTTTTTAGATATGTGGGAAGGAAATGCATGGTATGATCCGGATTTATGCAGGAAAGAAATAGAATAAACACATAACCATAAATACAGAGATGCAGCGGAAATAACACTTCATTTCATTAATATCAAAGAACTGAAATTTGATTACAGACAGAATGGAAATAAAACTAGCTAGGGCGCTGGTAGCTATCTCTGAGAAGAAATGTGGCAGATACAGGCCTCTGCACTGAGTTAAAATGAGGCTTTAGGGCCTATTTATTATTTAGAAACAATGGGAAATCCTGAACAGCCAAAACCCTAACCCTAGGAGATGAAGCGCCAAAACTATGGGCCCCGTTTGGGTAAATTGGTGTTTCAACTTCCCAGGGGCATAACTTTGGCATATGATCTTCGTTTGACACGTACCACACCTCGTTAGAAAGATCTATCCAAGGAATACAAATTTTGAATGAGAAACATCGGTCCATGGACCCATGTTTCTCTCTGTTTTTCCAAAAAACGTCGTTTAGGGCCTCAAAACGGCTCTGGAAGTTCAGGACCCAAAAAAATGCTAAAAATAGTAAGTTGTGCCGAAACTGAAAAACTGAAAGAGACAATGGTGGGGCCCCAAGTGGAATAGGTGGGTGACCACCAATATCCACCTAGATCATTCCTCCCCCCTTAGGAAGAAATGGTCCCCATTGCGTTAAGTTCCTCCATGAGATGAGGAAATTTCTGCTGAACTTGGTCCCTGGTGAACCACTTCCCTTGGTGCAGGAGTTGGCCAGCTTTGACAACCCGATACAGTTGGATCCTCTGTTGGTGTGTGTTCTTAATTTGCATGTCCATGATACAATCTGTGGTGGCATGTTCCATGCAGTCTGGGTTTAACTCTGTTGGTGTGAGTTGTTATGCAATGTCTGAAGTGTCCAGTAGAGGTGGGAAGTAAGGATGAAGGCGATCCACATTGAAGACTGGGTGCAGACCAAGGAATGGTGGAATACTGAGCTCAAAGGCATTGTTCCCTACAACCTTGGTGATGGTTTACGACCCATATCGGAGCGGGAAAAGCTTGCGGTGGGGTCCAGTGAGGCGCTCCTTTTGCAAATGTAGCCATACTTTGTTGCCCACCTGGAAGTTGTGTGGCACCCGGTGTTGATCATGACATTGCTTGTACTTGGAATTGGCTCTGTCCAATATATCATGAACCTATTGGCGGATGTGTTGAATGCACTTGATGAAGCTACTTGCTTTGTCAACCTCAGACTGGACATGAGCTAAATTGGCCTGAGGAGCTGCAAATGGCATGGCTACTTCAATGGGACATAGTGGCTGGAATCCCAAGCCCACCTGAAAGGGGCTATGGCCAATTGAACAGTGGAGAGCCCGATTATAACTATTTTTTACATAGGGGAGGCTCTCTTCCCATGTTCATGGATGCTTTGAATTGTACATGCGCAGAATGTGTACAATCATTCTGTTGACAACCTCTGTTTGGCCATTTGTTTGGGGATGGAACACTGTGGACTTGGTGAGCTTGGTATCCAACATTGACCAGAGGCTGGACCAAAATGTGCTGAGGAACCTGCTATCCCGGTCTGATATGCTAGACTGTGGGATCCCAAAGTGCACCCACACTCGTTCAAAGAAGAGTTTAGCAGTGGCTTCTGTTGTGATATTCTTCTTGTAGGCCTCCATAATGGCCATCTTCGAGAATCTGTTGACGACCATGAAAACACAGTCATTTCCCTACTTAGTAGAAGGCAGGCCTAACATGTAATCCATGGAGATGGATTCCCAAGGTCGACTAGGGGTAGCTAGCGAAGTATATAGGCCTTGCTTCTTGATGGTCAGTTTGGCAATGGCACAAGCAGTGCAGGATCTGATGTGCTATTCGACATCCTTTCGAAGGTTCGGCCAATAGAAATACTTTTGCAGGATTTCTACTGTTTTCTCAACCCAAAAATTCCCAGCGACTCGACTGTAGTGTTCTTCCCACAACATCTTGTCATGCTCGCTTGAAGGAACAAAAAGGTGTCCCAGGTGGCATAAAAGTGCATCTTGGAGGTGAAAATTTGGAAGGTGCATACCCCCCAAGAGTGCCTTGTAAGTTTGGTCGAATTCTGGGTCACTCTCATAGAGAAGTGGCCAATCAGAAGTCTCGTGCCCACAAGAGTTGAGCACAGTGGTGAGCGCCACGATCGGTGGTCGGCTGAGGTAGTCTGCAACATGATTGGTGCTACCCTTCTTGTACTTGATGTTCAAATGAAACTGTTGCAGATATGTGGACCACTTCTGATGGCGATCATTCTGCAACTTCCCTTGTGTCTGTATGAACTGCAGGGGCCGGTGGTCTGTGTGGATGATTGTTTCCTTCCCCCAAATGTAATGCTTCCATTGTCGACAGGCTTGCACAATGGAATACATTTCTTTGTCATAGGTGGGATACTTGCGAACTGTCTCAGACAATGTCTCACTGTGATATGCCACTGGATGTCCCTGTTGAGTAAGAACTGCCCCAATAGCATAGTCAGAGGCATATGTCTCGATCTCAAATGGTTGTTGCAACTATGGTAAAGTGAGCACTGGGGCAGAACAGAGGCGATTTTTCAATTTTGTGAACGTCTTCTGTTAAGGTTCCGAAAAAAGTAATTTTTCTCTCGCTCCTCCCTTCGTGACTTGACTCAAGGGCTAAGTGATATGAGAGAATCCCAACACGAACCTCCGATAGAAATTAGCAAGACCCAGAAAGCTGTGAAGCTCTGTCATAGTGGTTGGGGCTGGCCAATATCGAATGACTTGGATCTTGGCTGGATCCACATGCACCCCCCTTTCATCAATAATGTATCCCAGATATTGAACCTAGGTCATGCGAAAAGTGCACTTCTCTAAATTGGCACACAACTTGTGTTACCGTAGTGTTTGGAGGACTTGTCGAATGTGGTGAAGGTGCTCTTCCCAAGTCTGGCTGATGATCATAATGTCATCCAAGTACACCACTACAAATGAGTTGGTGAATGGCCGCAAGATGTCATCCATCATCCTCATGAAGGTTGCGAGAGCATTGGTGAAGATGTCCACGTACTCCTCCACAACCTTATCCATTTGTTGTTGTTGTGCAGAGGAGCCCTGTCTGGAGGTCCTGGCCATAGTCTTCTTCTTGCCCTAGGGGTGGATCATCAGGAAAACAAATTTCCTGGTTTGGGAAATGAGCTTACTGCATTTTTTTGCAGTAACCAAAGAGATAGCGGCAGGAGGTGGTACCTCTGGTATCCTGTACAACTTATTTCCCAAAGTAACAATAACAGCATGAGGCCGAGACTCATACATAGCATGACGCTTCCATAAGTATGGTTGTCCTAATAATACATCAGAAACATCAATAGGAGCAACGTCACATAATACCTCATCCGTGAAGGGTTTGATGCTATAGGGAAGGCGACACTACTGGCTAATGCGAAGATCTCGTCCTTGGTGAAGCCACCCAATGGTGTATGGATGTGGGTGAGCTGTGGTCGGCAAGCCCAACCGCTTCACGGTATCTGATGAAATGAGGTTATTTTGGCTCCCATTATCGACAATGATCTGTATTGGGGAGCCATTTACCAAAATATGGGAGTGGAAGAGACGTTCCTCCTCCTCTGGATCTTCTAGTTCCTCCTTCTGGATCTTTGTAGTGGCAACAATGGCATTGGGCTCCGCATCAATAATATGTTTCCCTTTTTCATTCCCCTTTTTAGATTCTGATTAAGAGTCGGAGCATGCATCTGACTCAGAAGCTCGCATCGCATCCACCAGCGAATGCTTGGCCTGACACTCACTTGTGTTGTGAGTGGAGCTCTTATGGAACTCACACCACTTTCCTGTGTCCTTTGGCTTTGCAGTGTTGTTATTTGCTTGTGGCTTCGACAGGTTGTCTTGAGTTGCCATGCCTTGGATCTGTCCTTTGTTCTGCGGTTTGGGAGCACCTTTCCCTTGATTTTGATTCGCAGATCCAAAGTCTCGCTTCTTCTGTTTGAATTTTTTCTCAATCTCGGCAGCATACCGGTATGCCGTACCAAGCGAGGAGATGTCGAGGAACTCCATTTCCTCCTGAATGTATCTGTGCAGAAAACTGTGATGCTTTAGCACCAGATGTTTCTATGAATCTTTGATACCCAACTTGGTGCGCAGGGTATGGAATAGATTTGTCAGCTCATGCACATCTTGATCCCTTTGTTGTCGTAGTGTGGTCCATTGTATGTACTTGTCCTCATAGCTCCCCATGGGATAGTATTGTTCCTTGATGGCATCTCGGAAATAATTCCAAGTGGGTATGACCGAGAAAAGAGAGGGTTCTATTTCATCCTTTTTCTCACAGTGGGTTTCCCACCAGTCCTTGACATAGGCGGCAGCTTTGAGGAGTGAAAAAATAATCTTCTCCCTATCGGAAAAGTCATGAACCGAGAAATATCCTTATAATAGATTCAACCATCTATCTACGACATCTGCATCTATTTGACCCTCAAATATGGGAAATTCAAAATTTACTTGTACCTTAAAAGGAGTCGCATCTCCAGAGTGGCTACTGGATGCAGATGCGCCGCCGGTGGGAAGCCGTTGAAGGATCTGGGAAAAGTTATCCATCGTCGCGTTCCTTTATTTTTTGAGGGCCTCCTCGAGCAATATTTTTAAAGGATCTCCTGCTCCCTCATCTTTCTTTTCATCCCCCATGGGCGTTCGTCGGGGTTTACGAGGCTGATCTTGCAAAGGTTCCACCAGATCGAGCCCTAACTCCTTATACCCCGACCTCATTGGGGACATGCAAAGAAGGATCGAGAAAAAGCAGACCGCTCTGATATCACTAAGGAATGAAACAGAATAAACACATAACCATAAATACCTAGATGCAGCGGAAATAACACTTCATTTCATTAATATCAAAGAACTAAAATTTTCTTACAGACAGAATGGAAATAAAACTAGCTAGGGCGCTGGTAGCTATCTCTGAAAAGAGATGTGGTGGCTACAGGCCTCTGCACTGAGTTACAATGATGCTAGAGGGCATATTTATTATTTAGAAACAATGGGAAAACATAAACATCCAAAACCCTAACCCTAGGATATGAAGCGCCAAAACTATGGGCCCCGTTTGGGTAAATTGGTGTTTCAACTTCCCAGGGGCGTAACTTTGGCATACGATCTCTGTTTGACGTGTACCATACCTCGTTAGAAAGATCTATCCAAGGACTAAAAATTCTTAACGAGCAACATTGGTCCATGGTTTAACCAATGTTGCTCTCTGTTTTTCCAAAAAACGTCATTTAGGGCCTCAAAACGGCTCCGGAAGTTCAGGACCCGAAAAAATGCTAAAAATAGTAAGTTGTGCTGAAACTGAAAAACTGAAAGAGACAATGGTGGAGCCCCAAGTGGAATAGGTGGGTGACCACCAATATCCACCTAGATCATGGTATTAGGGCATAAAATTAGGTAATTAGGAATAATCTAGGGTTTATTCATTAGACCAAATGAAAAATTAACGTAGGAACAAAAGCACTATGAAATCAATGTTTGGGAGTGCAAGGAGGCAATGAGTTTGTTGTACTTACATGCAAGATTGTGTAAGAGGAATTTGCTTTAAATTTTGAAACATTTGGAGGTGTTTTTTTGTTTGGTGAGATCATTGGGCAAAAGCGCAACACCTTGCCCAATATTGTAGCACCAGTGGGAGAAAAGCGCAACGCTGTCTCCTCTAAGAGCATCACCACTTTTGAAAGCACTACGCCACTCTCTCAAAGTGAAGCACCACCTTGTAGGCCACTTTTGGAGGCCTTCCAGATTTCCAAATTGAGTTCATGATAGCTTGTTGGAAATATATCTCTTTTGGATACACAATGGAACTATCAAGCAATGACAATGACCAATTATAGCCCCTGAAAAATTAATTCTCAGTAGACTTGTCAATAAGTGCAGAATGTGCTCTTGTTCACAATGTTAGGAGGCCTTCATCAAACTTAAATTGACCTAATTATAACTCATTGGAAATATATCTCTGTCTAGTTATCATTGGACTTATCCTGCAAGTCATTTGGACACACGATATAGGAGAAAAAAAATATTTTCACAGGGTCACTCCATAAGTGCAGCAACTCCCCTATAGCAACCATATTTTAAGCATTCCTCCAAAAAAATAACACATGTGTAAAAATTGAAGGAGTTTTTTTTCCTTGGCCTATGCCGGAAAAAAACCTATTTCATATTTGTAAAATGCATCTCTGTTTGGTTGGAAACATATTTTGAAGAAAAACTGGCCCTATGTGTGAAAAATTATTTGTCCCTTGGAATGACCTCTTGAAAAATGATGGAGACATCATGTTTATGAGTTTTAATGGCCTCATACTTGATGATATGACCTCCTTTATTCCTCCTCTCCTCAGATGTCTCTGATTCAATAGAAAACCCTAGCTCAATGGGAGATTAAATTAGAGTATAATTCTTGTGGAAAATAACGATTTTGAGGGATATGAGTGATGGGAAGTGGTTAGGAACACTGATGCCTTTAGGAAATTTGGCTGATGGAACCTTGAGTATGTAGCTACCTTGGAACCATGAGAAATTATTACATTTTGAATGACATAAAATTACATAACAAAAATTAAAAATTACATCTTAAAACAAAAATTACATGCTGAAACAAGAATTTATCTTTACAAATCATCTTGACATGGTGAAGAGAAGTTATTGGATCACCCTTTACTTGCTAGTCTTTTATGCATGTAGATGCTAGTTTGATGGACCTTGAAAACCCTCATGATCTAATGAAACCTTGACTGACCTAATTTCATGATGACATGGTTGATATGTTGAAATTATGACTTAGACCTCATGACTAATGTACATTAAGAAAAATATGAAAGTATGCTAGAAATTAATAAAATAGTAAGGAAAAATGATTTTTTTGGGCTAAGGCTACCATCAATGACTAAATTTTTGAATGAAAACCTAATGGAATGATAAAATTTCAGAATGATACCCTAATATGATATGAAAAGAGGATTTTTGATCACTAATGGAAGGATGCAAATACTGACAATAACATGTATTTGCACTAAAATCACTATTGTACGGGTTCTTATGAGTTAACTATTTAATGTGTGAGGCCATATTGTTTCTATAAGGTAAACTAGGTATTTGGTGTGTGGTGTCAAATAATAAACCTTAAAGAAGGATTGTTAATTACATAATAGCCATTAATATTTGGACCGCTAATGGTTAGGGTTTGGATAGTGAGAATATTTATACAGAAATAGGAGGTTATGTACCTTTTTTAACGTTATATTCTAAAAGTATTTCATTAAAATATTCAACCCTCTATAATAGGCTATATATATATTTGAAATTTCAGTATTATGGAGTCTGTAAACAATTGTATCTTGCTCCAATTCCATCTTAGGTTGTGTAACTTTATGCTCTTGGAATACTTCTTTGTAGGCCTACAACAATTCATAATATCATTATTTTTTTCTCTTTAGCATTACCATCCAAGGAATTTTTTCCCTTACCAATCCATCAACTAGTTAATTATGTATCAATAAAATAAATAAATATTTATTAGTAGAACTAATTAATATTTTAGCATGGTTGGCACTTAGTAGTGAGATATTTGATTTAACTTTGTATGCATTGATGATGTAGAAATTCCATACTTGATTAGGTGGTAACGCTTAGCTCTCTGCATGAAATTTTCATTCCTCATATACATTTAGTGGATTCCAAATAATATACCATACATTTGAAGGCGTACTACATGTAAGTCCACTTAATTAAAATAAATTGATGTTAAAGAAAATTTTATCTTGGACTTTTTCATGACTTGTATTTTTGCATATTTATTCAACCAACATAATAGGTATGTAATTGGATGATTATGAACTCCCAACCCAAACTTGTTTACTTGAATCATTTCTATATGTTTGGCTTACAAATTGGAATCAAATAGAGTGTCTACCTTCTTATTGACCCAGATAAAAAAGAAATAGCTATAGACTATTGTTGAGGTGGTAAATCCCCTCTGCAGACAGAGGTGATCCCACTAGCCCTAGAGTGGGTCTAGCAACAATCAAATCACACAATGACGTTGGTTCCTAGTTACAAGAAAGACAAAGATCGTGATAAGTAGCCTACCTCAAATCCCATGTTGTTGTTGTCAAGGAAGAAGTGGTGCTCTTCGTCCCTAGCATGACAGATCACAGTACTTCTATTTGCTCCTTCTAGAAACCTATACACATGCAGAGAAATGACGGCAAACAACGTAATACTTAAAGCATGTAACTATATATCAGTTAGAGAAGATATAATTCATTGCATTTCATAAAAGAGTAAACACACGAATGGAACCAAAATCAGAGTCGCTTATATTAAAGATGACAAAAAGGGAGATTACTACCAAATGCTCTGACGCTATGATCTTCCTTCGGCGGGGCTTGCAGCGGAGTGCGTCTCAACGAAGCCTATCGGGAATTTGGACAAATCTCTCTCTTACGGGGTTCTCCTTGGCTCTGCTTTCAATAGTTTCTCAGCTATAGTTTTCCTCCCACCTGTTCAGCTAGCTTGTTATTGGAGAGGGCAAGCTTTTATAGATTGAGGAAGGGAAATTGGGATCCCTATAATCATGGGATAGGTCTTATCCCTTAGGAAGGTTCCATGAGAAGTGGAAAACCACTTCCTATACATGGAGATCTGGAGCCAAACCACTCAACTTATTTTGATGATCCATTCTGGAGTTTGTTAGAATCAAACTTCTGTCGTTTATTTTTTTAAAAACATCCTTAATAGGCTTGGCACAAGTGAAACACAGGGACAGAGCGCCAATTGGCGCACCCTTTAGTGTGGATTTCCCCCATTGATGCGAGGGATGAACTGGCTAGTCGCGCCAAGGCTAAAACATCTTTTTTTAGAGTTTTCCAGAGGAAACGTTCTTCAGGAGAATGTTTATCCTTATGTAGGAGGATGTTATGAAGGTGTTTTTAGGAAATTTTACTGTTCACAGGTCACGGGAATAGTCCTCCAATGTGTGGGATGAGGGACTGCAGGGATGGTGACAAAATGCTATGTAACAGATGTCACCTAAAGCATGAGGTCCGAGAGAGAGGGAGGGGTGAAATGCTTTATGAGAACGCGCCCAACCGAAAACACTGCCGTTAGAAAACATGTGAAGACAAATAAAACTAATATCTCTGATACATGATATGTGGTATGGGTGTATCCATCCATAATAGAGTGTACAAAAACCAGGATCCAAGGTATGGACGCAGCCATTCAGTAAATAAGGATCAAAAAGTAGACTTAGGTATGGTCACAACCATCCAATCGAATGAGTCATGTAATAAGTCATAATAATCCACAAAGAATCCATAGCCTGGATGTTTATCAGACAAAATCCAGGGTCTTGCACTCCATCTCAACCCGAACAGAGTACAAGTTCAAGCATGTGAATATGTGAGCTGAAGTAGAACATGCGAGAACGTCGTCTGAGTACCAGCCAATAATTAAAGTCGTTAACAGATGCAAGAGAAACCACCAATAATGACGATGGCTCTCATGGTACAAGAGGTACAATCCACGGAATGTGAACAGTGAGCTGACGTTGAACACTCGCAGAATCACCCTATCAAAGGTAAATAATGAAAACCTTGCGTCGAATGTGAAGAACCTACCATTGAGGCATGCAGGCTCCAAGGTACCTGAAGGGAGTCTATAGACCAACTTCCTGGATATTGAGCTAAAGTCGATAGGAAGTGACCCTGATAAAAGGTGGGCCATAATGTTTCCCACATCATCGATAGGAGATAGAGGGACATAATTTTTTGTGAATCAATACCAACAGAGAATGAGAGGGAGGTTGAAAACTGTAGAGGTAAACTTCTCTTGAACATATCGACGGCACGGCATTGGAAGTGGCAGTATTTGACATCAAGGGATTTGAGGTCATGGCGATGTGGGAAAGAGAAGATGAGTAGTCAAAAGAGATTACCCAAACCCATGGAAGCAAGTAGATAACAAGATGAGATGTCCCCAACCTGACACAAATGCAGACAAGTGCCATGTTCAAGAGCAACATACTGCTGACACGACTATAATACTAGTTCCATTTTCCCCCACAATTTCTGGTGAGTACCCAAATTATTTTTGAAAACATGCTTGAAGGGGATAACATGTGTCTGTGATATAAGTTTTTCCTTCGGAAAAATCCATCCTAATACATTTAATGAGCCCTAGGAAGGAGGAACTTAAGTGACGTCATTGTGACGGTGTATGATGTCATCAGTTTTTAACAAGTCTGACAAAGGAAGAACTCGACGTCTTTTCATGTTTAGAGAGTTTGAAAAGACAGCGGAAAATAAAACTCCAGCAGTCCCTTTTCGTAGATAGTCCCACAGATCTGAAAAGGTAGAAAACTATGTCTGAGAGAACCTCCTAGTCGTGATAGGCTAGGGTATTCCTTTTTCGTAAATAATCTATCCTAGCCCGAAAAAGGGGTAAACGTATACTGGGTAGATGTCATTTCAAAGCCAATTTAACGAGCTCAAAACGACAAGTGACTCAGCAATATTTTCAGTTTTCAAGAATCAAAAAAGAGTTGTAAGATGACTCCTCCTGGAGGAACGAGTGGTATAAAAGGTAGCAACTGGTTCTGATAACGGTGGAACTGCTTTGAACCAACAAAGGCCAAGAGGCTGGCTAACAATACCACTCATTGCAGCGATTCGTCGGGAATGGGTAAAACAACCAAGTGAAGGCATATGATAGGCCAAGAAGATGGGGACGATGGAATGAGAAAACCAAGGCTCATCTGACAAAATAGGCTGATAAAATGGCAATCATGAGAGGTAAAATTGGAAAGGTTTCATTTTTACACAAGATTGAAATCAGGAAACTTTTCTTGAAGTTGGTTTCATTTTTACACAAGCTTGAAACAAAGATAAACTATTCTTGAAATCGGTTTCATTTTTACACAAGCTTGAAACAGAAACAAACTATGCTTGAAAATGTAAGCATGCCCATAGCATGGTGACTCAATTCAAGGTACATGCCACCCAAGCTTCAATCCATATTAAAGGCAGATGGAGTGAAGGTTCAAATTACGAGATCAAGAGAAAGACTTGACTGGGATTTTACGAGATCTTATCAAAGAATCGAATTGAACATGAACATGTTTCATTGTTTTAATGAGGTTGACACATTAAAGAACTATCCTCAGATGACCTGGTTTCATTTTTTAAGGAGATTGACACAAGAAAATGAACTCTGCTCCGACAACCTTATTTCATTCTTTAGGGAGCTTGACACAAGAAAATGAACTATGCTCTGACCACCTTGTATCATTTTTTAAGGAGCTTGACACAAGAAAATGAACTCTGCTTTGACCACCTTGTTTCATGGTTTAAGGAGCTTGAGACAAGAAGACGAACCATGCTCCGACAGAACTCATCATAATGAATAAGAATTCATATCTTCCAAGGGTTTCCTGTCCAATGGAAGGAAAACATCTTGGAAGTTTAGACCTAGTGCCCCCAGCACTCGATGTAAAACGAAACTATCACTGAATACGAGCACAGGATAGGTAGCCACATAATTGACATGCGGCGGGGATGACACAACTGGCGAATAAAGATTCGGTAGGGATGATGGTGGACTAGCTGCCATATTAGGAATAAAGAACACAAGCTGATCGATGGTCACGATCCAACCTTGGTGCAGAAAACAAATCACACAAAAGAGGGAGGAGACAAGCGCGCCCATGGCATAAGTATAATCACGGCCCAGGAGTAAATTTAAGACCAATGGGGCCAAGAACAACCATCACGTCCATATGGACAGTTTTCCCTCCCAAAGTAATAGGAAACTTCGGAAGGATCCCTAACGGTTGACTAGTTCTTTTGCTAAAATGCGAACAGATTCTGCGTAACGGGCATAAGCGGCGACGAACCGAAAGCTTTCCAAGTATTTTAGGATGAAATACTAACAGAAGCACCTTTATATATAATAGTGTTGGGTATGACCAAATGGGAGGCCTATACTGTGATCTCAAAGGGCACATAAGAAGGAAGGTGATAGCCTGCAAATCGATGCCAATCGAAGGAGGAAACCAAAATACTTGGAGGGGATACCATCGAACCGAGATGGTATTCCCCTGGTGTTACGGGAGAGGAAAAAGCATCCTCCGCCACCTTGATCATGGAGGTAGAAGGAGTATCCTCTGGGACCTCCATCATGGGATGCGGAGGAGTAGCTTCCTGAGATATAGGGACAGGAGAATATTTCTCCAAGTCCAAGGAATCTGAAGAAACAAGAAGAACCTGACAGATGTGAGATCCACCCTCAATGGAAAAGACTTGGTACGCCGTAGTCAGGGCTAGATCAACTGATCCCATGACCAATGGTTGGTCAGGGATGGATTCATGATGGTGAATCTCCTGGGGGGCGGGGGGGCGAGATAAAGCAAGGATGACTCTTGAATGATCGTTGAATCAACTAGTGAAGGACTCAAAGAAAGTTGTTCGTAACTAGCGAGAAGGCACGGTGCAGAAACAATCGAGTTGTCCAAAACTCTCTTGGCTTCATCCATATACGAAAAAAGGTGAATGGCATGATGCCCTTCACACAACTTACAGGGATTGGTGAGCTTACCCTAAATCTTAGGAGCTTTACCAGCACTAGTTGAAGACGTGCCCCCGACCTGACTCCCATGCAATGACGGACGACTGTTGGACCATACATTGAGCACCTTGGGAATCCCAGGGCAATCTCGAAGTAGATGGTTTCCCTGGAACAACATGCAATGAAGGACGACTGTTGGACCATACTTTGAGCACCTTGGGAATCCCAGGGCAATCTTGAAGTAGATGGTTTCCGCGGAGGGTTGGAAGGTTCATCGAGAGAAGGTGGTTTAGAAGAAACAACTGCAGAATTATCCTCTCGCTTATCTGACTTATTCTTCTTAGTATTCTTCTTCTTCTTCTTAGCCACATGGGCACTAGAATCCAAACTTTCACCAGGTAAAGTAGAAGATGAGGATGAAGAAACAAGCGAAGAAGGTGAGAGGTCGACCTTCGAATCAACATGGCATTGCTCAGGCGGAGGAGTGGATTGTATGGTAGCCAGAACACTCGGGACCACTTAGGTTGAAAGCAACCAAACAGGAAACCAAATAGTTAACCTAGGAAGGGACAACATTGCCATATAAGGAGCACCAACATTCCCAAAAGGAGGAAAAGGACTAGGATTCCCATCGGAGGGGATTCCTTGGTTGGTGAACTCCAGAAAAGTTTCCATCGTAGACGACCTTGAAGTAAAACACTAAGGACAAAAATTATAAACATAAATATTCCGTGGGCGATTAATTTTTAAAACACTGAAACCAGACTCTATTGTTTCATATTTTAATAGTCGAGAAACAAGCAAAAGGTGACTCTATCAATTTCAGGTTGGACACGAGCTTGAAAGGACAAGAGCTCGATGAAATTTTCAGTTAAAAGAGTTAGTAAGGATCAAAGTGACTGCTTTGGTAATCTAGGTAAATGGGTGTACCAGATACCCGTGAACTGCCATATACACCTTGGTAAAAATGAAAGAGAAATCAACAAAGGACTTGACGTACGTGTAGGTAATCTCCTTGAATGTTATGTCTGGTGTATCATGGGTAAAAGGTAGCAGACTTGGCTTCCTACAGATAAGGGATTGCAACCTAATGGGGTATCCCTTTATATATGCGACGGTACGGGGAGCACATGTCTGTACTAACGCTGTCTATAGCCAGATGGTGAGCGACAACTGCTAGGCTTAAAGACGCCAGGACACGTCTCTACCTTAGACTACTAGATATTCTGTTAATGTTTCAATTGTAGGTTTTAACCCTGAACAGAAATTATCTACACATGAATATTATAACAAAAAATAAACAATAGCGAGAGCATAAAGCATAAAACATACAAACACAGACTTTCCCCTGGATCCCAAATCGGGACGACCAGCTTGCTTTTTCATTATATTCCTTTTAGTGTTACAACACATATATATACATGCCGAAGCATACATAAACCCCAATCCATTAACCCTAGATTAGAACATAACCGTAGTTCCCTTGACTGGATCTACTCAAATACTAGGGGCCAAAAACCATCATACCCAAAAAACCATGTGCAAAACCATGCACAAAACCATGGGTGCGGACCGCCCACCGGAAATTAAGGACCAAAACATTTTCACCGAGGTGCTGCACTAGACCGTGACAGGGAGGCTACCGCCCCCCGTGTGACCCCCCTGTTGTGCCCAGTGCAACTCTTCCCCCCCCCCTGCGCATGATTAGTCGTGGAAAGAATATAAAACATACCCAACATTCTCCCACTTCTTGTTTTCTTTCCCCAGGGGGCCACATGAGAGCTTAGTCATTGGCCCAATTCTTTAACACCCATTTTTTCTCTGCACCAAGAGAACTTCTGAGTGTTCAAAAACTTCATTAATGCATCTATAACATTCTTCAAAGTGTCCACCTTTACCAGTAACACCCTTTTAGCCTCAACCATATCTCTAACAAAGTGATATTGAACATCAATATCCTTTGTCTTTGAATGATAAGCAGGGTTCTTAGCCAAGAAAATTGCACTATGGCTATCACACTCTATCCTTATAGCTTGATGTACCAACCCCATACTTTAACACAATATTTGCAACCAAAATTCTTCCTTACTTGCATGAGTGGCTGCCATGTATTCTATCTCTGTAGTTGAAAGAGCCACTACAGATTGTCTTTTACTCATTGAACTGACTGCGCCTCCAAATAGGCTAAACACATACCCACTTGTAGATATTATTTTTTCCAAATTTCCAGCCCAGTCTGCATCAACAAAACCATGAATGTCCAACATTATTTCCAATCTTGGTCTTCCCTAGTAGCACAAGCCATAATCACTAGTGCCACATAAATATCTGAAGACCCGCTTCATTGTTGTCCAATGCTCCTTCCCTGGGTTTGACATAAACATGTTCAATACTCCCACTACATGTGCAATGTCTGGTCTAGTACATACCATTACATAAATCAAGCTACCCACTACACTTTCATATGGAACACGGGACATATCCTCCTCTTCTTCTTGTGTCTTGGGACACTGTTCAGCGGACAGCTTTACACGTACAGGAATCAGAACATTCACCGGTTTAATATCCTGCATATTGAACCTCTGCAATATAGTCTCTACATACTTCCTCTGGTTTAACCAGAGCTTCCTCTTTGCTTGATCTCTCTTAATTTCTATGCCCAAAATATAGTTTGCAGCACCAAGATCCTTCATGTCAAATTTGGAGAATAGTTGGGTGTTCAAATCTTGGATAATTTCTTTGTCATTTCCAATCAAAAACATATCATCCACATACAATACCAAATAAATAACATGGTCACCAATTAATTTAAAATAAACACAGTGATCCTCCTTGCTTCTGGTGAAACCAAGTCTCCGTATATAGGTATCAAATTTCTGATACCATATCCTTGGTGATTGTTTTAACCCATACAGAGACTTCTTTAACCTGCATACCAGTTCTTTCTTACCCTTCACCATAAGGCCTTCAGATTGCTTCATGTAGATCTCCTCTTCTAGATCCCCGTCAAGAAATTTTGTCTTCACATCCATCTGTTCTATTTCAAAATCAAGTGCAGCAGCAATAGATAAAAGTAATCTAATACAAGTAACTTTGGCAACATGAGAAAAAATATCACGAAAATCAATTCCCAGCACCTGGGAATAACATTTTTCTACCAACCGATCTTTGTATTTCTCCACCTTGCCTTCTACATTCATCTTCTTCTTAAACACCCATTTGCTCCCAATGGCTTCCTTCCAGCCGACAACTCCACCAGATCCCATGCCTCATTTTTATGCAAGGATGCCATTTCATCAACCATGGCCTCTTTCCAGAGTTTTCCATTCTCTGAATCTACTATCTCCCTAACAGTTCTGGTATCATCATTAGTTATAGTTAAAGAAAAATTTGAACAGAAAGCATATAAACTATACCTTTCTGGTTGTCTTCTTTCCCGAGCTGATATTCTCACAGCTGGAGTTTGTGGCTCTTCCTCTTCTGAATCTTCTTCTGATGTAGAGTTTGACTCATACTCCTTTAGCTCAAACTCTATCTTCTCAGGTTCCTTTGGTATGATTTATTGTTTAACAACATCTTTCACCTCTCTAAACACCACATCTCGACTGTACACAAAATTCCTTGTTTCCGGGTTCCAAAGCTTGTAACCTTTTAAACCATCCTTATACCCAATAAAGATGCACCTTTCAAACTTATTATCCAACTTGGTACTTTTCTGCTTTGGAACATGTACACATGCATCACATCCAAATACCCTTAGATGTGAAAGAGAGGGTTTCTTACCAGTCCATACCTCATGTGGAGTCTTATCCTCCAACACTGATGAAGGTGATCTGATCACCAGATCACATGCAGTCTCCACTGCCTTTGCCTAGAATTCTTGTCCTAATCTGGTACCACTGAACATGCTTCTTGCCTTTTCCATCAGTGTTCTATTCATTCTTTTTGAAAATCCATTTTGCTGAGGTGTGTATGGAGTATTCTTCTACTGTGCTATACCACACTTCCTACAGAGCTCTTCAAATTCCTTCTTGCAAAACTCCCCACCATTATCTGTCCTTAGCACATTTATATTTTTCACTGTATGGTTTTCCACCAGAGCCTTAAATTATTTAAATCTGTCAAAGACATCATATTTATTCCTCAAGAAATATATCCATGTATTCCTTGAGAAGTCATCTATGAATGAAACATAGTACACAGACTTTCCCAGTGATAGAACTGACACAGGTCCAAACACATCACTGTGCACAAGTTCTAATATCTTGTTCGCCCTCTTAGCACTAGAAAGGAAAAATCACCCGATTCTACTTCCCATATACAGAATGTTCACATAAATCGAAATCCAGAGAGAAATTAGACATACCTTCTACCATACCATATCTATGCAGTACTCGAAGGCCCTTCTCCCCAATATGTTCAAGCCTTTGATGCCATAACATGGTCTTTTCTCCAGAGACAGCTATGCTTTCCGCTCCATTTTCAGGAACCACATAACTGTTACACCCATCAATAACAATGCTACCTTGTAGCTTGTACATAGTTCCAGTCCGAACTCCCCACATTAATACCAGTGCTCCCCGAACCATGTTGCATGCATCTTTCTCGAACACTATTTTTACACCTGCATCATCCATCTTGCTTACAGAAATCAGATTTCTGGCCAATGCAGGAATATGCAGAACACCAGGAAGTGTTCTAATCCTTCCACCTTGTAGCTTCAGCTTGACCTTTCCACGTATGATGATTCTGGTCTTCCTATCATCCCCTAGGAAAACATCACCACCATCGTATTTCTCATACTCACAAAACCACTCCCTATGGGGAGTGAAGTGAAAGGACGCACCTAAGTCAATCAACCATGAATCATGATCTGCGTGCGTATTTGAAGAAGAAGCTAAATACACATCCCCACCTTCCTCCGAGGTGGTTTTTGCCTCTGTAGAAGGAGCATCATCAGATCCCTTTCCTTTCTCAGAAGCTTTAGATCTGCACTCCCTTTTGTAGTGCCCTTCCTTTCCGCATTTCCAGCATACCTTTACAAACTTTCCAAGAGATTTATATCTCCCTCTAGATTTTGATCTCCCACTCAAAACCTTATTCTTGATTCTAGTTT
The DNA here is from genome assembly GCA_034641835.2 of Pinus albicaulis. Classification (NCBI taxonomy): domain Eukaryota; kingdom Viridiplantae; phylum Streptophyta; class Pinopsida; order Pinales; family Pinaceae; genus Pinus; species Pinus albicaulis. Next base: position 866,914,949 of record CM076581.1, on the reverse strand, counting down.
GGGACCTTCCTCATACAAATAAGGAATCTCCATTATGGCCCTCCATATTTCTCCATCTCATTTCCTCCGATAACAAGGCTGAGACAATGTCATCAAAATTCAAGGTAGTTGTATTGCTACCTATTGAAATAACCAGACTATCCCACGAGTCTAGTAGAGAACACAACAAACTGATGCACTTATATTCATATGAGATTTTAATATCAACAGATGACATCTGACTTACCACAGTATTTAAGGTAAGTCACCGAGTCACCGAGTCTCCATGCTCCGTCACTGAGTCTCCATACTTCATCCCCAGGTTATACAGCTTTTTCCGCAGGAACAACTTGTTGAGTCTCAAAAGTGTTTTCCATATTCATACATATTTATATTATGTCATTAGCATTTAGCTCTCATTTCATAACTATCTGACCTAAAACCCTGCATGAAGTAACCATTTTCATAAATATATGGGTTAGGATCTTTGTCTTCAAAAGTTATTTATTTTATCTGTTTAAAGTGAATTTATGATTAGAAACTAGAAAATTAGCATAGTTTCATATATCTATATATGTGTTATGAGTTTTGTGATATGTGTAGGTCAAAAGAAAGCTTCTAAAAGACCTTTATGTGGCCTTCCAAAACCAAATTCGAATTTGAGTGGAAAAGATCATGGGATCATGAGCACATGTGTCTCATTTCCTTTTTGTATTGAAACTCTAAGAAGATATGTGTCTCATTTCTTATTTGTATTGAAACACTAAAAAGACATGTGTCTTATCATTTCCTATTTTGATTGTAACTCTAGAGATAGAGGGAGAGATTCATGGACTTTCATTAATGAGATAACTTCTCATATTTTTGTATAAATAGGGGAAGATTTTTCCTATCAAGGGTAGTGAAAAATAGGAGAAGAAGAGAAAAGATTAGAGATTCTTTTGTAACAAAGCTTAAGATGGAATGGGATGTAGATTTGTGAGTTTATCAATAAAGAAGTTCTTTGATGTTGTTTTGATCACATCTTCAAGGAGCTAAGGATTACACCGAATTGGTAGCAGAGGGCCCCTGCTATTCGAGGAGGTTTCACATGTTTTCTAGATAGGTCATTTTCAATTCTGTTTTGTCATATTTCCTCACCTAGACTGCTTTCTGAAATCATAGCTTTTAGCATTATGTTTGATGTCATTTGCTTAGATAAAGGATCCTCATGATATTGCAGTTAGTCTCTTTCTCAAGCTCTTCCAATACATCTCTATTAAATAAATGGAATTCAATTGTAATATTCTGAGTTATTAGCATTTCATTTTATGTTACTTAGTTAAAAGGAAGATCGTCATTATACTACAGTTAGTATCTTTTGAAAAGCTCTTCCAATAAATCTCTAATTCACGAATGAGACTTAGTTGTAATATTGTGAGTTATTGATTGTTTTTCCTTATCACATTATTATTAATCTCTTTCAAAAGCTCTTCCAATAAACCTCTAACTCATGAATGAGATTTAGTTTTAATGTTATAAATTGTTTCAACATTTCATAGGAGATCCTTACTACATTATAGTAATATTTTTCTCAAGCTATTCCAATAAAATTCTATCAAATGAATGAGATTTCACTATAATGTTTTAAGTTACTGTTTGTTTCAACATTTCCTTTTATGTTTTAGGAGATCTTCATTGCATTAGAATTATTTTTTTTCACAAGTTCTTCCAAAAAATCTCCAACTAAATGAATCAGATTAAGTTGTAGTGTTTTGAGTGAATTTTCATTTCATGAATATTCATTTAGAAGTTGTAATATCCATGGATTATGACTCTCTGTTTTCATCATTTTCTAGTTAGGAACAGAATTTGCAAATAAAATCTATTTTAATTCATTTATTAACATTTCATTTTCTCCCTTTTGACATAGATCTAACTTCATCTTTTTAGCATAGAGTAGCGTACTAAGCATAAAACATAAAAACCCCAAAACATCAATAAAACACTAAAAACAGCGAAGTAAGAAAAATTGATACTTAGGCACATATAGTGCATCACACTTCATCAGTTTACTAGCCCTGGTCGATAATTTAAGTGAGCAATTTAGGACACTAAATTGACTAAACATTTTGGCGCCGTTGCCGAGGAAGTGTAACTATGTAGCCTTATTTCATACATCTAATAATAATAATAATAATAATTTCTCAAGTATGCTCTCCTCTTGCACTTTGTGTGATCTAGAGGATTGGAAAAAGAATTTTTATGTTAAAAATAATGATAAATTATGTTTTCATCATTTCATTTCATTTTACAATAAACTTTAAAAATGATGAAAAATTTTAATTTCAATAATTGTTTTGTTTAATGAAATATATATGTATATTTTTGAATATCTGAAAATATAATATATAATTTTATTAAAAAATCAATTAAAAAATTAAAAAATTAAAAATTAATTTAAAAAAAAATAAAAAATAAATAAATTGGATCATGGAAATAAGACCCACGCATACGCCTGAGGCCAGTCTTTGGCTTGGCTTTACGCATATATGCAGTCCTTCAATCCACACAAAGACCCATGCACTGCAATTAAAAAAAGAACTTTCTCTTTTCCATATTCTTTTTTCCTCAAACAACAATTATTAGAAATCATTTTTAAAAAAATTGCACACAATGAAGGTATATCACATGAAGAAATTGTTGATGAGGAGAAGATTGCAAATTTTTGATGAGGATAAGATTGCAAATTGCCGATGAAGAGAAAATTACAAATTCAATTGTAGGGGCAGACAATGGAAGTGTATCATATGAAGAAATTGCTGATGAAGAGAAAATTTCAGACTGTTGATGAAGACAAGATTTCAGATTCCATTGCAAGTAATTTGAATGAGGGAGATAGATTTGAAATTATTTGTGAGATACAAGCCATTACACTTCAAAACCTGCAAATAAAAACAAATCAAACCGCAAGTAATTCCCAGAAAACGAAATGCGTAATTGTCAAAAACACCCGATTTTAAAACGAATTTTCGAAGCAAACCGAGACGAATTAGAAGAAACAAAAACATGGGTTGTTTCGGGAACGGGGTGAATTAGATAATGATATAAGAACTTTCTGAAATTCACAGCCATTTGGGAGAAATTCAGGGTTCTTCGGAGCACTAATTTGCATTGTGCGTGAGAGAAAAATGTTTTTTTTTATGAAAACAGTCACGGTTTTATAAAATTCAATTTTAAAAAATAATCAAGGATCTGATATCCTTATTTGAAGGAAAATGTGGAATAATTCATCTGTGGTGGCACATGATGAGTGACAAATGGATTATTTGAGGCAAAGACATTATCACATGTGCATCAAATGCAAGTTGTATAAATTGAGAAGGATTCTGCCTTCATCTCCTTCATAGTTACGAACTTGACTTTAGAAATTTCAAGATTTTTATTTTTCTCCTGCAGGAAAGAGGCATTGGCATGACTTTGTTTCAAAAATATTCATAAGGACAATTATTTCATCCATGTTTTATTTCATTAAAAAAAAAAGAAAAAAAAAATTATTTAAAAAATAAATAAATAAAATAAAATAAAATCTTTATTAATAATTTTTTTTTAATAAAGAAAATAAAATAAAAAATAAAACAATAAAAAAAAGAAGAAAAAATTAATTCTTCTTAATAATGGTTTGCAGGACAATTGGAAGAGTATTTAGATGATTTATAAACATTTGGCATTAATATTGTTGATGTGTATTTTTCTATAAAGTTTTAACTTGCAGAACACAACAACTCTTTGTGATGCCAATTGTTTTACTAAGCACAGTGCATGAAATCATCCGATAATAGGGAGTTGATTTATTTTTTCATGGTTATTCTTTAAAAATGGATTGTTATCGATATCATGAATTGGACCGAATATAGAACTTTTTGATTTACCTTAATCTATTTCATTTGACATTTAATTTTTGCGTAAGAATCAGAAAGAAATTAGCTACTTCTTTTTTAACACACTTATGTTCTTTATGTCAAGTTTTTTTTTTGCAGATTTGGGATGATCGAATGATCATTGAAGGAAACTAATTGTGCGCACGATTGGTTTTAAAAAGGACCAATTTCATGCGAAACATAAGAACAATTCCATGTTCATATCCATCAAGACCATTACTTTTCTTCCCTTTTTGAATTGTTAATCCAACCACGAAATTCAAAGCAAACCACCATTATTTTCCCAGCAAGAGTTAGTTGTTCATTTTCCTTCATTCATTTACACTTTCCATTACTTTTTGTTTACTCCACAAATAAAAGCAAGAATCTCACCTACATGCTTAATTCCCATTGTCATTTTCCATTTTTCATTGTCCATTTCCATTTTCCTTTTCCTATCCTTTTCATTTTGTAAATAAACCTTCTTCAATGCAAATTATTGAATCCATAGTCCTTCAAAAATTATTCTTTCATGCTCACGTTAGATGATAGAGGATTCCTTAAGGTCTTCCTTCTAACAAGTCTTGGCCTATCGACATCAGCGCATTATCTAGGTCCAAGACTAGAGTCCTTAATAGTACCTTGAGGCTTGTATGCATTAATGACAAGTTCTCTCGCTGACAATCATGGGAATACATCAATGTCCCTTGATCATCAGATCTTGCAAGTGGCTCGAAATCAGCCCATTTATTCGCACTTTGCAAGATGTACATAGATACCTTGGCACTCATTGACATTAATGGTGAGTTTGCCTTGCATTGGTTAACAACATTCATCAATGGTCGGTAATCCAATGACTTCTCTTCATGCTCGACATCAACACATTTATTCGCAGGACTAGAATTGTACCATCGGATTTTGTAACAATTGAAGACTACATCATTTCAGTAGTTTGCAGCAGGAATCAATTTGTATCATCAGCAATAAAGATCCCAATCTTCCCATCAGCACAAAGAGAAAAAAGAGAACAAAGAAGCAGATCAAAGTCATTTGTTTACATAGTTCCTGATCCAACAACATCAACAACCACACTCTTCAGTATACACAACTCATCCACATTTAAGGTAAGTGAAGGTATGTGGTTTTCTAATTTTTAGTCATGTAATTCATTAGAATGCTAAAATTGTAACTTTGGAAAAAATTCTCACTCCCTTTTTCACATTGTCATATCTTTAGTTGGAGGAGAAGGGACATCATTTCATATCCACATGTCATACACTATCACACATTTTAATTTCATTTCCACCTGCATATACTTCCCAACCAACTATTGTTGCAACATGATCCAAAAGATTATATGCCTTGCAAATAATCAATTCATTGATGAAGTAATTGATTCGAAATGTTTTCATGAACTTTTATGCAACAAAGAAAATAAAGCATTGTTACACAAGAACCATTTCTCAAAAAATTGGTTGTCACACAAGAACCAACCATAAAAAAAATGTTGCAGTTAAATGTATTATACTTTGCCAAAAGAAAATATTATAAAGCAAAGTTTGGAACGAACTCATAAAAGATCAACTCATGAACAAATGAATCATTGTAATAGTTGCATGAGGACATGCAACAACTTCAGTTGGGGGGTATGTTGAGTCTCGAAAGTGTTTTCCATATTCATACATATTTCCATTATGTCATTACCATTTAGCTCTCATTTCATAACTATCTGACCTAAAACCCTACATCAAGTAACCATTTTCATAAATATATGGGTTAGGATCCTTGTCTTCCAAAGTTTTTTATTTTATGTGTTTAAAGTGAATTTATGATTAGAAACTAGAAAATTAACATAGTTTCATATATCTCTATATGTGTTATGAGTTTTGTGACATGTGTAGGTCAAAAGAAAGCTTCTAAAAGACCTTTATGTGGCCTCCCAAAACCAAATTCGAATTTGAGTGCAGAAGATCATGGGATCATGAGGACATGTGTCTCATTTCCTTTTTGTATTGAAACTCTAAGAAGATGTGTGTCTCATTTCTTATTTGTATTGAAACTCTAAAAAGACATGTGTCTTATCATTTCCTATTTTGATTGTAACTCTAGAGATAGAGGGAGAGATTCATGGACTCTCATTAATGAGATAACTTCTCATATTTTTGTATAAATAGGGGAAGCTTTTTCCTATCAAGGGTAGTAAAAAATAGGAGAAGAAGAGAAATGATTAGATATTGTTTTGTAACAAAGCTTAAGATGGAATGGGATGCAGATTTGTGAGTTTATCAATAAAGAAGTTCTTTGATGTTGTTTTGATCACATCTTTAAGGAGCTAAGGATTACACCAAATTGGTAGTAGAGGGCCCCTCCTATTCGAGGAGGTTTTGCATGTTTTCTAGACAAGTCATTTTCAATTTTGCTTTGTCATATTTCCTTACTTAGACTTCTTTCTAAAATCATAGCTTTTAGCATTATGTTTCATGTAATTTGCTTAGATAAAGGATCCTCATGATATTGCAGTTAGTCTCTTTCTCAAGCTCTTCTAATACATATCTATTAAATGAATGGGATTCAATTGTAATATTATGAGTTATTAGCATTTCATTTTATGTTACTTAGTTAAAAGGAAGATCTTCATTATAGTACAGTTAGTCTCCTTCAAAAGCTCTTCCAATAAACCTCTAATTAACGAATGAGACTTAGTTGTAATATTGTGAGTTATTGACTGTTTTTCCTTATTGCATTATGATTAATATCTTTCAAAATCTCTTCCAATAAACCTCTAACTCATGAATGAGATTTAGTTGTAATGCTATAAGTTGTTTTAGCATTTCATAGGAGATCCTTACTACATTATAGTAATATTTTTCTCAAGCTCTTCCAATAAACTTCTATCAAATGAATGAGATTTCACTATAATTTTTTAAGTTACTGTTTGTTTCAGCATTTCCTTTTATGTTTTAGGATATCCTCATTGCATTAGAATTAATATTTTTCACAAGCTCTTCCAAAAAATCTCTAACTAAATGAATCAGATTAAGTTGTAGTGTTTTGAGTGAATTTTAATTTCATGAATGTTCATTTAGAAGCTGTAATATCCATGGATTAGGACTCTCTGTTTTCATAATTTTCTAGTTAGGAACATAATTTTCAAATAAACTATGTTTTAATTCATTTATTAACATTTCCTTTTCTCCCTTTTGACATAGATATAACTTCATCTTTTTAGCATAGACTAGCATACTAAGCATCAAACATAAAAACCCCAAAACATCAATAAAACACTAAAAACAACGAAGTTAAAGAAAAATGGATACGTAGGCACATATAGTACATCACACTTCATCAGTTTACTAGCCCTGGTCGATAATTTATGTTAGCAATTTAGAACATTAAATTGACTAAACACAACTTATTCACCAGAGACTTAGATTAGTAAAAAGTCCCAAGTTTTTCCCACAAATTCTTCGTCGTAGCTTCCCCAAATACATTCAACAATACTGAATTTGAGACACACACCCGTATTGTGCTCTTAGCCTTTCGATCTAGTTTCTTCCAGTCTTCATCTGACATTGCCATTGTTTCAGTACCTCGATCTACCGCGATCCACTGATCTTTATCCACCAGCAGATCCTCCATCTTGAGCTTCCACAACTCAAAACTATGACCATTAAATTTATCTATCTTGATATTTCCGCCGCTCGCCATCTTCTTTCACCGCAAGAATCGATCCTACAGATCTCCCACTCAATAGGATCTACCTAAGGCCCGAGCAAAAAACCATCAGCAGCAAAGGCATCCCCTTGAAGCCGAAATAGCTCTGATACCAAATGTAGGTTTTAACCCTGAATAGAAATTATCTACACACAATGATTATAACAGAAAATATATAATAGCGAGAGAATAAAACATAAAACAGATAAACATGGAGATTTTCCCCTAGATCCCAATTCGGGACGACCAACTTGATTTTTCATTATATTCCTTTTAGTGTTACAACACATATATATATACATGCCGAAGCATACATAAATCCCAATCCATTAACCCTAGAGTATAACATAACTGTAGTTCCCTTGACCAAATATACTCAAATACCAGGGGCCCAAAATCATGTGCAAAACCATGTACAAAACCATGGGTGCGGACCACCCACCGGAAATTAAGGACCAAAAAAATTTCGCTAGGGTGCTGCCCCGGACCTTGATAGGGGGGGCTACTACCCCCCCTGTGACCTCCCTATTGCACCCAATGCAAAGGGGGGGATATCGCCCCCCCTCTTAGACCCTCGCGCGTGATTAGTTGTGGAAAGAATATAACACATACCCAACATCTATGTTGCCTTAGGTTAATTCAGTAAATTTTAAAGTTGATCTTAAAATTACATTTCAATTACAAGTCCCTATCGAATTTTGGATCTTATAAAACCTCTAAATGAAAACTATATGCAACGAAATTCACTTTGTTCAATGAAGAGCTATCTACGGGAGAGTTGAGAGCTTTCAAATGACAACAAAATGAACACACAAAAACATCCACTACTGTTTCCAATGCAAGCTAATGAAACTAGAAAAATTCTCTCTAGAGTTATATAACACTAATAATGAAAAAGAGCTTTAAATTTTCACTACACCAAACCAAATGAAAAAGATCTTTTTTTTTTGTATTTTTCAATATATTATAGCAAATGCACTGAATGAATGAAAAACTAATGAAAACATCAATTCAAGAAATGAAAAAGAGAGAACTGAAACAAGCAAGTTCACTCAATCCAAATGCACACAATCAAGACTCAAACTGATGACAAAATCCTTTAAATGAAGAAGAATCTCGAAAGAGAATCAAACAAAGCATGTAATCTAGGGTTGGAGTAACACAAAGCGAAACTAAATGAAGGAGAGAACAATCGCTCAATTAACGCAATTATATAATGAAATCCATCAAAATGAATGCAAATAAGTGAAAACAAAGTTGACTGGGAAAGAAAGGACCCAAAACTCCTATGGGAGGCTCAGCACATTGAAGCACGTAGAAGCCTTAGGGCTAGAATGTAAAACTGATAGAAAAGGGTGAACAACAGGAGGAAAAATACCAAAAATAGTAAAAAATGACTTCAAAGCACTCAAGAAATCATAAAAATGACACCAGGACCAAAACTCAATCTCAGAGAGGCCAAAAGTAAGCAAACCCTAACACCAAGCAGATTTGGCGCGCTTGTTTGGTTGTAATCTGCTCCAAAAAGGCATTGGCGTGGGGGCCTAACTAGCAACAAGTGCGAGTTGGCACGACTGTTAGGGGAAAAACTGCTCCAATCAAGTTTACCTTAGAAAAATGATGATAAAGGACAAACAAAGACTGGATCTGGTCTTCTGGGGGCCAAACAGGGGTTAAACACCAAGGAAGGTGAACCAAAATAGAAAATAAATCAATCAAAATCCAAAAACAACCCAAACAGAATAAGGACTAACTCCCACTAGTCCCCAGCTGAGTCGCAAAATTGTTGAGGTGGTAAATACCCTCTACAGACAGAGGCGATCCCACTAGCCCTAGAGTGGGTCTAGCAACAATCGAATCACGCAATGACGTTGGTTCCTAGTTACAAGAAAGACAAAGATCTCGATAAGTAGCCTACCTCAAATCCCATGCTGTCGTTGTCAAGGAAGAAGCGGTGCTCTTCGTCCTTAGCCTCACAGATCATAGTCCTTTCATTTGCTCCGTCCGAACACCTATACACATGAAGAAAAACGACGACATACAACATAATACTTAAAGCATGTAACTATATATCTTTCAGAGAGGATATAATTCATTTCATTTCATAAAAGAGTAAACACACGAATGGAACCAAAATCATAGTCCCTTATATTAAAGATGACAAAAAGGGAGATTACAACCAAATGCTTTGACGCTATGATCTTCTTTCGGCAGGGCTTGCAGCGAAGCGCGTCTCAACGAAGTCTATCGGGAATTTGGACAAAGCTCTCTCTTACGGGGTTCTCCTTGGCTCTGCTCTCAATAGTTTCCCAGCTATATTTTTCCTCCCACCAATTCAACTAGCTTTATAATGGAGAGGTCAAGCTTTTATAGATGGAGGAATGGAAGTTGGGATCCTTATAATCATGGTATAGGTCCTATCTCTTAGGAAGGTTCCATGAGAGGTGGAAAACAACTTCATATACATGGAGATTCGGAGCCAAACCACTCAACTTATTTTGGTGATTCATTCTATAGTTTGTTAGAATCAAAATTCCGCCATTTATTTTTAAAAAACATTCCTTAATAGGCTTGGCACGAGTGAAACTCAGGGACAGAGCACCAAATGGCACACCCTCTAGTGTGGATTTCCCCCATTGGCATGAGGGATGAAATGGCTAGTCGTGCCAAGGCTAAAACATCTATTTTTAGGGTTTTCCAGTGGAAATGTTCTTCAGAAGAATGTTTATCCTTATGCAGGAGGATGTTATGAAGGTGTTTTCAGGGCATTTTACTATTCACAGGTCATGGGAATAGTCCTCCAATGTGCGGGACGAGGGATTCCAAGGATGGTGACAAAATGCTGTGTAACAATTATCCAAGCATTCAAGGAGTGTTTGTAGGAATATTGTGCCATATCATTCATATTCATAATATCAAATCAATATAGAGGTATGTCCTATTAGGCCTATAATAACAAGACACATGTTTGGAAATATATAAGGAGATAATAGGAAATTCAAGAAATCTATATTTAATGGTAAAAATAAGGAAGGAGAAGAGATTAAAGCTTGGATTCTTGGGATCAATATGTATCTTCAACTACATAATTATTTTGTGAACTTGGATTATAGGATTACCATCTATCATTTTCATGAGAAGGAATCCATCTAGTGTGATTGATTTATACATATAATTCACTGCTATGAATCCATATCAAAATAACATAGAAACATAAGAAAATATAGATCAATGACTTGAAAATAATACACTTTCAGGGGATAACATCCTTTTACATCATATAAATGACCTACTAATTCTTGTATGATTAAAATGACAAGATCTCCCTAGTATATATAGGAGTCTAAAGCGTGAAATTTAATTTAGGCCTACATAACAATAATAATGTAAGGGCACAACAATAACAATAGTGGGACTCTATGGGACAAAAAAATAACAATAGTGGGGCTACACTAGTATTATAGGGACCTAACATAACCCTCTCCATCAAAATGATGTTGTCCTAAAGTTTTAAGTATTTCTATATGCTTATGTATAAAGTAATTGTCCTCCCTTCTGGAATATTCAGAAGGTAACTTTTTTGACTCAATGATATGATCTCAAGTTGATTTATTTTGTAGTTTAAAAACTAATGTTTTTGTTATTTCTTTAGGCTCAAATATTATTTATCCTTCCTCATCAAATTTTGGCAATATAGTTTGAACTGAGATCTTATCACCTATAATAATAATTAAGCATGAAACATGTAAAATTGGTTGTACTTGGAAAGATGTAGGTAACTCTAATTTGTATGCCCTAGTTGTTAGCCCCTGAATTTGCTCTCATTTTTCCATTTTCCCCTTCCTAAATCATAACCCTTTACCTCTGTTTTACATCTTTTATGAACCCTCATCTTGCACCAGTCCAAGCATGGTGAAATATTTCATAAAAACTTTATTCTTCATATTTTTAATTCAAATTAGCATTAATTAATTATTTATTACACTATTTCTTACTTTTAATCATTCTTTGTAACTTATTGATATCTCCAATGTTTATTTGGTAGTTAGAGTACTTACCATGACTGTTGATCCTAGTGCAAGATCAGATCTTGCAACGTTACTAGAACAACAAAACCTTGCAGCAGATCTGAACCTCCTCGATCACCACCTCATTTTGAGCAGCTTCAACCACGACAACAAAGATCGAGCAGCTTTTGGTCAGAACAGAAAATATCGACCCAAAGACAGCTAAGACCGAATCTGCGAAGGATGAAAGTTGGAGATTGCCTACGGCTAGTTTGCTAACCATCTAATCTTGAAGGCCAAAAATCTAAATTCTACGTTTGGTTATGTAATAGGTTAAATGATCTATTTTGGCCTTTGGCCAAATATCTATATAATGTATAATGTAAATAGGACTAGGGAGCTAAGTGTTTGATAGAAAAAGGAACAGAGACATAGCCAGAGAGGCGGTAACCAGTTGCTGTATTTTTTTATCACCCGGATCTAGGCTGGATGATGTATTAATGTATGTACTTGCCTCAGTGAATTAATGAAAGGGAGCTCCACCTCATGCTTCAAAAAATTTTGTTTCTGTATTTGATCTAATGAATTGATGTATTGAGCAGTTTTTTTACTTAAAAAGGGAAGCGCGCTCGTTGGCTAGGGCCCAGCCACCTAGCATGTTTACCCTATTTCCTGTTTTCCTATAATTTGTGTTTACATTGTCAAGTTTTATTTAATTTTAAGCACATGCATTCCTGTGTGAGTGAAAGTGGATCCATTGTGTGAAGTAGATAAATTTCCTTTTCCTGCACTTTCATTTCCTTCACTTTATTTCAGATTGGTTTTCCTCCGCCTGGTCCAAGCAGGAGAAATAACCCTGCACCAGTGCATGTTGGTGTGATATTTCCTTTTCTGCAATTCTGTTTGATTTTTTTTCCCAGCCTGGTCCAAGCAGGAGAAATGAACCTACACCAGTGCACATTGGTGTGATGCAACAAGCTTTCTTAGTCTACTTCCCGCAATATTCTTTCTCTCATTAAATGCCTATGATAGGATAAATGCATATTTATTGTTTATTTATGCCTGCACTTTGTTAAGATTGGAAACATTCACTTTTTATGTGTGCAATTCGATTTAAAAGTATAATAGCACTTGCGATAATTAAGCACTCATTTTAATAATTAAATGTTAAGTGCGGGAAGCTTTGATCCAGTGCAAGAACTAGTTTCTTGCCATGGGATCTAAGTGATTTGAACCTGGAAAAGTTCAATCCCTTGCATGAAGTAAAAAAAATCCTTTAGTAAAGACACCATTTATACCTTCTGCATAAATCTATGTTCTTGCACTAGTGCAAGCAGACTGCGATAGTGCAGGACAGATTGGTGCAATAAGGAAATCTCTAAAGGAGTAGATTTAAGGGCCCATCTGATGAGACTGCTAAGTGTCTCTGCTAAAAAAAAACACACACTCAGTAGTTAAATAATATTTAGCTAGAGTGATTTCCCTTTTTATCTTCAATTCCCTCTTGCAAATGCATTCTTTCTTGTTCTAGTCTTAGATTATTTTGATGGTTCAAGTTGTCTTTTTCTCTCCTTAATTCGATTATGAAATATTTCCTTTAAATAAAGTAGGGATTAATATTAGGAAGATTCATACCATATCTAGAATTTCCTGTGCTTTGTCTTTAAGTTTACATATCCCCCGGGTTGAAAAATTAAGTGTTGAGGAGTTTGCTTAAGTATAATTCCTGCACCAAACACTAGTACCAATCTTTTGCAACACCTTCTAAGGGTCTTAATGCTTAAGTGACAATTTATTATCCTTATTATCTTACTTGAGGGAAATTTTTTTATATGGTTGTAGCCATAAAAATACCCAATCACCCATGTCAAAACTTCTTTCACTGAGACGTTGATTTTCAAATTGTTTTATTTAATTTTGTACCAGAGTCAGGTTATCCTTTAAGAGTTGGAGATATTGTTGATGATCAATGTGATATTTTAATTCTTGAACCATATAATTTTTAGTTAAACATGATTTGATGAACAAAATATGATATCCATAAAGCGCCAAAAATGGGGTCATTTTTGTTCTGGTATGGAAGAAAGTGTTATACCACCATTCTGCTTGAGGTATCTCTTGACCCTTTCTATATGTTTATCAGATACAATGAAAAAAATATATCATTTCAAAAATTTATTCACTGTCTCACTTTTCCCATCATATTAAGGTTGATAAGATGAGTTACGAGATAATTCAATACCTAGACAAGAAAATAAGTATTTCCAAAATTTCCAGTGAAAATGGCATGTTAGTCAGTTACAATAATATCTTTTTTCCATGTACCTTTTGAATTACTTCCAAAAATTTAATAGTGATTTTACTAGCCTTGAAAGGATAAGATAAGGAAAAAAATTATGCATCCTTGGGAAGTCTAACAATTCCCATTGTGATTGTTAGTGTAAATATCTCGGGAAGATGTACAAAAAATGCTTCACTCATGTTACTGGTGACAAGTGACCCTAAAAAAATATATAGTTGTTTATGCTTCAGATCTACAATAACAAAACAAGAAAACCCTATAGCTAAAATATTCTATGTGATCCAAAACATAAAATAACAATAAATTATTGATGCAATAACCCAATGGATAAATACTTTTAATGAATAATAATTTAATTAGAAAATACCTCGTGAAGGAGATATGAAACAAGGGTCTATGAATTGCCCTCCATGGGATGGGTCCTTTGATGTCTTTGTGCTACAACCATCTTTTATCTCTTTCAATGTGTATAAAGTGCAAAAAAAAAGTGGAACTCAAGTGGGAGCTCAAATGTGAGAAGATGATAATGGTGATGATGATAGTGATCATCATGAAGAACTAATGTAAAACCCTCTTATTTAAAAAAAGTATTGGATTAGATTTGAAAATGGAAATAATAAAATATTATTGACCAAATCAAAATTTAATTCTTAGGAATACTTTATTATAGTTTTTGGAGAGGGAAAATATTTTCAAAATAGATAAATATATTTATCTAGAAGTAATTAATATATAAAATGATTTATTAATCACTTTGAGAGGATTAAGAAACGTGTGAAATTGAAATAATTATTAAATAATTGTCTAATAATTATTCCAAAAATATAATTAAGGAATAATAAATAAATAGTGATTTATTAATTAATCCTACGTGATTTTGTCAATTGTGACAAGGAATAATTATCAAATAATTATTTAATAATTATTCCTAGAGAAAATTAAATAAATAATTATTTATTAAAATATTTTCATGGGGTTTCTTATTTTTTATCAGAAATAATTTAATAAAAATGGTTTGCTAAATTATTTCCTATACAAAAATTAATTTTACTATGGTAAAATTAATCCTACATGGTGTATTTCGATCCACCTTGTTAGAAATGGATAGGTGATCAATTTTTAGGTGATAACAGATTGTCCCCCAATGTATGCGTGTCAAGAGAAAATCGTATGACTAAAATACGTTGTAGGTTACACTTAAGGGACACCAAAGGGGAGTGAGAGAGAGAGAGAGAGTGAGAGAAAGAGATAGAGAGAGTTGAAGAAATTCCAGGAAGGATGGAGAAATGGAGGGGGGAGACCTGCAAATATGATATAAGCCTCCTTTTTATTTTGGAGTACATGATCTCAAATGACATAGGGGAGGCATAACCATACCTATCAACATAACTAAGTAAAAATAATAATGAGAGCCCAGCAATGTGGGATTGAGCTACAAGTACATGATACATGATATGTGATATGTTGGAATCAATGGGTCAGAATGTGATGCAATAATACAATGAGTCTCGTATACATAATGTGCTTGGAAAATAGAGGCCAGGACTAAATACAATAACATTTTTTTATATAAGTACACAATACATAATTCCCCTCAAGCTCATATGGTGAGGGGGACTCACAACCAAATAAGATTTGTTGAATAGGAAAGAGCTCTGAACATATGAATGGATCATCTGAAAGAGACATGCATGCTATGGGCACTACAAGGAACTCGAACCGAGCCAATCAAATCTATGGAACTTCATGTGAGGCTAGATCATATACGTTATCATCTGGGCATGTGTGGGGATACGTGATGGGCAATCCCCTCATGACATATGGAAAAAATCACATACACCTGAGAAACACTGGTACAATCTATTGGATCATCGGACAATAAAGTGTATGATTCTCAATAGTGAGATAATGAGATGGAGTCGGCGATGCACGAAACAACCAAGTGAAAGGGAAATAATGATTCCCTTTGCTTTATTTTAGGTACTCGACAATCGTGAAGGATGTAACTAAGGTATACCACCCTCTACACCATTTTTTTAGAATTAATGTACTCAAGTCTATTAAAGAGGGCCTACAAGATTTGAGGCAATGAGGAATCCTCAAAAATCACACGAGGGATCATAGTAAACTGACTAATGGACTGACACCAAGGATGATGATGGATGAAAATAAGATAAGTGGTGGACTAGCCACTTCCCATGTCATATAATAATATGAATGGTTGACCTTATAGTGATTGATTGAACTCTATAGGGGATGGTATGTTACTCAAATGAAGCCTTTTCATAGATGGAACCGTATAGTTGGAGGAAAAATATTGGCAAAATTGGTGAATGTGATGAAAATATGGATGGAAAACTGCAACTAGACTCAATGGGACTCGAAAAAGACTCCATGGAAGAGTAGGTGTCTCATCTCTGATGCTCTAAAAAAGGGTGACTTGATGATGTTGCCACATGGTGGAGTCCCAGAGGGGGCCATAAAAACATGAGTGAATAATTGTTACTCATGATGAAAATTGATACAAGGGTCAACAAGTCCAAAGGTAAAGTGTTAGCAGAGTACAAACGACTCATATGAAGAAATTCGAGTTTAATAGGTGGCAAAGTGAAACCTCATAGAAAAAATGGCTTCTTGATGAAGTGTCAAATGACCAGAAAGAAAAAGATACCCATTATAGAACTCAACGAGATATTTCCAATGATTCTGATGGTTCGTAAAATTTGTCTACAGTTGGGTTATAATGGCTGACGGAAAATTTCATCCTTCCCCGAAATCTAATTCATTTTCATAGTGAGTTGTTGGAGAAATTTGATAGGAAGAGAAGGCCCTAAATCTTGTGGAGATTGTAGTGGAAAAATTGATTGTCGGAATTCGAATATGATAATTTGCATTGGATGGTCTTACTTGTCTAAAAATGGCTTTAATGATTCCTACAAAGATAGTTGCTCATGAAGAATCAAGGGAAGAAAGGGATACATGAATTAACTACTAGAAAATGTCTAGAATTGTCCCACCCACCAATTCAAACATGGAGAATTGGCAGTAAGTGTGACATCACATATAGTATAATGTTTGAATTTATGGCATGAGTAGTCTATGATATGCGATGTGTCTATGTCTTGTCGGAGAGGTAGATAAGACAAATTATCCAAGGAATCGAAGGATAATTGACCATACCTAGATCATTGAGGTCTAGACTAGGATTGATATTGATCAAATGAGTAGGTGTCCAAGGGTGCCATCATGCCCCCAAGAAAGAGATACTCCCCCCAAGAATATGTTATGGAGGGGACTGATCTGCTAGGAAAAGGTATGAATGATGTCCCTAGTTGGATAATTTTGTGGAGCCCCATTGTGTTCCAAGTGCTCAAATAAGTGATTCAAACATCTCACGTTATTGGCATGAGATCATCTAGAGGATGATGAGTATATGTACGACCATAGGTGCCCACCAATTTTGTATGGATGGATGTAGAATGTGAGGGACATGTTCAATGTATTTATAATATTTGACTGTAAATACATTTTGATGATGTCTTTCGCCATTTTTTTATGTTATGGATGTCTTCTCATAGGGAGAAAGCATAAAGGATGCAGTAAGAGAAACAAAATTTTGGATTACCAATATATTTTTCCACTCCATATATGAAGAAAATGGACTGAATTTATGGGTTGACATATGTGGTGTAACTATACCAAAGGGTGGTTTCAGATATAATGAATTGATGTTGATCTAGACAACACAGATGTTGATTAACAATAATGCTAGAGGGACTAGATTCTTGAAGTAATATTAGGTGGATCATCCCCAGAGTGATCTGAAGTGATATGAAGATCTATAGGTTCTTCTATAATGTGGAAGAATAAAGGTACTACAGTCAACACGGCCAGATGCACTAGGAGGGTTGGGGAGAATTGCTTCTCCTAGACTCTCAAAAGTGGATGCCCCCTTACCCAAAAAATCAGCGGTAATGTAATGACCAAAAACTGGATGTGGTTCAAATTCATGGGTTATAAGTAAGGGGCATTTAAACCAATTTAATTCACCATGGATGAAAAATTTTGGACTCCACAACATATTGACATGGGTTTTCTGTGTAAGGAAGTATGCACAATGGTGCATATATTCCCAAGGATAGTCAGGGTTGGTGATAAATTCCATAATGTCTTCATCAGAATGAGAGCTGGGGAAACTGGAGGAAGAAGGATCACATGATGAGGAAATACCTGAAGTATTGTCATGAGATACAAGGTTCACATGTACATTGTCAAAAAATGGAGACGGATGACTAGTAAATGAGACATATACCGATGTTGATACCAAAGCATTCAACGAAGAAGATTCAAAATAATCACAATAGGAAACTATAAGAGGGTCCCAGTAAATCGATCCCATGCATGATGATAGGTAGAGAATATGGTTATAGCTATCTATCATCTCGACATCAGGAGGAGGGATCATAATGGGTGGTTTTCTGTCTTTTTCATTGGTTCTAGGCATAATTTTACTAGGATGGGTATTTGTAGTTCTTATGTATATATTTTTATGAATGGAAAATAGTGGTTCTTATTCTTTGCAAGACTTCTTTTTTTCAAAGTGTACTTCCCCATATTTTCACCATTGAGCATTAAATGGAATTACATCTTCTTCCTCTATCTATTCTATTTTTTTTCATTTTTTTTTGGCTCATTATTGAGGGGGTGAGGATTTGGAAACCTAGTGCATGGCTCTCTCATGATGGTTGATAATGTCTTTCTTGTGCTTTAAAATGTTGCTTAGATTTTTTATCCTTTGCTACATTTATGTTTACTTGTATGTTTTATTATGAATTTCACTATTTTCTTTATTATGGTCATATTTAATTTTTCTAAGTGAGTTATTTGATTGTTAGTGTTGTTTCTCTTGTGGATATTGGATTAGCTATCGGGTTTTAATGGTTGTATCTAATCACATTTTTTTTACTTCTAATTATTTTACATGAAATTATATCAAGTCATATTTATTATAACCCACATTCTATTTCTATTTAGAGAATATTTTATTTTTATTTTAAAGAATGATATATTTACACATCACCTTCACATTAGGCTCTAAAATGGACCTCTAAGCTCAATAGTTTCTGGTTAAATTTGGATATTTTTGTTTAAATTATATTTTTGAACATATATAAATGTATTACTATGAAAAATATTTAGCTATTAAACTTCTTTGAAAATTTGACAACTAAATCATGTGATTTCAACATATCTTACATTAATTTACATAATTCAAAAAATGTAAACCAAGAACAAAGTCCAACGGATAGATTACTTACAAACACGTCTTCATTGGCCCATCATGTTCCTTGTCTTCCCATTTTCTGTTTAGATATGCCTCAATTGGACCCGTTAACATAATATCTCGATATAATCGCAGGAGCCAACAAGCGAATAATCAATCTAAATTTTGAATATCAGACCTTCTCTTGGAGTCACATGATCTCCTTTAATTTCAAATGCCCATGGTTTTGAACATGTGGTGCCTTCATGATATTATGACATGAATATTGATCTCTATATTGTATGGTAAAATGTTGGAGTCCTTGATATGAATTCAAATGCGCTCATTCTGGTGTTCTAACCCGACCTTTATATATCATTTTAAGCTTTAGTCAAAATAAACCAACTACTCCATCGTAGTATCTCGATGATCATGGGTTTCCCTTCAACGGTTAGCTATAGTATCTCGTTGAGCATGGGATAATGTCAGTCTTTGCACATTGAAATCAAAATTTTAATCGAAAATAATATATGAGAAATTCTTGCCTAAAATAATAAAAACTTGAAACTTTTTAACATATAATTTATAATAGAAATGGTATCTAAAGGTAAAAAGGTACACCGAAGGAATAAAATATTTGAGAACATCATCTTGCCACTAAATCCATTGCAAGCATTGTTAATTGTGTCTATGAGTGGAGAAAAATTTCTTCTGGATAAGAATATGTATATGACATATATGTAAAGCGTATGCATATGACATATATCTAAAGCCACTATGAGTCATTACAAAGGGGCATAAAAATCTCTAAAGAGGACTCAAGCATTTAGATTTTAATGACTGAATAAGAAATTTTTAGTATTCAAAACGACATCATTGTAAGTTATTTTGATACAATACATTGTAGGAGGAAGAGGAACGAGAATTAAAAAAGAGGAGGTGGAAATCGACTAGAGTGACGCTATTCTAGAGGTGGAACGAGAGACACTCTTCTAGGAAAAACATTCTAGTTTCTTTAATCATTTCTAGTTAAGCTCATTTCTGTGATAGTTTTGAACTTCTAGGTTCTATGTTTTGTAAATATGGGAACCATGATAATATAAAAGACCTTTTTAGCAGAAAAAAATAAATTCAAGTGAAATGGGTAACACATCTCACTTGTGGTGACTACATTTGCATAAATTTTTTTGGAATAGAGTTACCTTCTAAAGTATACAATATTTAATTCACCAACAAATTTCTAGGTTGTGCCTATTAAATCCCAAGCACACCTTCTCTGATCTAGGCTTGATTTTTTGAATAAAACTTTCAATCTTTGAATGCTTCAAATCATCATCCAAGTCCCCAAAATTTTCCATTTTGGGGTAAAATATTTTAACTAATCCTTCAAGATTGTTTTAATATAATATGTAATTAGTTTTCATATTATATTTTTACATCTAATAAGTAACTGAGACACAAATTCCTCATACCTAATTTTCACATGTATAAATAAGTGATTTTATCATTAATATGATGGTATTTCATTATGCTCTTTTATTATGGAGTTTATTTGGGCTTGTACAGTGGTATTAGAGCTTGGTTCAGTTGTTTCTAAACTCCTTCTATTTGAATTTTGCGTTGAATGCAACAGAAGGCTAGCCCAGTGGAGAAGTGCAGTGGGATGCACTGGCTATTGAATCTTTGTAATTTTTATATATTTTTTTCATAATGAAAAACGATTGGAGAAATTCAGGGGTATAAAGTTTTTGTTTACATATAGTTGGAAGTTGGAATACATGTTGGAGTTTTGAGTGCTTGTTGTTATCAATAAAGAACGCCAATACTGAGTTGAATGCCAATAATATCTGGACTGTTTGCTAAAAGTGTCAGTTCCATGCATCCAAGGGCCTCTTGATGTTTTAATTTTGGGAGGCTTTATTTGCATTTACTACATCAAACTACAGTTTTCTTAAAGTTAATTTTCTGAAGGATAATATTTTCATTTACTACAGTAAACAAGAATCATAGTAAAATTTTTGAAGGACCAGAGTTTAATCACAATAATTAATTTTTTTAAGAGGCCATTGGTAAAATAAAATATTTGGAGGATAATAATATTTGAAACTAGCTCTTTTCTAGGCTATTTATGAAAATTATCGTTAAACCACAAAGAAAAATTTGTTTGAATTAAGTGGAGAAAGGAATTTTTATATTTTCAGAGGTATTGCATATATTTTGAATTTGAAAGGATTTGAATAATATTTGATTGCATAAAAATTATGACTTAAATAGTTTCCCCAATTGGATTTGTTATTAATGGAAAACAAAATTAGACAGAGTGATTTAGAAAGCTTAAAATTTCCCTTGTTTTTAACAATTTGCAGGAAGTTTTTCAAGACAAAAAGGATAGTGACAGAAAAGAAACTCAACATAATATAGGCATTCTAAGAACTGATAACGATGGCGAGTATACTTCTCATGTTTGTGAACAATATTTGAAGTAAAATGGAATCAAGCATCATACTACCATACCTTATAATCAACAACAAAATGGCGTTCTAGAACGTATGAATAGAACTTTGATTAATATGGTTAGATCTATGATGTTCTTTAAGAATGTTAAGTTAATGTTTTGGGGAGAAGAAATTATTTAGGAAGCATGTATTCACAATAATTTTCCTTCTTCTATAATCAATAATCAATATCCTTGTAAAATGTAGTATGATAGTCTTCCTATTGTTCAAAATTTTAGAGTCTTTGGTTCTCTATGCTATGCATTAATTCCTAAATATCAGCAAAACAAGTTGGGTGCTAGGAGTCGTAAATTTATTTTCATGGGATATTCTGATACTTCCAAATCTTATAGGTTGTATCATGAGGAGAACAAGAAGTTCATTCTTTCTAGAGATGTTATTTTCCTTGAACCAGATAAAAATAATTCCATTGTTGCAAGGCAACTGACTCATTTGGAGAAATTTTCATCTAAGAAGTTATATTTCGAATTTGATAATGATGTTCCACATACTGAAGGGGGGGTTCCAATTATGGATCATTACGTGGTTCTTCAATTTTTGAATCATTCAAATGTTATTGCTGAAGAAAATTTATATGATAGTAATGGTTCTGCAGGACAAGAAATTTCTCTTGAAGAGCCTGTTCTTGAACCTATTTTTCAAGATGAGCAACCATCATGACAACTTTAGCTACCTTTACAAAGATCCACACGTGTTTAGATATTTCCAAGCACGTATGATGATTTTGAAGCAAGAAGTTCTTATAAAGGTGATGTTACTTCAAGTTCAAGTAAAAATTCTTATGATTGTGGATTTAATCATTCTACAATTAGTGAACCTAGTTGTCTTGAAGAAGCTACTAATTGTGATGAAATGAAGGATGCAATGAAAAAATAATATGATGCACTTATTAAGAATGGAACTTGGAGGTTAGTTGATCCTCCTTCTAGTGTCAAACCTATTGGTTGTAAATGGCCGTATAAGATCAAGTACAAGGAAGATGGTTCACTTGATAAATACAAGGCAAGGCTTGTAGAAAAAGACTATGCTCAGAAGGAAGGTGTTGACTACATAGAGAAATTTTCTCCTACAGCAAAATGGGGCACAATTAGAACTTTGTTTTCTCTTGTAGCTCATAATAGCTAGAATATACACTACATGGAAGTTAAAACAACATTTTTGAATGTTGATTTTAAGGAAGATGTTTATATGTTTCAGCCTTAAGGTTTGGTTATTAAAGGTAAAGAGAAAAATGTATGTAAGTTGGTAAAGGCGTTGTATGGACTGAAATAGGCATCTCGTGCATGGTATGAAAGAATTATTGAACAACTTATCAAGTTGAATTATAAGTTGTTTGATCTAGATGATTCTACTCTTTTAGTCAAGAAAGTTGGAAAGTCGGTTATATATTTGGTTGTTCATACAGATGATTTGATGATTACAAGAAATACTAATGACTATATAGCGTTTGTTAAAATATAGTTAATGAAAATTTTTGACATGACATATTTTGTTTTATTGCATTATTATTTAGTGATTGAAGTTGATCATAAACCCAAATATATTTTTATTTCTAAAAAGAAGTATATTGGACAACTATTGGACATATTTGGGATGCAATATTGTAACCTTTTTGCTACTCCTACGGAGCATAATTTGTAACTTAGTTCCACCGAAGGAAGTACATTTGAAAATCCAACAAAGTACATCCAACTTGTTGAAATTTTAAATTTTCTTACTACTACTCGACCTGACATAGATTTTGTTGTACTTTCCAGGTCCATGCATCATCCATGTGAAGGTAATTGGAGTTCAGTGAAGTGAGTGCTCAATTATTTGAAAGGAACTCAAACATATGGTATAAAATATTCCAAAGTTACAAATTTCCATCTCACTAGATATTCAGATTATGATTTTTATGGAGATAAGGAAAATGGAGTCTTTACTTTTGGTTATTTGATGAGTCTTGTATCAAAGACCCTCAATTGGAGATCACATAAGAAATCTGTTCCTGCAGATTCATCCACCGAAGATGAATATTTTGTTGCAACTCAAGCTACAAAAGAAATCATTTGGATTTGTAAAATAGTTGAAGACTTGTAGGCGAAGAAAAAGACTTGAACTCCATTACTCATTGACAACTCTTTTGCAATTTAGTTGGCCAAGAATCCTAAGTGTCATGATCGAAGCAAGCATATTAACACCAAATATCACTTGATTTGATAGTATTTAGAGGCCAAAGTTATTCATCTGACACGTTGTCCTACTTCAGAGTAGATCACAAACATATTTACAAAGGCATTGGGACATGAAAAGTTTGAAAAGTCTAGAATGTTACTCGACATGTCAGATGTACCTTTAGATTAAGGGGGGGATGTTAACTAATCCTTCGGGGTTGTTATTATAAAATACATCATTAGTTTCATATTATGTTTTTACAGTTAATAAGTTATAGTGACACAATTGTCTCGTACATAGTTTTCACATGTATAAATAAGTGATTTTATCATTAATATGATGCTCTTTCATTGTGGAGTATATTTGGGCTTAAACAAGAGAAACACCAATGGCATTGATATTGGTCAAAGCTTTGATAGATTACAGTCACATCCAATCCATGAGATTTACTAAACAAATGAGATTGATTAAAAGAAGGCAACACAAAAGCAACATTAATCCATGATTAATCTACAATAATTAAATATTTCCTTACACTCTGTTAGCCCCATAATTTTCTCTATTTTTTCCATTTTCCCCTTCCTAAATCATAACCATTTACCACTATTTTACCTCTTTTATGCACCCTCATCTTGCACCAGTCGAGGCACGTTGACATATTTTGTATAAACTTTATTTTTCATACTTTTAATTCAACTTAGCATTAATTAATCATTTATTACATGATTTATTACTTTTAATCACTCTTTGTAACTTATCGATATCTACAATGTTTGTTTGGTACTTAGAGTACTTACCTAGTGTAGGATCGGATGTTGCACTGTTGCCAGCCTAACAAATCCTTGCAACAGATACGAACCTCCTTGATCACCGCCTCGTTTTGAGTAGATTCAACCATGACAGCAAGATTGACCCAAAGGAAACCAAGACCAAATCTGTGAAGGAAAAAAGATGGAGATTGGCTACGGCCAGTTTTTCTAACTGTCTAATTTTGAAGGCCGAAAAGCTAAATTCTGCATTTGGTTATGTAATTGGTTGAAAGATCTATTTTTGCCTTTGGCTAAAGATCTATATAATGTAGCATGTAAATAGGACTGAAGGAGGAGAATTTTTGATAGGAAAATAGAACATAGACACAGCCAGAGAGGAGGTAACAGGTTGTTGTATTTTGTCATTGCCCGAATTTGGGCTGGACGATGTATTAATGTATGTACTTTCCTCTGTTAATTAATAAAAGGGAGCTCTGCCTCATGTTTCAAAATTTTCATTTCTGTATTTGAGCTAATGAATTGATTAAGGTACTGCGCAACGTTTTTATTTAAAAGGGAAACACGGTGGTTAGCTAGGGCCCGCCCAACCCAGCTCGTTTACCCTATTTCTCGTTTTCCTATAATTTGTGTTTACATTGTCAAGTGTGATTTAATATTAAGCACATGCATTCCTATTTGAGTGAAACATGATCCATTGTGTGAAGTAGATAAATTTCCTTTTCCTGCAATTTCCTTTCCTGCGCTTGATTTCATATTTGTTTTCCTCCGCCTGGTCCAAGCAGGAGAAATAACCCTGCACCAGTGCATGTTGGTGTGACATCTCCTATTATGAAATTTTGTTTGATTGGTTTTCCTGGCCTGGTCCAAGTACGAGAAATGAACCTGCACTAGTGCACGTTGGTGTGATGCAGCAAGCCTTCTTTGTCTACTTCCCGCAATCTTCTTTCTTTCATTAAATCCTTTTGACAGGATAAATGTATATTGATTGTTTCTTTATTCCTACACTCTGTTCAGATCAGAAAAATCCACTTTTTATGTGTGAAATTTGATTTAAAAATATAATAGAACTTGCAATAGTTAAGCACTCATTTTAAGAATTAAATGCTAAGTGTAGGAAGCTCTGATCCGGTGCAAGAACTAGTTTCTTGCCACGAGATCTGAGTGATTTGAACATGGAAATGTTCAAGACCTTGCATGAAGTAAAAATCCTTTAGTAAAGACACCATTTATACCTTCTACATGAATCTCTGTTCCTGCACTAGTGCAAGTAGACTATGAAAGTGCAGGACAGATTAGGGCAAGAATGAAATCTCTAAAGGAGCAGGTTTAAGGGCCCATCTAATGAGACTACTAAGTGTCTCTGGTAAAGAAAAACACACATTCAATAGCTAAGCAAATAATTAGCTAGAGTGATTTTCTTTTATCTTTAATTCCCTCTTGCAAATGCATTCTTCCTTGTTCCAGTCTTAGATTATTTTTATGGTTCAAGTTGCCTTTTGCTCTTTTTAATTTGATTCTGCAATATTTCCTTTAAAGAAAGTAGGGATTTATATTAGGAAGATTCATACCATCTCTGGCATTTCCTGTGCTTCGACTCTAAGTTTACTAATCCCCCGGGTTGACAAATTAAGTGTTGGGTAGTTTTTCTTAAGTGTAATTCCTGCACCCTAACATGTTGGCGTCGTTGCTGGGGAGGAAATTTTATTTGGTAATAATTTTCTGATTATAAAAAAGAGGTAATTTTTCCTTTATTTTTGCAGTATTGTTTGGAAAAGCTTCTTTGAAGGAATTTTACTGGTGTTAATTGATTTCTGACAACATTTTTTACTAGAAGTTGTTTGCTATTTTTCTTTCTTTTTTGAAATGAATGCCTAGAAATGTAAGGGTTTGAAGCCCACTAAGGGCCAAAAGAATTCTGAAAAAAATTCTCATATTGGGTCTCCTTCTATAAGCAGGAAGCCCAATCCAATTCAAACCCATCATGCAGGAATAATCCACCTGGATTCTGGTGACAATAGCTCAGGTGTGGTTTAGCCTGTTGGGAGCGGTACAAGGAAGGGACTGGTGAAAACCAAGTAAGTGGAGAACAATCCACTTTTGTGTTTCCAATTGTGGATCCTGATACTGTGGCACAATGAAGAATATTCCACCATAAGCTCTCCCTCATTTCCATGGTAAAGTTCATAAAGATCCTGACTCTTTTCTATTCGAGTTTGATATTCTGATAGAAGTTATGATTATTAAACTGACGCTCAGAAGCTAAGATTATTTCATGTTACTCTCAAGGAATCATCTCTATGCTAGTTTATGGGGTTATGAGGAAACGCTATAACCTCTTAGGATTAGATGAAGAGAGTGTTTTTGTCTAAATATTAATAATATTGCAAAACTCGGGACATGCAAGATGAAATTTTTACAATCATACAGGATGATGATGAAACTCTTGAAGATTACCTAGAAAGATTTATGTATATTTTACAAAGGTCAAAACTTAAGTTTGATCCCAGTACCATTAGAACCTTGCTCTTAAGAGGACTTACTGATAATGCTAGAAATAATTTAAATCTGTTAGGACAAGGTGATATTTCTCAGCAAACTTTTGAAAAAAATTGTGAATTATGCAGGAAATTTTCAAGAAATCGGTATAGATCCGGTAGAGGAACTCGAAATAAAAATAGAAAAACTGAATCTACTGATTCTATGATTATTGGACTAGAAAATAAAATGGAAAACATGAAAATTGATATAATGAATACTGTTACCAAACAATTATACTCTTTAAAATTTCAGCAAAAATTCATAAAGGAACAAGAGTCATTATGTATTTTCTGTCCTAAATGTAGAGACAAGAATCCTCCTAAAGATTGTCCTCTTAATATGAAAGAAGCTAATAAGTGTGTTATTTGTGAAGAAGACTGCATGTCATAGAAAAATGTCCCTCTATACCAGGACTTAAAGCTGTATTTACAGGGGGACAGCCTGAAGCTGAATACTTGTATGCAATGGGAGCAATAAGGAATTTCCCTCAGGTAGGTACATGTATGGCTCCTGAATTTTCTCCACACTATCTTGGTTATAATTCACATGCATATTATTATCCTAACACTAATCAACAGTGGCATTATGGGAATCAATATCAGCATGGGCAACCTTCTAAACCTTCAGAACCTTCGAGATACTTTATGGTTGGATCAAAGCAGTGATGAGGAGACTCATCCCATTTCCCTTATCCATCATTATACTGGGTCTTCACAAGAGGATGAGATTCAATATTTCCTAAATAATCTAGCCACTATGCCTAATTTTGAGCCATCGAGCCAGATTTTCAGCCTAAATTTTCAAGATAATCATGATTCTCATTCTTCTGTACCGTTGCATTTGAACACTCCCTTTAGTGCTCCTGAGCTTGACACTATTCTTTTTGAGATTAGCCCTGGTAAATCCTTGCATACTAGTTCATATTTGGACTCATCTCAGTAGGAGAAGCTCGTGAATTTGTTGCAAAACCATCTTAGTGCATTTTCTTGGGGCTATGAAGATATGAAGGGTATTATTCCTAAAACTTGTACACATCATATCTATATTCAGGAAGGAACCCGACCTGTCCGACAATCCCAAAGGCGAATGAATCTAGCTCTAAGAGATATTGTGAAGGAAGAAGTGCAGAAACTCCTGGATGCCGGTTTTATCTATCCTATTTCTGACAGTTAGTGGGTCTCTCCATTAGCTCTAGTACCTAAGAAATATGGAATATGATGTATTTGAATTGATTATCAAGAATTAAACAAAGCCACTCTTAAATATTGCTTGCCTCTCCCTTTCATTGACCAGGTACTTGATACCCTTGCAGGAAAGAAATATTTTTCCTTTTTGGATGGCTTCAGTGGCTATAACCAGATATAGATTGCACCTGAAGATGAGGGTAAAAGTAATTTTACATGTCCATGTGGTACATTTTCTTATAAAGTTCTTCCCTTTGGTTTATGTAATGCCCCATCTACCTTTCAAACAGCAGTCCTTTCCATTTTTGGTGATCTAGAATTTGTAGAAATTTCTATGGATGAATTTTCTGTGTTTGGTGATTCTTTTCAGGAAGCTCTCAAAAATCTGGAGATAGTACTTCTCCGCTGTCAGGAAGCCCATATCGCCTTGAGTGACAAGAAATGTAGATTAATTTTCAAAGCGGGAGTGGTACTTGGCCATTTGATTTCTGGTAAAGGTATCCAGGTTGATCCATCAAAGATTGAAATCATTCTGCATCTTCCTGCACCCAAAACTCAAAGGGAAGTAAGAGGTTTTTTAGGACATGCTGGTTACTATAGAATATTCATTGAAATTTTTTATAAGATAGTTGCCCCTCTTTTCTGACTTCTAGCTAAGGATAGTGAATTTTCTTGGTCCACAACTTGCCAATAGTCTTTTGAAACATTGAAGGAAAAGTTGGTACAGGCACCAGTTTTGAGACGTCCTAACTGGTCCTTCCCTTTTCACATTTCCTCTGATGCTTCAGATTTTTCTATTGGCGCAGATTTAGGACATGAGGAGAAGAAGCAATCCTATGTTATTTATTATATTAGTAAGAATTTGTCTTCCACTAAATTAAATTATACAGCTACAGAGAAAGAGTTTTTAGCTGTAATTTTTGCAATTAATAAGTTCAGGCACTATATTACAGGCTATGAAGTATTTGTACATACTGATCATTCCATGATTAAATATTTGATGAACAAAACATTGACTAGTGGTAAAGTGACTAGGTGATTGCTATTTTTGCAGGAATTTAATGTTAGTATTGTTCATAGACCAGGAAAATCTAATGTTGTAGCAGATTTTCTTTCTAGATTGGATAATCCTGGAGAAGCAACTCATGTTAATAATGATTTTCTGGATGAACATCTTTTTTTTATGTCAACAGATTCTCCATGTTTTGTTGACATTGCTAATTACTTGGTCACTGGGAAAACACCACCCCACTTGTCCGCTCGTGAAAAGTGGAATATTATTCAGAAAGTGTTGGATACTCCTGGATTCAAGGAGATCTCCTTTACACTGGTCCAGACCTGATTATCTGTAGATGTGTAAGATATGAGGAAGTGTTTGACATATTGAAATCTGCTCATGATGAACCTTGTGGAGGCCACTTTACTGATAAGCGGGCTGAATATAAAGTATTGCGTGCTGGTTACTTTTGGCCTTCCTTGTTTAAGGATGCCAAACAGTATGTCAGGTGATTTGATAGTTGTCAACGAGTGGGCTAGCCTAATAAAACTAGTGAAATTCCTTTATGCCCCCAAGTTATGATTGAGCCATTTGAAAAATCGGTTATTGATTTTATAGGGCCAATAAATCCAATGTCATTAATTAAAAAGAATATTTTGTTTTGTACAGATTTTGTTACAAAATGGGTAGAAGCTAAAGCAATTTCCTTTGCTATAGAAAAAGTTGTTGTTGATTTTATTTTTACCAAAATATTTACTGAATTTGGTGTGCGTAGAGAAATTGTTTCTGACAATGGTCCACATTTTATTTCTAATCTGGTACAGGGTGTGATGGAGCAATGCAACATCCGGCACAGGAAATCCACGACGTATCACCCGCAAGAAAATGGCCAAGTGGAATCCACAAACAAAGTGATCAAGTCCATCCTTACAAAGACAGTAAATATGCATCAGAAATACTGGGTTGAAAGATTACCAGAAGCTTTTTGGGCATACAGAACCACTTGGAGGAATAGTACAAGATATACACCATATGAGCTGGTATATGGAAAACAGGTTCTGTTACTAATTGAATTCTAGATCAAAACTTTCAGAACTATAGTTCAGTTAGGGCTAGATCTCTTTGAGGCACAAAAACAATGTCTTCTCCAATTAAATGAGTTACATGAATTTCGTAGGGATGTTTTTCAGCAGAACATACTAATTCAGCAGCAACACAAAAGGTGGCATGACAAGTCTATTCAGAAAAAGCAATTCCAACCAGGTGATTGGGTGCTCCTTTATGATTCTAGATTTAAAATTTTTAAAGGAAAGTTCCATACACGTTGGATGGGACCTTATGAAGTGATCCGAGTATTCAAGAATGGAGCAATAGAAGTTAAAACTATTGATGGAAAAAATTTAGTATTCTTGGTAAATGGACACAGATTAAAGAATTATTTTCAGCCACTTGCCAGGAAAGATTTTATGCAGCAAGTCCAATAGAATTTTGGGATGGTAGTGGTGAATGGTAATACCAACCGTTTGAAAACATGAGTTTTTCTTCTTCTTAAAAAAAAAAAAATTAAAATTCAAATTTTTTTAAAATAAAAAGTAAAGAAAAAATATTTTCCTGTAATTATGAAAATTAGTTCGCTGACATGATTATAGAAGGATCAACCTGAAAACCATCTTGCTGGCAGGAAGATCAAAAATCTCTAATAAAAATAGAATGTTTCCATATCTTTAGATATGCTAGCGACCACCAAATAAAAGCAGGCTCAGCGGAACCAACCTTTATACAATTGGGGTAATTAACATGGATACTTTTTATTCAAGTAACGCTTAATTGTCGCTGCAGTTATTTTTTTTGCACCAGTACAGGCAGACCTTCCAGAATTTTTTTTTCCTCTATTCATATTCCACTTTCATAATATTTCCTTAGTTTTCTTCTTCAATCCCAGAATGATTAACATTCCCATATTCTTCTGATTTACCCTGTCCATTTCGTAAAACTCCACTTTACCCTTGATTTTTTTTTCCCTGTCCCACTTCTGTTTATCCCCTCTTGTGGTACTATTCCTGGAATCCCTGTAACAAAATTCCTTCCCATTCTAAAATTTCCCTTTCCCCACTTCGTTGTTCCCTCATGAATTCATTGCAGGATATCGTGCATAAAGAGAAAAAGGATATGCTCTGAATAATCAAGAAAGGGTGAAGAAAATTTCCAATATAAGTTGAGGAAGCCATGTTGGAAGTCCAGCCTATATTTTACTTAAATTCCTTGTTCTTTTTTTTAGATATGCTTAAAATAGTGCAAGCATGTCGTCCTATATAATAATGCAAGAAGAATGGTACCAGCAGAATATCATAGTTTAAGTGGTGCAAGCAGACTGGTGCAAGCATGCACCCTGTCAGAAACATAGTACAATTTGTTCTTTTCATAGCATACATCATAAGAATGTGGTCATCATGAAATTTTATAAGAATTTCTTTCACTTAGTCGATGAGTACTTGTGCTATCATATTAAATAGGAGAAAATTATTTAAAGTACAAGGTGTTTTTAAGTTAACAATCGTGATCATTTTTTTAATGAATGATAAAGTTCTTTTTTGAATTATGAAGGAGTGCATAAGTGTTTAACCGTTGCTTGGATATAATTTCCCCTTTCAACCATAATCGTAGATGTCCTTCACTCGTAATGATTAGCTCACCTAGCCTTTAAAACCTCGCCGCAAGCACCAGTCCAGCACAATCTCAAATATGTCGCGCATCCACGGCTATTTCAGTGGAATGGATGGTGGATGGTTGGATCCCTATCTATAAGAACCAATTTTCCCGGTGTTGCATGTAAATTCTTGAATGTTCATAACTGTTAAGCAGATATGCCACTTGTTCGAAGCGAACCTTCGTCTCTTAGTAGGGTACAACAGACTGCTGAGTATTGCAATAGTATTGCACTATTGCGAGACTCGGGCTTTGTTCAATTCTTGCAAAAGTTTGACGGGCACAACAGTGAAGTGGCCCTACAGTTTTCCATATGTTTCAAAAATGGCCGAGTAAAAATTGGGCCTCTAAAATTTGAGATTACGGAAGAGTTTATAGCAGCAGCAACAGGCTTGGAAAATACTGGTGAGTAGTGTTTTAAAAATTAGAAACTAGAAAGGAAGCGATGGCAGGGTTTTTTCGTCGATAAGAAGATGAAGGTAGATTGGAAGAAAGGAATTCCGTGTAGTGCCCTGTTGGGACAGTGGCGATCCTTTTTATCGTAAAGAAATATGTAACCTTTGAGGGAAGGTACTCCCTTACTTTTGTGTAACATTTTAGGATGTTGCAGCATTTTGAAGCCGGCTGGCACGGCTGGCACGGCTGGTGGATGATTAATTTACCCCATTTTTTTCTTAAGATCTTGGAAAAAATAGCCAGGGGTGTGCAAGATGGACGGGCAGACTAGGTCGACAAGAAGTTATATCAACACGACCTGTTAAAGATTTAGGTCCAGAAACAATGAGAAGTTAAAGGCATGACTTGGGAGGCGTTGTTAAAATATCTACATAAAAAGACAACTGCTGGAAAGGAGACAGAGGACCCTGTCAGCACAGGAAAGGGTCTGAGTAAGAATGTAAAGGGGAGTCCTTCTTGCACCAGTGAAAAAAGGAAATGACCTGAAAAATCAACAGAAGAAAGGGCGCTATCTCCAAATAAGAAGACAACTAGTGCACCTGTTGAACAGACTCCTTCTACGACAACAGTATAGGCACATACCCCTAAAGAAAACAACCTGTCAGTCCTTGCAGACGTAGCAAAATTTGTAGAGGTAGAAGATGACACTCTGTTGGCCAATTTTATTAAAAGGGGCAGGAAAAATAATGAAGAATCTAGTGTAGGAAAAGAACCATAGTCCCCATAGGACGTTGAATCCCCTTCTGCACCAGGCAAGAAGAAGAAGAACCAGAAGAAGAAGAAGAACTAGAAGAAGAAGAAGAAGAAGAGGAATAAGTGTTTTCTGAAACCTCGAGGGATACTGAGGTCCCTAAGGAAGGCAGAGCCCCTGTCGAGATAGAAGAAGAAGAAGATTTGGTAACTCCTACTACTCGGATAGTTGAACTAGAGCTTCAAGTGCAGAGCTTAGAACAGCTCATAGCTAAAGCACAGGAGGATAAAGAAAAAAGTAAAGAAGAATTAACTGCGGAGATCCAGAAAAAGAAAGGAGAAGTTAGAGATTGGAAGTACTGAGCTGCGCAATGTTTTAAGTGACTTAAAAAGGTGACAAAGAAAATAAAGAACATCAGAAAGAAGAAGTCTGAAACATTGCAGGCTGATGTCAGTATGTCAGATTAGGATTGAGCTGTAATGCTCAAATTTTTGAAGGTTTTTTGAAAACTTAAAGAGTTGTGTGAGGACACAAGAACATAGGGATGGGAGGATGTTAGCCCCCTAATTTGATCTCTTTTTCCATTTTCCCATTCCTAAATAATAACCATTTACTACTGTTTTACCTTTTTTATGCACCCTCATCTTGCACCAGTCCAAGCATGGTGACATATTTTGTATAAACTTTATTTTTCATACTTTTAAATCAACTTAGCATTAATTAATCATTTATTAAATAATTTCTTACTTTTAATCACTCTTTGTAACTTATTGATATCTCCAATGTTTATTTGGTAGATAGAGTACTTACTGTGACCGCTGATCCTATTGTAGGATCAGATATTGTATCGTTGCAAGCACAAAAAATCCTTTCAGTAGATCCGAACCTCCTTGATCATGGCTTCATTTTGAGTAGATTCATCCACGACAGCAAGATCGACCCAAAGGCAAACGAGACCAAATCTGTGAAGGAAAAAAGCTGGAGATTGGCTACAGACAATTTTGCTAGCTGTCTAATTTTGAAGGCTGAAAAGCTAAATTCTGCGTTTGGTTATGTAATCGGTTGAAAGATTTTTTTTTGCCTTTTGCCAAAGATCTATATAATGTAGAATGTAAATAGGATAGAAGGAGGAGAATTTTTTATAGGAGAAGAGAACAAAGACAAAGCCAGAGAGGCGGTAACAGGTTGTTGTATTTTGTTATCGCCCGAATCTGGGCTGGACGATGTATTAATGTATCTACTTGCCTCAGTGAATTAATAAAAGGGAGCTCCGCCTCATGTTTCACAAATTGTGTTTCTATATTTAAGTTGATGAATTGATTAAGGTACTAAGTAGTGTTTTTATTTAAAAGAGAAAGTCACTGGTTGGCTAGGGCCTAGCCAACCCAGCACGTTTACCCTATTTCCTGTTTTCCTGTAATTTGTGTTTACATTGTTAAGTGTGATTTAATTTTAGGCACATGCATTCCTGTCTGAGTGAAAGCGGATCCCTTATGTGAAGTAGATAATTTCCTTTTCCTGCAATTTCCTTTCCTGTACTTGATTTCAGATTGGTTTTCCTCCACCTGGTCCAAGCAGGAGAAATAACCATGCACCAGTGCACGTTGGTGTGACATCTCCTTTTCTGCAATTATGTTTGATTGTTTTCCCCGGCCTAGTCCAGGCAGGATAAATGAACCTGTACCAGTGCACATTGGTGTGATGCAGCAAGCCTTCTTATTCTACTTCCCGCAATCTTCTTTCTTTCATTAAATGCTTATGATAGGATAAATGTATATTGATTGTTTCTTTATTCCTGCACTCTATTAAGATCAAAAACATCCACTTTTTATGTGTGAAATTCGATTTAACAATATAATAGCACTTGCAATAATTAAGCACTCATTTTAAGAATTAAATGTTAAGTACAAGAAGCTCTGATCTGGTGCAAGAACTAGCTTGTTGCCATGATATCTGAGTAAAAATTCTTTAGTAAAGACACCATTTAAACCTTCTCCATAAATAAATGTTCCTGCACTAGTGCAAGTAGACTACAAAAGTGTATGACAGATTACGGAAAGAAGAAAATATCTAAAGGAGTAGGTTTAAGGGCCCAGCTGATGAGACTACTAAGTTTCCCTGCTAAAGAAAAACACGCACTCAGTAGTTAAACAAATAATTAGCTAGAGTGATTTCCTTTTATCTTTAATTCCTTCTTGCAAATGCATTCTTCCTTGTTCCAGTCTCAGATTGTTTTGATGGTTCAAGTTTCTTTTTTCTCTTTTTAATTTGATTCTGCAATCTTTCCTTTAAATAAAGTAGGGATTTATATTAGGAATATTCATACCATCTCTGGCATTGCCTGTGCTTCGTCTCTAATTTTACGGATCCCCCAGGTTGACAAATTAAGTGTTGAGGAGTTTTTCTTAAGTGTAATTCCTACACCCCAACACACTCTAGTTGAAGCTCCATCACATATTTGGGTTGTTCTTCAATGTTACTAAATATTTCTATTCCCTTTTACAATATCATAATATAATATACTCATAATAAAATAATAAAAAATACTTATATATTAATAGTAGATATTAAATTTTGTATAACAAATATTAAAATTTATATTATGAATTCACTGTAAAAAATTTAAATATAAAATGAAAAATATTTAAAACCCAATAAAGCTTAATTTTATAATAAATTCACTTAAAAATCAATGAAAAATCAAAATATCTCAAGATTTAGGGAGGATAATCTTCTTTTTTTCATTTAGAATGTGGTTTAGAAAACTTTAAAGCATCCCAGGTAATTCCATGATAGTTGGAGTGCCACATGTCAAAAATACTTATATATTAATACTATATACTAAAATTTTGTATAATAACTATTACAATTTTCATTATAATTTGATTTTAAACATTTAAATATAAAATAAATAAATTATTGTTGTAATAGATTTATAGATTTTTTTTTCAAAACCCAATAAAACTTAATTTTATGATAAATTAACTTAAGCACCAATGAAAAGACAAAATATCTCAAAATTTAGAGATTAGAATCTTTCATTTTTCATTTATGATGGGATTTAGAAAAAATAAACAACAAAATACTTTCTAGGTAATTCCAAGATGGTTTAGTGCCATGCATCAATTTTTATTTGGTGAGAGGAAGACAAAAATCCACACATATTATTGGTCAAATGGGCCCAACCAAACCCATCATAGGAAAACCTTCAGTGTAACTAAGTTTTTTCATAGAGATACTATAATATAATGTGCAATATTTTAACTTAATCAAATTACATAAAAATAAAATAAATAATTTATGGTATTGATGTGTAGAAGGTGTGGATGTAAACCAATAGGTGGTAAAATGCCAAAGAATACTCTAAGTCTCTCTAATGGTATGAAATTACCTTTTCTTCCTACATAGGGAAAGCAAGAAATATTAGATAAGAGCCTAAATAAGTGAAGGGAAGTTGATCGATGAACTCAAAGATAGTATGAAGAAGTGGTGGTTTATGGATCGATTGCCTATTGTTTTAAAGTCCACATTCGTGGAAAAACTAGTAGCAATATTTATTGAAGTTATTGATCCATGGTATTCATGTGGAATATAGCCTACCTAAAGGGGGAAATTAAACCACCTCAGATTCATCTTAACTCTAGATATACCAAGCATTGATAGGGATAAAATCTCTTGAGATGCAAAATCTACCAAGCATGGAGAGGGATCAAATCTCTTCAAACCTCTTGAGATGCAAACCTATTTTAGAGTGAAAAGAAATTTGTTCCCTCTTAACAAGTAGATCCATATTTAAAGATAAATCTAGGATGCATATATTGAAATATTAACTAAGGAGAATGCTAATGAAATATGTAACTAGTTTATGTATATTTAAAATATATTTGTATATTTTTTTTATAATTATAATATGTTTAGCCATATAAGTCAAACTATTGGTAGTTGTTGATAATATACATCATAACAATTACATTTTAATGTAACACCCCTAAATCTTGATTGGAGAAATTTTAATATAATTAATTTAATTAATTTGAATGATGAATTATGGACCATTTTAATTAGAAGAATTTATGTTTTTTTTTCTTTTGTGAAAAAAGAAATTATTGTAGAAGCTACATGTGTCCTTATTTCATTTTAAGGAATTTTTGTGCTAAATGTTGAATGAAAGTAAGAATAATTTTCTTGAGATACGAAAATATAAGCCTGTTCAGAGGGTGAGATTCTTCCAATCAAGAAAAGAAAACAATCAAAATAAGTTATATTCCCAGAATGGGTATAACAAAAAGGAACTCATTCGAAAGGAGGGTGCTCTATTTTTATATTCTTCTAGAATATAAGAGGGGAGAAAAATGCCATTGCACAGGAACCAGAGAATAAAACAACTAGAGAAAAATTTTGTTTTTTCTGGTATTCATTATGGGACTACTATGGGAGATGAATACATAAGCCTCTTAACAGCAGTGGGAGATAAAACGAGTGTTCACTATACTAGAAAAGATCTATGCATAACGGGTGTTCACTATACTAGAAAAATCTCTGCATAAGGGTGGATAAGGTAGCTCATATATTGAAATGTATACTATTTATAACACTGGAAGATTCAATAAGTCAATGGAAGCTAGAGAAGAATCTGGCTTATG
Organism: Pinus albicaulis; assembly: GCA_034641835.2. Taxonomy (NCBI): domain Eukaryota; kingdom Viridiplantae; phylum Streptophyta; class Pinopsida; order Pinales; family Pinaceae; genus Pinus; species Pinus albicaulis. The sequence continues at coordinate 866,877,127 of CM076581.1, read as the reverse complement.
GTTGGGAGGTTCAAATATACCTTAAAATATTTCCGAGTGTTTTCGTATATGTTTCTAATTTTTTAATGTAAATATGAATAAATATTTAGAGTGATTGTAAACATGCATATATCTTTTGTACGAAAGTAAACTAAAGAAAATAGTTTTGATTTTTGTATGTGAGAAATCACAGTGAAGGTAGTTTTGTAGTCAGTAGAATCGGTATGAAAAAATGTATATAGAATTAGATTTAATAATCTGATATGTTCCTGGACCAGAGTCGAGAGTTAAGTGAAATTAAAGGTAAACATAGAGTAAAATTTAAATTCAAGCAAGGTATGTTAGAATTTTTTATGTTGCAGGAGTGTGGGATATGGACCCTAAACATCAAGAAAAAGGTACCATATTCAAGCATAGCAAAAAACTGTAGGCTTAAATTTATTGAAACAAATATTATGTGTGTATTTCTTAAAAATAGATTTAGCATCCGGAACATGCATCGAAAGAAACTACATGTATATCGTATTAGTAAAGTAAATAATGAATATTGATATATCTGTGACTGTTGGATGAAGAATTATTTCATGTTCCGTCTTAAAACAAAATTACAAAATGGAGAGGGGTGGAATTGGAAGGACTCCTTTAACCTAGAGTTAGCTCGAGGGCTACAGACTCAACTGACTCCATGGCCTAGTACACTCACTTGGGTAGGAATATTTAATGTAGATCTTCTTGTAAGGGAAATTGAAAATGGAACTACATGTAAATCTATTTATCTAGAGAATAATTCGGTCCCAAAAGGACCCTTTCCATTGTCTTTACTATCAAGAATGAGTAACTTATAAATTACCATGTTATTCCATAAATGGGAACGAAAAACAATAATAATAGAAATGAAGTTTTCATGACAAAAGAAGAAGAAAATACTCTAACCAATGTATGTTTTAACATTCATATAGTTACGTGAGTTAGATGTAACATGCCTCATCCAACATTTACCCACTTTAACCATCTTTCCCAGGGTAAACATGAGCTGAGGATCACTGTGATACGCATCTACCTTCTATATTACCTTAAGGAAATTGAGTCGACAACCTAAGACCTGAATGACTTCCCTTAGGTGCTACAGGAACTATAGGAGAAACCCAACCCCTCCAGGTGTCTCACCCCGAAGACGACTCTATTTTTCCCTGAATTATAGCCCCAAATGCTCCATTTCCAAGGCATCCAAGTGACTATGAGTCTCCAATAGATCCCATAGGGATGCTTCCCAGCGAATATGGAATTTTCTACTCAGTTCTATCCCAACGACTCAAAATTTTGAGCCACTTTTCAGGGCCAAAATTTAGGCCTCTCGCGAGAACTCGATGAAACTTCCAAAGATTATAAATGACATAGAAACAGTTCTCGTAAACAAAAAACTGAAACCAATACTTGACCTAACCTTCCCCAACCAAAATAACATTCTGTAAAACACCTGGTAAAGATGAAATCTATAGATCATGAACGCAAGTCTGAACATAAGTGACTGGATACATATATGAGGTTTAACAAGAAGGGTCACTACCTTCTAACATTATCTTTCATAACATCAATTAGGTATTTCATTCATTATTCATTGAGTTACAGGTAAAAACATGAATAGAGCCATGACTCAGATCTATCATATAACCATCCTTATAAGCAACATATAACTAGATAAATAACAATGAGATAATCTCCATTAAACCAACATTAGAAAAAGTACATATACTCATCAAAAGTAAGAGGAAATTAGCTCTTATTAGACATAGGAAAAATCCAACTAGGTTCAGGACTTCCACGTACCACTAGATGATAGATGGGATAAACCAATTCTTTCATTCAGCCAATCACGCTTGTGCCGTATTCAAAGCATGAATGTGAGATCTCACGGGATAAAGCAATACAAGCACAACCAAGGGTGTCTAAAGGTTAAATCACTTCCCCCTCACCATAACATGATCTTTCCTAAACTGGTGTTGAGATCACAAAACAAAACCAACTTGGATGCCTCAGAATTTCCTTTTCAATACCATGAGGAATTTTACCTTCTCCGCCATTAGGTTTTACCATGTATCCCACCATTAGTAGTCAAGGGATTCTTAGGTATTTGGGAATTTTCCTAAGACCACCTTACCCAAATCAAAAATCTTCTGGCATTCCAAATGTCAAATTGAGAACAACCCCATCACACCATGGTTATCCCAAAATGACAAGGCTATGCTAAAATCCATTGTCCAACCTGACAAAATCCATGCCAATGAAAAGAGAAGAACCAAAATACCAACATCCACATACCATGGATGTCAAAAACATCTAGGAGATCATACATGTAACTTATTACATGCAACTATTCTCGTTGAAGCTTCTTGATCCTCGCTTTCCTTTTCTTTTCTTTCCTTTCCTTTCATTTCCTTGTCCTCCCTTCCTTGATTTCTTTCTTTCTCCTCTTAGTTCTCTCTCCTCTCTAAGAATAATTCCAAAACCGAACTGACAAAAAGCTACATTGAATGATTTTCTAAGGTATTTTTATTAATGAGACCTCTAATTTCTTCTATTTTAAATTATTTTCCTCTATTTTCCTCCTCACATGCACCTTGTGACCTTTCACCTTCCATTTCTTCTATTTTCCTTTATTTGCATAAACAAATGTGAAAAATACTATTTTTTCTTTCTGAAGCCTTAGCCATTGCCTTTTCTATTATGAAACTAGCTCACAAATTAGAAGAAAATATAGATCAACGACATAGAAATCAGCCTCTTAGAGGGGAAAAATCCTTTACATTACGTAAATGAAGAATTATTGGATGATACAAATGAAAAATCTTACCTTCTATATATAGGAGTCTAAGGGGTCACAATATAACAATATGGGGACCACATGGCACAATAATAACAATAATGGGGCTACACCTATAGGGCATACTAATAACAATATGGGGACTACATGGGCAAAAAAATAATATTAATGGGGCTACACTAACAATATTAAGGGTATACAATAGTATTATGGGGACCTAACATGCCACTCTCCTTCAAACAAGCGTTATCCTCAATGCTTGAGTTGTTATGGATGATTTTGTATAGAATTCTCATCCTCCCATGTTGAATCTTCAGCGGGTAATTTCTTCCAGTTAATGAGATATTTTGAAATTAAACGTTTTCATAGTAGTCAAGTTCTCGTTTTTATGACTGCTTCAGGCTCCAATGTGATTTTTTCTTCCTCATCAAGTTTTGGCAATATTTTTTTAAATCAGAGATTTTCATCTATAACCTTCTTTAAGCATGAAACATGGAAAATTCGGGGCACTGAGGAAGACACAATAAGTTCCAATTTATATGACATAGTACCAATACTTTGCAAAACTGTGTAATGACCATAATAATTTGGTGATAATTTTTTATCCTTCTTAGCTTACTTCATGTACATTTTTTTGTATGGTTGTAGCCGTAAAAATACTGAGTTGCCTACATAAAAACTTCTTTCACTTCAATGTTGATTTGCCTATTGTTTCATTGGATTTTGTGCCGAAGTGAGGCTATCGTTTAAGAGTTGGAGAAATTGCTTTTGATGCTCAATGTGATATTCCACTTCTTAAACCTTATAATTTTCTCTTAAATATGATGTGATGGATAGTAGATGATAGCCATAAAGTGCCATAACTGGGGTCATTTTCACTGTATTATGGAAGGAAGTGTTATACCACCATTCAACCAGAGGTAATCACTTGACCAATTGTGTTTTTTTATCAGAGACAAAGCAAAGAGTATATCCTTCCAAACATTTCTTCACTATCTCAGTTTTCCCATCAAATTGACGATTATATGATGAGCTATGAGCTAATTGAGTACCAAAATAAGAAAATAATTTTGTTCAAAAATTTCCTGTAACAATGGGACCTTTTTCGCTTACAATAATCTTTGGGTTTCCATGTAGCATTTGAATTCTTTCAATAATTGCAGTAGCAACTGTACTAGATTTAAATGGACGAGATAATGCACAAAAGTGTGCATACTTGGTAAGTCTATCAACTACCATCATGATGACAGTCCTTCCTTGAAACTTGGGTAAACCTGTGATAAAATTCATTGAAACCTCATCCCAACATTCACTTGGAATGGATAAAGGTTGTAACACACCCGAAGTCTTAATTATCTCAACGTTGTTTTTCAGGAAAACCAAAAGTTCTGCCACAAACTTATGAATATTTGATTTAAGTCCATCCCAAAAAAATTCCTTCTTGACCTTGTGCTAATTTTTTTAAAATCTTGAGTGCCCTATAAGGGAGAGGTGTTCAATTGCAAAAGAAAATTTTGTTTGAATTGGGAATTCTTACAAATATATAAGTGATATTTGTAGCATAATGAATCATGTTTACCGGTAAATATTTCAGATGTTCTGGGATCTTGTTGCAAATTTTGAATGAGTGTCCACACCTCTTCATCATTATCCCATTCATCCCTTAATTAGGTTAACCACTTACCTTGGATAATAGAAATGACACAAATCAATGCTTCCACATCCTCATCCTTTCATGAGTGTTCATCTGCAACAGCATTTTTCTTCCATTTGTAGTAGATAATTTTAAATTCATAACCCAACATCTTTGTAACCCATTTTTTCTACTCTTTTGAATATAATATTTGTTCCAAAAAGTATTTAAGACTATCATGATCTATTTTTACCTTGAAGTGTCTTCCCATTAGGTAAGGGCGCTATTTCTTTAGTGCATCTAGTATTTCCAACATTTCCTTCTCATAAATATGTTTTTGTAAATACTTTCCTTTTATTGGAAAACTTTCAAAACCAATGGGTCTTCCTTCTTGCATTAAAACCACACCAATTCAATTTCATGAGGCATCACATTCCACAATAAAAGTTTTTTGTGAGATCTGGCATAGCTAAGACCGGTGCTTGGCACATTGCCTTTTTAAGATGTTAAAATGCCTTAGTTTCTTCTAGACTCCAAGAAAATACATCTTTCTTCAGTAATCATGTTGGGGGTGATGATATTCTCCCACAATTCTTAACAAACTTGCGATAATATAGTTGTGGGGATTTCTTAACCCCAGAAATCCTTGCAGAGGATTTATGGTTATGGGGATTTTCGATTCCTTAATGGATTTAATTTTTTTAGGGTCCACCTTAATAGTCTCATGAGATACAATATGACAAAAATATTCCACCTCTTGTACTCCAAAGAAACATTTGGAGGTTTTTCATATAATTGTTTCTCCTCTAATAGTTTGAGCACCCTGTCAACATATTGAACATGATCCTTCCAAGACCTTTTGTAGATTAGTATATCATCAAAAAGTATGAACACAAATTTTCTAAGGAAGGGTTTGAAAATGGAATTGATCAAACCTTCAAATGTGGAAGGTGCATTAGTAGGTTCAAAAGGCATGACCGAAAATTCATAATGTCTCTCATTATTTCGGAATGTTGTTTTTGAAATGTATCAAGTCTTCATTCTAATTTGATGATATCCAGAATGAAGATCCAGCTTGGTCAAGTAAATTTATACATGTAATTCATCCAATAATTCAACAATGAAGGGGATGGGAAATTTATCTTTAATAGGTAGCTTGTTGATCTCCTTATAATATAGACACATCTACCATGATCCATGCTTCTTGTGAAACAATACTACTTGGGCATAGAAATAACTTTGACTAGGTTAAATTATACCAGCCTCTAGAATTTATGTAATGGCATATATTCAATCTCACTCTTTTGAGCATAAAGATATCTATAAGGCTTTATGTTTGGAGGAACACTTCCTAGAATCAAATGAATAGCATGATCATGATCATGAATAGGTGGGAGTCCTTTGGGAGTCTCAAACACCTTGGAATGATTTTCCAAGACCTTTTGTAGATCTAGAGAAATAGATGATTTTGATGTTTAAACCTATAGTAAGAATAATTTTGCAATTATGCCTCGATTTCATTTCTTCATAAAAAATTTCATGACATTAGAGCAGATTATATTTCACGGCTTCGCTGCAGTACCCCATAATTCAACTTCCTTTCATTCCGAAAAAAATATCAAGAAAATTTATCGATAATTAAAAGCTATCATCCCCAAATATTGTAACCATTGTACTCCTAGTACAACATCAGCACCACCCATTGGAATGGAGATCATTGGACAATTAAATACATTTTCCCCCATGTTTAGCTTGATATTATGGAACATTCTAGAGAAATTTATATTTCCTTTGTTTGCAACCATCACTTGACACTCTGGAGCTCGGTATAGGAATAAATTCAATTCCTTCTCTACCTTACAATGAATAAAATTATGGGTACTACTCGAATAAATCAACACTATTACATTTTTCTTCTTGATATTTCCTTCTATATTGAGAGTTTGAGGAGTCGTAATTCCTACCAATGCTTTACAGGATATGGTTAGATTCATTTCTTCTTCCTCTGGGGTTGGTTCTTATAGTATATCCTCTTCTTTTGAAGTTTATTGTTCCTTTTCTTCCTCCTCTTCACAATTTATGTAAAATAATTTCTTCTCATCACACTTATGAAATTTATTGTATTTTCTATCACAACTATAGCAAATCCCATTTTCTCTTTTTCCTTCCAATTGTTGTGGTGTCAACCTTGTAGGTTGTGAAAGTATAGGAGTAGCAACACATCCATATTTATAGTTGTGAGTGGTAGGCTTCCTTGTCACCATAATTTTTCTTTCAATTTTTCTTGCGAACCTGAATGCCTTCTCCAATGGATCGGGTTCCCAAAGCAGAACCTCATGTTGGATGTTATACTTTAAAGTCCCTATGAATAAATCATCCTTGTCATCCTATAGAATATATTTTACCCTTATATTAAATTTTTGGAAGTCCTCAATGTGCTCCACCATTGAACTTTTTTTTTATATTTATCAATGGGTTAAATAAGGTGTTTCTATTTGTATCCTCATAATGTTCTATCATTTCCTTCGTATAATTGACCAAGTGAAAAAAAATTTATGAGAGAAAATCCATAGACACCATACAAATGTATTGTGTTCTAAATATAAAGTTTCAATGCATACCTTTTGTGTGTTTTGCACATTATGGAGATCAAATATTGCTCCATCTGTAGTATCCTTGTTATGGGATCCTTTCCATCCAAATTCCTCATATTGATATTTGAAATATGGTTGGTCTTCAATCCAACATTAGAGTCTATGAAATCATGATTAACGTTTATTTTGTTCTCATCATGATTTTCCTCTACTAACGTTTCGCCATTAGGAAGCTTTTATTGTAGCAACTTTTCCAAACCTTCCTTCACACCTTCCATGTCTTTCTTCAAATATTCCATGTTTTCTTATATAACATTGATTTTTAGCTACCATTCCATTCATTATAGCCTTCAAACCATCCATATTAGGTTCCATTTCATCCTTGGTTGTTCTATTTGAGAGCGAAATTTGTTGCACTTTGTCCTATAATTTTGAGATATCATGTTGCAATTCTTCCTCTTCATGTGTCATAGTAGAGCTTTATGAGGGCGTAATTGCATGGGATTATTTTTTGGGGTAGTTTTATAACTAAATACAAATATTTTTTCTTCAATATTCCATTTGAATTACTTTGAACTGATTTTTCAAACAAAATTTATTCAAATATTTTTTTAAAATACACACATTTTTCATGCTTTCAGGAGCTCGATCTTGAAATGACTATAACTCTGTAAAATACACATATTTATCTTTCTTTCAGGATATATGTCTAGAAACGACTGTAGCTCTGTAATTTTGGATCTCCAATATCTGAACCTCAGTGCTCTAATAGCCATCTAAGTCCTCTTTCCAATCCCACAGGTCAGACCTAATTTGGATTCTTCAAGTGAAAGTTATGTCCAATCTCCCATAATGGCATAATTATGGTAAGTTTCAGTAGAGAGAATGTGTACGGCGTGCCATGTGTCACTTGTTTTTCCTTCCACTTTGAAATTGACACAAAAGAAACTACCATTCATGAAATTGTGACCACTCTTTACAGAATTTGAATTTGATGTCTCAGACAAACATAATGTCGATTTTCCCTCGACCACCTGTTTGAGATGAAATTCGAGAGCCTGGAAAAACCCTAACTTCCTCAGCTCATATCTCTGAAAATATAGCAACCATGATTTAAAATTTTTACATGATGTTCCTCAAGATTTTAGCTTCACGTGGTGCACATTTCAACTTTTGAACCTTCATAAAAAAAAATTATAGAAAAAATTTCAAGATGGCCAGTTGGGAGAAGCGAAACTCTAAAATACAAAGCTTTGATAACAAATGTTATGAAACCAACTCACAAAATAGAATAAAAGATATATCATTGACTTAGAAATCAGCCTATTCGAGGGGGAAACATCCTTTAAATTAGGTAAATGAACATATCTTGGATGATACAAATGAAAAAACCTACCTTATATATATAGGAGTCTAAGGTGTCACAATATAAGAATATGGGGACCACATGGGCACACCAATAAAAATTGTGGGAATACAACTATGGGGAAAAATAATAACAATATGAGGACTAAATGGGCACAAAAATAACATTAATGTGGATACACTAATAATATTAAGGGGATACACTAGTATTATGGGGACCTAACATTCGCAAATTTCCCTTAGCCATAAAACACAGCGAGTGATGCCCACTAGGATATTTTTCCCAACATTCAACTTGGAATAACTTTCCCTTAACAATGGTCTTAGTTTTACTTTATAAATTTTTATTACATGAAATTTTAACTCAGGGCTGTTACAGACCCATTCCCGTTAGTGGAACACCATCCTTAGTGTTCTATGATACCTACACCAAACAAAAATACTAAAAGCCAAAAACACATTTCCTCTGTAGCTTTATAACTTAGATTACACAGTATTTACAATAACATCCTCCTCAAGATAAACACCATCATGGAAATCATGAAAACATGAAAACAATACGGCTTATTAGAGATTTATAACACAACTCATGGGGTATTTACAATATCAACCATACATACATTTGTACAAATAACAAAAATCATTTTTCTCCACCATAAATAGTGAAGGATACAAAGCCTGAATCTGATCAACCATCTCCCATGTCACTTCATCGAGACCAAAGTGTTTCCACTTCACTTGAGATATGTTTCCACTGTAATATGCACTAAGGTTCCGATTGGAATTCTTCTTCTTTCTCCACCTGCAATACGTACCAATCAATAACATGTTAAAAATACTTTATATATATTTTAAGAAATGAAACATGAAAAACATCATGGACCTTCACTGTTGGAGGCAGTGTAACTATATAGGCCATTGGTCAAATCCTCTCAAGGATCTCAAAATTCCCCCGCAATACCATGATTCCAACTTAGCACATGATCCAATCCTCAAGGAGCACTTCTTGTGCATGATGCCCAAACACACATTCTCCCCAATATGAAACTTATTAAGTGCCCTATACTGGTATGAGTAAAATTTCTTCTCATCTCGTGCTTCCATTAGATTCTTCTTTATAACCTACATTTCTTGTTCCATGTATGCCAACATGTCGTGCCCAATAAGTACCTTGTTCATTTAATAACTCAAGATGATGGGAGTGTTACAGTTACGACCATTGAGTTCCTCAAACAAATGCATCTTCAATGACTCCTTATAACCATTATTGTAGGAAAACATGACCAATTGAAGGTACTACTCCCATCTCCCCTGCTGATGCGTGAAATACATCCTCAACATATCCTCCAATATTATATTGACCGTCTCTATATCTCCATCTATTTTTGGATGATAATTTGTGTTGAAGGCCAAATGTTTCCCCAATATTGCAAAAAACTCCTTTCAAAACCTGGACGTGAACTTGGCATCCTTGTACAACACAATATTCTTCGAAACACCATGCAATCTCACGATCTCACTGATGAATACATGTGTTACATCACTAGCTAGTAATTAATTCTCACTGGAATGAAGTGATATACTAGTAGCTTTTAACCCTGTATAAAAATTATCTGCAAACAAATTCTTAAAATAGAACATAAATAATATTGAGAGCATAAAGCATAAAATAGATATACACAGAGATGTTTGACTGGATCCCAAAATCGGGACTAAAAAATTTATTTTTCATTATATTCCTTTCAATGTTACAACACATATATATACATGCTAAAACATTCATAAAACCAAATCCATTAACCCGAGATTATAACATAATTGTAGTTCCCTTAACTATATCTACAAAATACCATTGATATAAAATCATTATGCCCAAAACCATGTGGTAAAGCCATGCACAAAACCATAGGTAGGTCCTCCCACATAGTCCTGGATAGAGTATAACACACACCCAACATTCTCCCACTTTTTGTTTCTTTCCAGGAGGGGCCAGAAGAGAGCTTAGTCATTTGACCCGCCCTGCAATTACAATTATTTATCAACACCAAAATAAATTCTCAGTGCTCACAGATTTCGTAAATTCATTTTCAACATTATTCAAAGTGTCCACCTTTAACAACAACACCTTTTTATCCTAACCATATCTCTCACAAAGTGATGTTGAACATCCATGTGCTTTGTCTTTGAATGATAAGTAGGGTTCTTAGCCTAGAAAATTGGACTTTGGCTATCACAATATATCCTTATAGTTTGTTGCACCAACACCATACTTGAACACAATATTTGAAACCAAATAAAATCCTTACTTGCATGAGTGGTTGCCCTGTATTCTACCTCTGTAGTTGAAAGAGCCACTAAAAACTATATTTTTCTCATCCAATTGACTTTTCCTCCAAACATGTTAAACACATACCCACCTATAGATCTTCTCTGATCTATATCACCAACCTACTCTGCATGAAAAAAGCCATGGATATCCAAAACTCTGTCTAATATAGGTCTTCCCTAGTAGCACAAACCATAATCAAACCTGAAAACTCTCTTCATTTCTATCCAATTCTCCTTCCTCGGTTTTTACATAAACCTGCTCAATACTCCCACTGCATGTGAAATTTCTAGTCTAGTACATACTATTTCATACATCAAGCTATCCATTTCACTTGCATATGGAAAATAAGACATGTACTATTCTTCTTCTTCTATCTTGGGATACTGTTCAACAGATAACTTTACGCCTACAGGAATAGCAACCTTAACCGTTTTACTATCCCACATATTGAACCTTTTTAATATTATCTCGACACACTTCCTTTGGTTTATCTAGAGCTCCCACTTTTTCTTGTTGTTGTTTAATTTCCATGCCCAAAATATAGTTTTCAACATCAAGATACTTCATTTTGAATTTGGAGGACAATTGGGTCTTCAAATCCTAGATAATTTCTTTTCCATTTCCAACCAGCAACATATCATCCACATACAAGACCAAATAAATAACACAATAAAAAATTAATTTAAAATACACAAAGTGATCTGCATTTCTTATGGTGAAGCCAAATCCCCGTATATATGTATCAAATTTTTGATACCACATTCTTAGTGACTGTTTTAACCCATACAAATATCTTTTTAACCCGCATACTAGTTATTTCTTTCCCTTCATCACAAATTTTTTAGGTTGCTTCATGTACATCTCCTCTTCTATATCCTCGTGAATAAATGTTGTCTTCACATCCAATTTTTCTACCTCAAAATAAAATGCAGCAACAATAGATAAAATTAATCTAATAGAAGTTACCTTGGAAACAAGGGAAAAAATATCACTAAAATTAATTCCCGACAGTTAGGAATAAATTTTTGCTACCAACCGATATTTGTATATCTCCACCTTGTCTTTTGCATTCATCTTCTTCTTAAACTACTATTTACTTCCAATGGGTTTCCTTCGAGATGACAATTCTACCAAATCCCATGCATCATTTTTGTGCAAGGATTCCACTTCATCAACCATGGCCTCCTTCAAGACATTTATATCCTCTAAATCCAATGCCTCCTTTACAGTTCTGGGATCATGATTAGTGATAGATAAAGAAAAAATTGAATAGAAATAAGATGGACTATAGCTTTCTGGTTGCCTTCTTTCTTGAACTGATCTTGTCATGGTTGGAGTTTTCTTCTCTTCCTCTTCTAAATCTTGTTCTGTTGTAGAGCTTGATTCTTCCTCCATTAGCTCAAACTCTATCTTCTTATGTTCCTTTGGTAGGACTTCATGCTTAACAAGATGTTTCACCTCTTTAAATACCACATGTCGATTGTCCATAACCTTCCTTGTTTCTGGGTTCCAAACCTTATAAAATTTTAAGCCATACTTATACCCAATAAGGATGCACCTTACAGATTTACTATCAAACTTGGTTATTTTCCCCTTTGAAACATGTACATATGCATCATATCCAAATACCCTTATGTGTGAAAGACAGGGTTTCCTACCAGTCCATACATCATGCATAGTCTTATCCTCCAACGCTAATGAAGGTGATCTATTAACTAGGTAGCATGCAGTCTCCACTGCCTCTACCCATAATTCTTGTCCTAACCTGGTACCACTAGGCATGCTTCTTTCCTTTTCCATGAATGTATTGTTCATTCTTTCTGAGAATCTATTTTTCTTAGTTGTGTATGAGTAGTATTTTTTCATGATATGCCACACTTCTTACAAAAATATTTAACTTAATTCTTGCATAACTATCCACCATTATCTATCCTTAGCGCCGTTACCTTATTCTCTATCTGGTTTTCTACCAGAGCCTTAAATTATTTAAATATGTCAAAGAGTTCATTCCTCAGGAAATATATCCATGTATTCATTGAAAATTAATCTATAAATGATACATAGTACACAAACTTACCAAGTGATGGAACTGACATAGGTCCAAACACATCACTGTATACAAGATATAATATCTTGTTCACCCTCTTAGCTCGAGAAGGGAAACTCACCCAATTTTTCTTCCCATAAAAACAATGTTCATAGAAATTTAAATCCAAAGAAAAATTATACATAACTTCTACCATACCATTACCATGCAGTATTCAAAGACCCTTATCTCCAATATGTCCAACCCTTTGATTCCATAGCATGGTATTTTCTCTAAAGACTACTAGGCTTTCTACTCCACTCTCAGGAACCACAAAATTATTGAACACATCAATAACATGCCACCCAAAAGCTTGCACAAAGTTCTAATCTGAACTCCCTACATCAATACTAGTTCTCCATGAACCTTCTTGCAAGTATCTTCCTCGAACATTTTTTTTACACCTACATCATCCATCTTGATTACAAAAAAAAATATTTATGTCTAATGCAAGAATATGCAAAACACCAGGAAGTGTTCTAATCCTTCCACCTTGCAACTTCAGCTTTACTTTTCTGCATCTGATGATATTTTCCTTCCTATCAGCCCCTAATAAGACATCACCACCATCATAATTCTCATACTCACAGAACCACTCCCTATAGGGAGTGAATTGAAAGGATGCACCTAAGTCACTCAACCATTCCTCATGATCTACATGTGTATTTGAATAAGATGCTAAGTAAAAATACCCACCTTCATATGAGGTGGTTTTCGCCTCTGCAGAAGGAGCATCATCAAATCCCTTTCCTCTCTCAGGAGATTTAGATCTAGAGTAATTTTTGAAGTGCCCTTCCTTTCCACATTTCCATCACACCTTTATAGAATTTCCTGGGTATTTAGATCTCCCTCTAGATTTATATATCCCACTGGGGAACTTATTTTTGTTTATGTTTTGGGACCATCCTTGTATAGAAATGAAATATCCATTCTGGCCCTCCATATTTTTCCATCTCATTTACTCCCAGAGTAAGGATGAGAAAACTTCATCAAACGTAAAGGTAGTTTTATTTCTACCTATTGCAACAACTAGAATATCCCCCAAATCTAGTAGAGAACACAAAAGACTAATGCACTTATCCTCATCTGAGATTTTAATATCAATAGGTAACAACTGACTCACCATATTATTCAAAGCTTTTAAATGCTCTGTCACTGAGTCTCCATCCTTCATCCTCAGGTTATAAACGTTTTTTTGTAGGAACATTTTGTCCACTAGAAACTTATATTGATACAAAATCCTTTGTTGTAGCTTCTCGAGATACATTAAAAAATACCAAATATGATCTACACAACCATATTATGACGTTTTATTTTTAATTCCACTTCGACCAATCGTCATCTGACATTGTCGTTGGTCTAGTACCTAGATCTACCATGATCCAATCGTGTTTATCCATTAGTAGATCCGCTATATTGAGCTTCCACAACTCAAAACTCTGATCGTTAGATTTATCGATCTTGCAGATCTCCCACTGAATAGGGTCTATCACAGGCCCAAGCAAAAAAACCCTCAGTAGCAAAGGCATCTTCTTGAAGTCAAAACACATCTAATACCAAATGTAGATTTTAACCTTGTATAGAAATTATCTCCGAACGAATTCTTAAACAAAAAATAAATAATATCAAGAGCATGAAACATAAAAAAGATATACAGAAGAATTTTCCCTCTGGATCCTAAAACCGAGACTACCAAATTGATTTTTCATTATATTTCTTGCAATGTTACAACACATATATATACATTATAAATCGCTCATCAACCCCAATCCATTAACCCTCTATTAGAACATAACCATAGTTCCCTTTCCTAAATCTACCAAATAGCATGGACAGAAAACCATCATGCCCAAAACCATGTGTTGAACCCATGCAAAAAACCATAGGTAGGTCTGCCCACGTATTTGTGGAAATAATATAACACACACCCAACACTACCTTTCTCAACCTGTCGACCACAACCATAATAGAATCATGTTTCCTTGATGTCCTTGAAAGACCTATTATGAAATCCATGGAAAGGACCTCCCATTTCCATTCCAAAATCATAATAGGATGAAGGAACCCGGTTGGATGCTTACACCCTGCTTTGACCTATTTGTTCAGTATTTCCATACTTCAACCAGGGACCAAAACACATTTGCATGTGCATCTTATGTGTCCCATTCTGAAGGAATTTTCAATCATTCCATTAGATCATGATATAAAATTATTCCACTGGTGGTTGTACTTGTCAGGTCTGTGTTTTAAAGGTGTTTTTTTGCAGTATTTTCAGCGTAAAATCATGTTCTAAGTATGTTTGTCAGAAGGAGCCCGGAAAGAGCTTTCCAACAGTATATCATACTCCCAAAACTGATTTCTGGATTGGAAGATATGCTTAAATGAATAAATGCCCTAAAACACAACTCTACCCCTTTTCTTTTTATTTCGATGGCCTTTCAAAACTTTAAAATTTCTGACTTTTTATGCATTTTTCACTTTTACCCCAAATTATTCTTAGATTTCCGCATCCTACAAACTCTGATGCGATCGCATCGCATCACAGTTCATGGGCTCCCGATTTACCCACCTCCGATTACAAAACTTCGATGCGATTGAGTCACCTCCGATCGGATCAGAAACATCGCAAGCCCGATCGCATTGCTAATATTTCATTTCACACAAATTTTGTTCTTGCCCTTCTGATTTCCCCAATGCGATGAATCGCATATCACTAATCACATATTTCATTTCCAAGCACTTAAACCCACTCCCCTTCTCGATTGGGATTGTGATTGTTCCCATGGGTCCCACCATAAACCCTTCCGCCTTTTCCCAAACAAAGTGGTTTTTCCTTTGCAAAGTGCGATAGATCGATTTCAAATATTTCTTAAGTATTTTCGCATGTTTTTTAAACTCTGCGCTCTTACCTGCTGATGCGATGAATCGCACATCGCAATCGGAAGTTCCCATAAGTACTTTACCTCCGCTCCCTCTCCTGATTGCGATTTCGATTGTCCTCGGTCCCACTAAAATTTTCTCCCATCGCATCGCAAGCCTGAAATCGCATCGCTCCATTATAAGTTGTTTTCTCCCCTTCCCGATTGTGATTACGATACCTCCCCCGGTCCCACCGAAACCCTTCCGCATTTTCAATGAAAAAGGGGCTTTTTCATTTGTAAAGTGCGAAACTCATTTTTATTTTTTTTATAAAGGCCTTTCCTTCCATCACATAGCTTTCATCTCAATGTTCTTTCTCGACCCGCCGATACGATGAATCGCATGTTGCTCATCACATCCCGCATTTCCTCCACTATATGTCGCAACCCTTCCCTTCCGACTTGCGATTGCGATTTCCTCATAGAACCCATCACATCCCAAGACTCCAATCGCATTTCCTCCGCTATGTGATACTCCCCCTCCCCTCTTTCAATTCCGATTTGTGATCGCAACGCGGGCCCACCATGCTTTCCTTTGCTCCTTTTCACCCAAAAATGGGATTTTTCTTCATTAAATGGAAAAAATTTAGTTTTATTGGTTCCAACGGGAATTTATCGACATAAATGGATTTTCAACAAAAGAAAATAAATAGTCAAGGCCAAGAGCCAAAATACAAACACAGAGCACGAAAACAACGATAAAACGAAGAAATGGTTCTAAATTTGTCTTCGTTCTCCTCTGTTCGAGCAACTACAAATCCTCCAGATGATCAAATGTATTGTTTCTCCTTCTTTTCATGGGCATATTGTTGGTCCTTTCCTATGTTCAGATTTCAGTTTCTGAGGTGGTGAAACAACCCCTCCTTCTATGGATCTACTCCCCTCAAATTTTTTATATTTAATGTAATCCTTCATCATTTGTAAAGGGGGAATAAAGTGTGGAATAAGTTGGAAATCACTGAGGACACTCTGCGCTCCATTTGTAACAGTTTGGATGGGAATTAATAAAGAAATGCATCACTAATTTGTGGGGTCCTTGTGGTATGGATTTTAGCATTTTTCTTTCTTTTGTGTTCATCTATCAATTGTTATGTTTGCCATTCATTTCATTCATATCTCTCTTTGAATTCTTTCAAGATAGATAGGTAGAATACATTCTATAATACTCTGCCTTGGGAAATCATTCAATAGTCGATGTTTTCTTCTGTTTGAAAAGGATCCATATCCTATGCCCTTTTCAGCTCCTCACCAGTCCTAAACATTCCATCATTATTTAAACTGAATTGTTAAAATCCCTGCCTACCTTGCCCCATGAAATACCCTGTATCTCTGATTTAATTCCCCAGTTTCAAACTGCCCAACCCATCAAATCCTACAACCCTGAAAATTTATAAAATAATTCCCTTTTATTATACCTAGCCTAAAATCAGTTTACTTGAGTATTTCATTGAATATTTTTCCCAGAGAGAGCCCTCTCCTGACCTTGTAGGGCTAGCTACAAGGCTGAGTGTGGTTTGAGGTTACCCTGATTTGCCTTATTTTAGCCTAAGGTTCAAATTAGGTGCTAACACTATTTATAGTCAAAACATCTAGCCACAATATCTACCACTTCCTTTCTCATATTCGGTAAGTATTAGAACCTATTCACTACTGTCAATGTTCTATATTGTGCTAGGTGATCGGAATATGGTTTGGCATGAAACTCCCTCAACATAAGATTCTTGAGTTCACCATCATTTGACGCATAGATCTTGTCCCTAAATCTCACCAAACCATCTGTCGTGAGACGATAGTCCAGCTATTAATCACTTGTAACCTCTACATAAGCTCCCTATACTTGTCATCTTACTACAATCCTGTAAATATGTCCTATATGAGCTCACTGCTACAACATGGTTTGAATGCACTTCCCCACTGAGAGCATATGAAAACTTGTTCTCCTTTCCCTTGATGTATATGATCTCAAAGTAACATTCACTAAGGGTAGTCAACCATCTAGTTTGCCTAGTAGTAAAATTTTACTGGTCAAACAGATACCTGAACCCATTGTGATTTCTCATAAGTACAAAACTCCTACCAAGAAGATAATGTTTCCACATCTTCAAGGAATGAATAATAGTTTCCAACTCAATATCACTAGTAATGTAGTTTTTCTCATGCACATTCAAGTTCCTAGACTCATAGCATATCACCTGTCTGTCCTACATAAGGACTTCATCAATATCTCTCTTGCAAGAATGTTTACACACCATACACTCTTTATTTGTACATACATTCTTTAATATTGGAGAGTTGGTAAACAATTGTTTCAACTACTCTAAATTGGTTGTACACCTTAGTCCATCCCAAATTCTTACCTTTTCTATACAATGATGTCATAGCATAGGAAATGCGTGAGAAGTTCCTAATGAACCCGATAGTAACCTTCTAGTCCCATGAATGATCTAACTTGATACATGTTTTTAGGAGCTAGCCATTCCATTATAGTTTTTACCTTTTCTGGATCTACTTCTATGCCTTCCTTGGAAACAACATCCCATAATTAATGTAACTCTGACTGAAAGAAACTAAAGTTTCTAAGCTTGGCATACAACTGATGCTCTATTAGAAATATCAATACTGCTGCTAAATGTTCGACGTTATCTTCCTCATTCTTAGAATATACCAAGTTGTAATAAATGAATACAATAAAAAGCTTGTATAAATAAGGAAGCACCACATTATTGATCAAGAACATAAAATTAGTCGGAACATTATTCAAATCGAATGAGACGACAATGAATTCATAATGCACGTACCTATTCCTAAAATCAGTCTTGTAGATGTCCTCTTCTTTGATCTGTACTTGATGGTATGTCGATCTCAAATAAATATTCAAGAAAATTTCTCCTCGCTTCAATTTCTCAAACAAGTCATCAATCCGTGGAAATGGTTGCATGCTCTTGATCGTCACCTTGTTCAACTACCTCTAATGAATGCATAACCTGATGGCACCATCCTTATTCTTCACAAAAAATACTGGTGCACCCCACAATGATACACTTCGTCTAATGTAGCCTTTTTCAAGCACTTACTTTAGCTGAAGCTTCAACTCTACCAGCTCTGCTGTGCTCATCCTATAAGGTGCCTTTGATGTTGGTGCTACCCCTGTTACCAACTCAATAAAAATGTATACTTCCCAGTGAGAAGTAAAATATGGAATATATACACGAAACACATCCTAAAACTATTGCCAAAATGAATAAATCTTGAATATTTCTGCATCCTCAACATTCTTTCCCTTGTTACCAAAAATCTGAATTGCGAACATCAAACACCCCTTCCTACAACTGTAATTAGCCTGCATATTTGTGACCATCCTCACTGATGTATGATTATTTTTTCCCTACATGTTTTTTTTGTCTCCAATTGTCATCCAAACACTCAATAGAATTATCATAACAATTCACCTTGGTTGTATGAAGATACAACCAGTCCATACCCAACAACACACTATATGATAAAAATGCTAGTACTTTCAAAGGTGTTGTGTAGGAATATCATTAAACTCAAATTCACAAGATATAACCAAGTGACAAAATCTCTTCTCAGTACTTTTAGCCAAATACACTAGCCAAGACTCTTCATGCACTTCCTTTCTCAAGAAACTTATCCACCAGGTCAAGATTAACATAACTATAATTAGATCCTAGATAAATCAAAATAAAAATAACTTGATCACAAATCTGACCATCCATCTCAATAATGGATGTCTGGTGATCCACCTTAATATTGTAAAAAAATGCATAGATCTGAGTAATATTATGACCAACATCCCCAACTTTTTGTGCCCCTTGAGAACTATAAACGGTGAATCCTACCTCCTTGGTACAATGGTTGATCCTTCTTACCATGATATTTTCCACATATCCAACACTGCAAGGATACTCTATTATCACCTATAGTCTATTTCACTCTAGGATATGACCCATGTACCTTATTAACTGTATTGAAATTTTTGTAAGGAACCACATTTTATTTCCCACGTGCTTCTTGAAGTATTCCCCACTTCGATGGCCACTTTCATTTAAATTTCTCATTTCCTTTCAAGCCATATTAAGGTTTAAATTTTCGGTTTGGTTTTTCATAGAGATGCTTCAACTTCCGGATGGATTCCTCTAACGATCTAGGATCATCAAACTAAATATTGTCTCTATCTATTGTTGGAAATCCTCCGATGAATCTTAAAAACTTAGCCTTCTCCTCCTTGAGATGTGGCACACATTTAAAAAACTCCAAGAACCTACTAGTATACTCATAATATATCATAGAACCTATTTGAAGGTCATAAAACTCCTTAGCTCTATAATCTTAGTACATCTCTAATAGGTAATTATTCTTGAATATCTTCACAAAGTCTTCCTCCCAAATTCCGTTCACATTTTTCACATCTTCCCACTATATATATGCTTTCCCTTTGAGACTGAAGGTAACTATATTGTCTTTCATGTTTTTTGAATAGTTCTACAATGTGAAGATTTCTTCATCGCAAGAAACCATGCCTCTGATTCTTCTGACTTATTCATCTCTCCATCAAATGTAGGAGCCTTCACTTTCTTAAACTCCTAAGGTAAATACTCCCTCCTCCTATAATGGTGACGCCAATGATTATTTTGATGATGTCTCCTTGTTGAGGAACTAGAATTATTCCTACACATATTATTCCTCTTGTCAAGTGTACCAATTGATCTGCCACCATAACTGTGTCCCCTCTATACAACCTATATCTAAATGGAGACTTATTACCATATTCTCCATTATTTTTCTCTTTCTTCTCTGGACTGATCCTCAACTATGCATGTTTCTGCAACACTGACAAGCTCTTAAGATACACTGCATTAACCTCTACCTTCTTCTCCTGAGCCATTTCAAGTCTTTCATGTAGCTCAACCAACCTGTCATTGTCTTCTTTTCATATTCTCATGTCTTCCCAGAAGCTCCTCAATGTATCTTCTATACCAGGAGATTAATCTTGTCCTTGTCACCCAACTAATCTATAGGGAGAGTCACAGGAGTAGTAGTTCACCATTTTCCTTGTCATTTTGGATTCTCTTCTTCTTACAAGAGTACCATGTCAGATAAAACAAATATATACAAAAATCATATCCATACCTCAGTGACGTTCAGGGTAGGCTTACCTCATCTGCAAGATCAATTCACATTAGCATGTACATTTATAATCATAATAATATACATGTAATAACATACAAAAATAAGGAAAATCATGAATTTCCATACCAAATGTATACCATTACCCCATCCATGAAAAAAATAACCTTAAAAACATCAGACATGCCCAAAGAGAGAAAAAACTGCTTTGATACCACCCTGTAATGCACCTCCTCCCACATTTACCCACTTTCAATGGCTTTCCCGGGCTAAACATGAGTTAAGGGTCACTATGATAAGACTCAACCTCTTATATTTTCTTCAGGAAATAATGTAAAAACTCTAAGACCCTACTGACTTCCGTCACATGCCACAGATCCTCCAGGAGCAACCCAACCCTTCCAGGTGTCCAACCCTTGAGATAAATCTAGTTTTCCTTATTTTAGAGCCACAATTACTCCCTGGAAAAGGGATCCAAGGGATTACAAGTCCCGAGTTTCTCCCATAGGCCTACTTCCTAGTCATTATGGACTTCTCTGCTAAGTTCTATTCCAACGAATCCAAATTATGAGCCACTTTTTCATGGTGAAGACTCATACCTCTATCAAGAACTTAGTGAAATTTCCAAAGATGATAAATGACATAGAGACAATGCCTGTACAAATGAAAATCTAAAACCAGGACTTTACCCAACCTTTCCTAACCAGGACTAACATTCTGTTAAACATTTGGTAAATATGTAACCTACAGGTCATGAATGAATGTCTGAAGATAAGGGACTGGATACTTATCTGTGGTTTAACAAGAAGGGTTGCTTTCTTGTCACATTAGTCGTCATAATATCAATTAGGTCTTTCATTCATTATTCATTCAGTTACAAGTAAAAATGCAAATAGAGACATTAATGAGATTTTCCATATAACCATGCTTATAACCAACATATAACCCGATAAATAGCCATGAGAGAAAATAAATTAAATCCACATTATAACAAGTACATTACTCATTAAAATAAAGAGGAAATTATCTCTTATTAGACATAGGAAAAAGCCAACTTGGTTCAGAACTTTAACATACCACCCGACCATAGATTGGTTGAACCAATTCTTTCTTTTAGCCAATCACACTCATATCATATCCAAAAAAATAATATGGAATATCATGGATAAACAAATCCAAGAAAAACTAAGGGAATCCTAAGCTAAACCAACTCCACCTTCACCATACCATGATCTCGCATGAATTGGTGCTGATATTACAGAGCCAAATCGAGCTTGGATGCCTCATAAATGCTTCTCCAATACCTTGAGGAATTTTCTCGTCTCCACCCTCAAGCATAACCGTGTATCCCGCCATTATAGGTCAAGTGATTCCTAGGCCTTTGGGTGTTTTCCTGAGACCACATCACCTGGATACAAAGTTTTCTGGAAATATAAAGCTCAAATTGTGAACAACCCCATCACACCATGGCTATCCGAAAATGGAAAGGCTAGTACAAAATCTATTGTACAACCTAGAACAACCCATGCCAATGACAACAAAAGAACCAAAATACTAATATGCAGATACCATGCATGTCAAAACCAGATAGGAATTCATACATGAAACTTGTTACATGCAAGTATTCCTGTTGAAGTTGCTTGATCCAACTCTTCTTTTCTTTATAATTTCTTTCCTTTTATTTCCTTTGATTTCCCTTCCTTTCTTTGTCATTCCTTGCTTGATTTCTTTCTTTCTCCTCTTGGTGCTCTTCTCTTTTTTGATATTATTTCCAAGATTGAACTAGAAAAATATACATTGACTAATGCTCTGAGGTATTTTTACCAATGAGGCCTCTAATTTCTTTAATTTTCCATTATTTTCCTTCATTTTCCTCCTAACATGCAACCTGTGACCTTTCAACTTCATTTTCTCTGAATCTCCTTTATTTTCATAAATAAATGCCAAAAATATTCTTTTTCCTTTCGAAATACTTATCCATTACCTTTGAAAATTTTCTCTTAATCATAAAACACAACAAGTGATGCCCAATAGGATATTTTTCCCAATGTTCAACCTAGAATAAGTGTCCCTTAACCATGGTATTATTTTTCCTTTATTAATTTTTATTACATCAAATTTTAACCTGGGAATGTTACATCAAATTCCCGTTAGCATAACATAAAAAAGAATAACCAGGCATTGTAGCACTTGGTGCGCAAGACAACATAATAGATGGTTTTGCTAAAGAAAACCATTCAAGATATCATTCTACATATGTAGAATAGTGAGGTAGTAGCAACAAGGACATAACAAGATGTTCATAATTCTTAAATGGATAGTTACACAAGATGTTGAGAAATTCTTAAGTAAAATAAATAGACATAACCACAAAATTAGTCTCAAAAGGGTCGTAATCAAAACATCCAGATATTTAGGAAGTGGTTCTAACCCTAAAGGTTTTCTTAAAAAAGAAAGCGGGGACAAAATAATGTAGTCACAACCAATATATACAATTTAGACAAGGGTTGAACCGACCTAAAATTTTTGGGTATATGAATGGAAGAAAGGAATTTGTACAGAAAAAAAAAAAAAAAAGTAATTACAATAGTATACACTTGGTCGCTAACACTCTTGAAGGAGTTAGTGATACGAAAAGTTATTTTTTCCTAGAATGCATACCGAAAGGTTGGGAAGGTGATTTTAATAGAAACCAAAAAGAGATAAACTAAAAAATTACCAATATAATAAATTTTACCATAATCTCTAAGAGGAATAAACCTTGGCGATGACCCAAAAGAAAAATAAAAAAAATAAAAAAACAAACTAAGAAGAGATTTTCACAAGAAAAAAAAGTAATCCTCCACGGTGGTGTAAAGCATACATGTAGAATGGCCAACCATCCATCGTTTTTAACCTCTAATCATGCATCGTGAGGGACCTATGGAGGAAAGCCAAGGATATATGGGTTACAAGGGAGACTTTTATAAATCACATCTACATTGAGGATAATTGTAAACCTATTATACAACCTCAAAGAAGGATGAATCAAAATCTTAGGGAAATTGTGAAAGAAGAATTGCAAAAAATTGCTGAACGTGAACTTCGTTTACCCAATTTTAGATAGTTAGTGTATTTCCCCCTTAGTGATTGTACCCAAAAAAATTGGTAAGTGGAGGGTATTCATTGACTATTGAGAGTTGAATAAATCCACCCTACAAGATCATTTTCCTTAACCTTCTATAGATCAAGTGTTGTATACATTAGTAGGTAAGAAGTATTTCTCATTCTTGGATGGTTCTAGTGGTTAAAATTAGATTTAGGTAGCACCTGAAGACAAAAAAAAACCACATTCACTTGTCCATCGGGAACTTATGCCTACCGAGTAATTCCTTTTGGATTGTGCAATGCACCTGCAACATTCCAAAGGGCACTACTAGGAATTTTTTCTGATCTAATACATGATTTTGTAGAAGTATATATGCATGATTTCACATTTTATGGGAATTCATTTAAAGAAGCTTTATAGAATTTGGAAAAGGTTCTTAAAATATGTAAAGATGAAAATCTTTCATTAATTCATGAAAAATGCTTTATGATTTTTACTAAAGGGATTTTTTTAGGAAATCACATTTCAGGAGATGGAATTAAAGTTGACACATATAAAGTTGAAGTCATCTCCAAGTTATCAATTCCAAGTTGTCAAAAGGATGTTAGAAGTTTTCTAAGATTCACAGGATATTATAGGAGATTTATAGAAATTTTCGCTAAAATAGCATCCCCACTCTTCAAGTTACTTACGAAATATTTCAAATTTAGTCGGAATCCTGATTTCCAATTGGCATTTGAAACTTTAAAACATAAAAAAATTTGAAGCACCCATCTTAAGAGGTACAAATTGGAAATTACCTTTTCATATTTCAACAGATGCTTTAGATACATCTCTGGGAGCTGTATTAGCAAAAAAATATTTTATTCCCTACGCCATATATTACACAAGCAAGAATTTGACTCCCACTAAGTTAAATTACACTATAACTAAAAAAGAATACTTAGCAGTTCTTCATGCTATCTATAAATTTAGAAATTTTATTACCGGATAGGAAACCTTTTCTCATACAGATCACTTTGCAATTATATAATTAATGAATAAATATGTTACTAATGGCAAGGTCACAAGATGGTTATTACTCCTACAAGAATTCAATATCACCATTCTAGACCGACTTGGAAAACTAAACACAGTTGCTGATTTCTTGTATAGAATTCAAAATGTCAAAAATGATACTCGAGTTGAGGATAAGATTCCGGATGAATACCTTTCTACAATAACTACTAAAATTCCTTGGTTTGCAGATATTGCTAATTTCTTAGCGATAAGAAAGTTACCTTCACACTTGTTTCTTATAGAGAAAATAATAATTATTTAGATAAGTGGAAATTTCTCATGGATTAATGATGAACTGTATAAAATAGGTCTAGATCTCATTATCAGAAGGTGTGTATGAGAAGATGAAATGAATAAGATTCTTAAAGCATGTCATGATGAACCCTATGGTGGACACTTTCCTGATAAGAGGAAAGCCTGTAAAATCCTCCATTTAATATATTATTGGCCATCCATATTTAAAGATACTAAATAATATGTCAAAATGTGTGACAATTGTCAAAGAATGGGGAAACCTGTTCCTTCAGATGAAATGCCATTACAACCTCGGGTACTTCTCGAACCATTTGAAAAATGTGCTTTGCAATTTTTTGGACCAATCAATCCACCATCCAATCAAAATAAATATATTCTGGTATGTACTGATTATGTCACTAAGTGTGTAGAAGAAAAAGCACTTCCTTTAGCTAATGAACATTTTGTAGTTAAATTTATTTTTGAGGATATCTTCACGCATTTTGGTGTTCCAAGATAAATTGCGACAGATCAGGGATCCCATTTCAAATCCAAGTTGGTGGAAAACCTTGTGGAAAACTACAATATCAAGAATATAAAATCCACTCCTTATCATCCACGAGAAAATGGTCAAGTAGAGTTTACCAATAAAGTGATTGAAGGAATTATCACTAAGAATATACATATTCACAGAAGATATTGGGTAGAAAGGCTTCCTGAAGCGTTATGGGCCTACATAACTACATGGAGGAATACAATAGGACATACTATTTATGAACTTATTTATGGGAAGAAAGTCTTATTTCCTATAGAATTTAATATTCAAACATTCAAGATGATAGTCCAATTGGGACTTGATTTATCAGAAGCCTAGAAACATAGATTGGAGCCACTTAATGAGCTTGATGAAATCAAGAAAGATGTAGTTCAAAGAACCAGTATATTCTGGCAGCAAAGGTCCAAATGGCATGATAAATATATCAAGGAGAAAAATTTTCAAGAAGAGGATTGGGCACTTTTGTTCAATTCAAATTTCAAAGACTTTCAAGAAAATTTTCAGACTCATTGGCTTGGACCTTATGAGATTGAAAAAGTATTTGACAATGGATTAGTGAGGATAAGGGAAATTGATGAAGGAAGGGTACCTCTTGTTGTGAACGGACATCAATTGAAAGTATATCATAAGCTAATTTCAAGATAATATTTTATGAAGATATTCCAACATAATATTGATATGAAGTTAGTGAAGAATAATCCTTCTTCTTCCCTAACTTAACTTTTATTTTTCCTATCTAAAACAATTAATATATATATATATATAATTGTATAAGTATGAAAACCAATAAATGATTGGCATCCTTATACAGATAATACAACATGAAAATCAGAAATTATGACATCCTATATTTTCCATTCCATTTCAAAAAAATAAAATCCCAAAAATATTTGTTCCCTTTATTTTCTACAATAAGAAGTAGAACCGAACTACATTTAATGTTGCATTTACATTCCATTTTGCAGCAAGTATTCTATTTCGGAGCTCGTATTCCATTTTGGAGCTATATTCCATTCCACAGTCATATTCCATTGTGTAGTTGATTCCACATTATGCAGCAACATTCCATTCTATAGTTACATTCCATTCTGCATATGATTCCTCATTCTGCAGCCAAATTCCATTATACCATTACATTCCATTCTATAGTTGATTCCAAATTCTGCAGCCACATTCCATTTCTACAAGTACATTCTATTCTGCAACTGTGACACTTTTATACAGCCTAGTGAAAAAATGGTGAATACAGGAAATTGAAGAAATACATTTGAAGACCACCATGCTAAAAGGTACTTGAAGAATCAACACCATAGAAACAACAACGAAAGGTTAGTTCTAAAGGTAAATTTGCAAAAAATTATATTAATATCAAGGTCAAAACATTAGCATATATAACGTAGATAATCATATGCTACCTTAACATGTCATCATTTGATTTGATTGGGACTCCTGTCATGTCATAGATCGGCCAGGTCATGTGTGTTATGTTTCATAACGATCCACAATGGACTCCCCCATTTATGATTAATGGTCATGACCTATTATCATAACATAGCCATATAGGTTTCTTTAAAACTGAATCCATCTCACTCACTCATTCCTACAAACCCTCGACGTACTTTATCAGATCTGTAATCCAATTCACTTCATAATAGAGAAGGATAATTTTGAAGGCTAGACTCTTCACAATAAGAGGCATGGGTTTGATAGTCAGATCAGAACCGGTGGTTACAAAATATATCAAGGGATATCCTAATATCATGGAGATGTTTCTGAAGGCTAAATGGCTCAAGTTTATAGAAAAATTTGATGGCTTCCACAAAGAGATCACTAAGTCTTTTGCGAGGTCTTTCGATGGGACAAAAGTTGAGATAGGAGACATCAAGTTCTCAATAACTGAGGCATTCATAGCTGAAGCCACAGAACTCCCAAGGGTTGGTGAAAGCTAGTTCAAAAAAAAAGAATATCACAGTGAATCATGGATGGTTGTCCTAAAAAATCCAGGTATGAATGCTTATGTTTTCAAAAAGGGTATTTCTAGCTCAACACTCAAGAACAAGTGGAGGAAGATGCTTTTAATTCTGTAGAAATTTATCACCTGTGAAGGCGTATTTGGTTGCATGTATGTATATCATATTTGATTTTTGATAAATTTCTTAGAGAATGGTGAAATCCAGAGAAGCCTAAAGAAGACAAGACCAGAAAGAGTAGAAGAAAGAAGATTGACACAAACATGGAAGAAAAACCTATATCTCCACTTCAACAAAATGATGAAGAGCTCATCTCTGTAGAGATAATAAAGAAAAAGAATCAAGGTAAATTTAATACAGGAGGTAGAAAATATAAGAGGAGCAAGGTTACAATTGGAGAAATGTAAATCCTCCATAGTTGATAAGGATATACAGACTTTGAGGTTTGATGAATAAAACACTTCCATGAGAGACAATGTTTGTAAATTTAGAGGAAGAACCTCCAATACCATCCCCTATTAGTATTTCTCCTCTACATAGCCTTGAATATTTTCATGTACATAATTTTGAAGGTAGTCCGAATAGAATATCTCCAGGAATAGACCCAGTACAGCAAGAGATATATGATTAGATAGAGACACCAGAGAAGAGAAATGAAACAATGAATCCAGAACCTCATATCAATCAACAAGAACCTCTAGTTGATACTCTTAAACAATAAATCTATGAAATAGAGATATTGGATAGTCAAATTAAAAAGAGAACGAAGCTTTAAAGCAAAAAAACAAATTGGAGAAAGAGATTAGTGATAACACCATCCCACACTTAGGACTGTGGTACAAAAATAATAGGAAGTTAAAAAGAAACAACAAATCACTAAAAAAGGTAGTCATCAATATCAAATAAAAGCTCCTTATGAGAAAGCCCAGGATGGAAATCAATTCAAAGAAAATCAAAAGGAGAAAAATCGATGTATTAGTAGAAGTGTATGAACAAATGTAGTACGAAAGGAAAGTTCAGAATTTGTGTAAATTGCATGAGGACATGCAATGATTTCTTAGTGGGGGTATGTTGAACCTCAAAATTTTCCTTTTGTTTGATATCCTTTGTCACCCTTTTTCCTTACATTATCATAAGTCCATACACTCCAATCAATGATAAATGTCATGCTTTATCTCAGGGAATGCATTAAAATGATTTCTATGTTATATTCTGATGTTCTTGTTATTTGAATGAATTTTTGTAACTTAGCTACCAAACGTGGCCTATTTTTTAGCTAATCGTTGGTTCAACAGCTACTTTTATGGTTTGACAAGTTCCAAGGATAAAATAGAGGAAAAAGCCACATGGACATCTCTAGAATTATTCACACATGGATTTTGTCCTATGTACTCGATCGAAATTGACAGAAAAGGATGCCTGTGATTGTGGTTAAAGTCTGGTCAAAGGATGTAAGCCGAGAGAAAATAACTCTTGATTTTCTCTGACGTAGCAAATCAAAAGTTAACTAGTTAGAATCTAATTCTATGTTTTAGTTAGAATAGGCATCTGTAGGCATAATTGGCTCATCACAATTACGTTTTATTTTAATTAAATAATGATTATGCAAAGACCGAGTAGTAGTTGTAGTTTCTGAAACACTGTGTATTGTTTTAAACTCTGTTCTTTTTGTAATACAAGGATCGTGTTCATGGTTCCATTATCTGCTTAATTCTTATATAATCAACTAGTATCTCAACCAATTCTGTTATAGGGGGGCCCTGCACACGAGGAGGTTTTTTGTTAATTGTTTTAGTTTAATTATTTACTCTGTTTTGTCAATTTCCTGAGTACATTAATATAGTGTTGTAGCTTTTAAATAAGTATCATAGAATTAAGTCATGAATTTTTTCTTAGCATAAATGATAGAATGAATGTGTAATATTTTCTTTCCTAAAACATCTCAAGGAGGTAGATTCATCTATCTTCCAATTGGGTTTAGCTTGACACAATAGAGCTCACAGTTTTCTAGTTTCATTTCATGTTACATTATTTACTTTCCTAGATCAAATCCTCAGTTCATTCTATAATTGGATGTTCCTAAAGATCAGGCCAAGAAGGTGACTTGTCATACTTCCAAATTGGGTGCTCGAATGTTCAAGCTATGCAATCATTGAGATTTTATTTTACATGATTTTACATTGTTTTCTATATTAAGATCCTCATTCAATTATATAATTGGGTGTTCCAAAAGATCAGGCCAAGAAGGTGACTTGCCATACTTCCAAATTGGGTGCTTGAATGTCTAACCTGTGAAATTATTGATTTTTCCTTTACATGCTTTAATTTCTTTTCTAAATTTTAAAAACTAAAGTATAATCGGTTGCTTGTACATCATTTCAAGAGGGTTATTATATCATACTTCCGTATTGAATTCTGGAGTGATTGAACATACATTAGTTGATTTCCTTTAAATGCTTTAATTTCTTCCAGAGACTTAAATTTTCAAAACTAAAGTATAATCGGTTTATTGTATATCATTTCAAGAGGGTGGTTATATCATACATCCATATTGAATTTTGGAGTGATTGAACATACATTAGCTGATTTTTTCGAATATACTTTCATCTACAGTATCATTGCAATTTCAAATTTTAGTTATAAGATTCATATCTATGGAATAGGACTAATGTTAAATTAGAATTCATTAGTATAGACACTCTATTTTTAGATCACATTCTAACCAGTCAATAGTTTTTGGTTCATTTTTATGAAAATTATTTTAACTTAAGAACCCTTCCTTTTCTTCCTTCTTTCAAAGTCAATTTTACACATTCAAACTTCACTAGATTTAGTTAACTCCTTTTATAGTCTTTATTTTTTAGATTAACATTTAGAAATAAAGAACAAAACCCCAAAAAAAATATAAAAATATATATATAATGAAGTAAGAAAAATGTTATCTGAGCACATATAGTGCATCACACTCCATAAGATTAAAAGCCTCGATTAATCGTTTATGTAATCAATTTAAGACATTAAATTGACTAAACAACCCTATAAATGATATTTGCTTCAGAAAATTTCTCACACTTGTCCATGATGATGTGCTAAGGTTGGGAGAGTGCATCTCTACAGATGCTTCTTTAATCCACAGGATTAGGGGTCTAGATACTAAATGACATGACCTGATTGTTGATTTCAGTGGTAAGGTGTAGGAGAAAACCATTGCAGATCAAATTGAAAAAGAAAGATAATGTCACAAGGAAGAGTTGGGGTTTTGTTTTTTATGAAATCAATGAACCAATAGTGCAATTTGGTATGATCATCTTGGCTTTCAAGATGATGTGCAAGTGCAGAAACAAGGAGGTGCCCACACATGTCATTGTGCTCACTGGCTAGTGTGAAAAGGGTGTTATCTACAACTAGTGAAACTATCTCTGTAAAGAATTCCTTCAAAATGTGTGCAAGGACTAGGAGAAGGCAAGCATTTCGAATATGATTGGATTTTATTATTGATTGTGCTAATTGGGTGGAAGACACTTGAAGACACTCATTTCCCAGAAATTGAGAAGAAGATGTGAGATGTTGCATGCTATGATACCTTATGGAACTCTTCAGACCCGGTGTGCACCATAGAAAACAAGATTTTTGGGTTTTATATGATGCTACTTTGAATCAAGCAGTGCAGTCAAAGCTGTGACTGTCACCCGTTTTACATGAAAAATACAAAATCGTAGCTGAATTTAAAACTAAATTTCAAAATTTACGCATCCGTGCAAAGGGCATCGTAGAAGGATTATGGTATGAGTTACCATATCTGGTGACAAAAAATGATTTACTGGGAGTCATGGTTGAATGGACGCCAGCCTGGTTATCACAAATCACCCCACCTAAGGCTTGCACTACCTCTCAGACAAAAAAACCAACGGAGAAAGGAACGTAGGAAGTAACAAATAAGGTGACCGAGAAAGAAGAAACACCAAAGACGACTGGCAAGACCATCGACACTGAAAATAAATAGCACTAGGAAAGAATGGATCTGCGCTAAAGAAAACAGGGGAAGTTGCAACATCTAAGGGAACCAAGTGTGGCTCTTAGGCCATTGGAGGATCGAGAAAAAGGAGGAAGGGTTCTAAAGAGGCAGGGTAGGAGGTCCTGACGCTGACAAATTATGATCTCCATGAAATATCCTACATTGTCACATCTGTAATTGAGGATTGTTGGATAGATATGGTGGTGTAGTAAAAATCTGCATTGGATCTTGTTCAAGTGGGACTGCACCAGATGAAGGTACAGGCGAGCCAGAGTAGTGCGCATGTCATGAGCGCACAATTATTAAACATTACTCTACCAACCACCGGGGATGACTTCTTAGTCCAAATTCCCATGCCAGAAATTCAGATGGACGCCACCCAGCGTGCCTAATTCAGGGGCTCAGGTTATATAATATTAACCTTCCTCTGTTACCTCCAGGAAAATTACAGTTAATGCACTCAATGATCACAAATAATCTTTAGTAAAAAGAGGCTACCACACAAAATCATACTATGGAAGCCAAGCAGTAGGTCGAGTAATCATACCAAGAGAAGAAAAAATCAGAAGCAGCTTTTCGAGAAGCCGAAGCCCAACTCGTTGCGCTAGAGGAAAAGAGACACCAAGTTTCTCGGGATCTTCGAGCTGTCCTGACCATGGTTGCGCCCGAGGAGAAGTTATAAGGATTGGCTTCCATGGTGAAAGTAGCTTGTACTGAGGTGGAAATGGTCATAACAGAATATGTGAAGCAGCTCGTAGACCTTGAGAAAATGTTGCAGCTGAGACTCCTCTAGAGGTTCGCACGCAAAGAGGAGCCAAAGTCAAATAAGCTCGAGATAGTATATATATTGCGGTCACCAAGTGTGATAATTTGTTATATCCAGTCTAAAAATGATCCAGTAGCTCAGTAGCAAGGCGATGCCCTCCACCACAAGGAGGAGTAGTTTGAGGAAATTAGAACAATGGTGCTAACGTTGGCTCTTACTTAGTAGCTCGCTCATTTGGAGGAGTGCAGAACAATATAAACAGAAATTGAAGAATTGCTTCGGAAGGAACAAATGTTGGAAGAACACATGCAAGCATGGGTAGAATAAGTGCTTCAACTTTCAAAAATGTTGGATAACACTCTGAAGACAATCCAAAAAACTTAGAGCAGCATAGAGATGGCCACTGAAGGGCATACCATAGAAAATTTGGTCGAACAAGCATATGGCGTTGCACTGCAAAGTTTAGAATTGGTGCTCCCTCTCAAATATTTTGTCATCACGCTTTACGCCAAGATCAAGGAGAAGGTGCCACAGTGACTTGGGATGAGTCACATGTTTATGTTGGGGGCTTGTTGGATTGGGGTCACCTGAGGCACAATTTTAATGTAATTTTGTACAATTTTGTATGTGCGCGTTGTTGGGTATGTGTTATATTCTTTCCACGACTAGCCCACGCGATGTACGTTGCGCCAGGCACAACAGGGGGGTCACAAGGGGGGAGGCAGCCCCCACTTTTGGGGTTCGGAGGGAAAATTTATTTGGTGTGCGGACCCATTCAAAGGCGTACCCACCCATGTTTTGTGCATGATTTTGCACATGGTTTTGGGGTACGATGGTTTTCAGCCCCTCATATTTTGTAGATCCGATCAAGGGAACTACGGTTATGTTCTAATCTAGGGTTAATGGATTAGGGTTTATGTATGCTTCGACATGTATATATATGTGTTGTAACACTAAAAGGAATATAATGAAAAATCAAGCTGGTCGTTCCAATTTGGGATCCAGGGGAAAATCTTTGTGTTTATCTATTTTATGTTTTATGCTCTCGCTATTGTTTATTTTCTGTTATAAGATTTCTGTGTAGATAATTTATGTTCAGGGTTAAAACCTACATTTGGTATCAGAGCTATTTCAGCTTCAAGCGGACGCCTTTGCTGCTGAGGGTTTTTTGCTTGGGCCTGAGGTAGACCCTGTTCAGTGGGAGATCTATAGAATCAATTCTTGCAGTGAAAGAATATGGCGAGTGGCGGAAAGATAGAGATCAAGAAATTTAATGGTCGGAGTTTTGAGTTATGGAAGCTCAAGATGGAGGATTTGCTGGTGGATAAATATCAGTGGATCGCGGTAGATCCGGGTACTAAACCAACGACAATATCAGATGAAGACTGGAAGAAACTAGATCAGAAGGCTAAGAGCAAAATATGGTTGTGTGTCTCAGATTCAGTATTGTTGAATATATCTGGGGAAGCTACGGCTAAGAATTTGTGGGAAAAACTTGGGACTTTGTACCAATCTAAGTCTATGGTGAATAAGTTGTTCCTGCGGAAAAATCTGTATAACCTGAGGATGAAGGATGGAGACTCGGTGACAGAGCATTTGAACGCCTTCAATACTATGGTAAGTTAGCTGTCATCTGTTGATATTAAAATATCAGACGAGGATAAGTGCATCATTTTGTTGTGTTGTCTACCAGATTCATGGGACAGTCTGGTTATTGCAATAGGTAGCAATGAAACTACCTTGAATTTTGATGACATTGTCTCAGCCTTGTTATCGGAGGAAATGAGATGGAGAAATATGGAGGGCTAGAATGGAGATGCCTTATATGTACGAGGAAGGTCCCAAAACAGAAACAAGAATAAGGTTTCGAGTGGGAGATCCAAATCTAGATGGAGATCTAAATCTCCTGGAAAGTTTGTAAAGGTATGTTGGAAATGCGGAAAGGAAGGGAACTACAAAAAGTACTGCAGATATAAAGCTCCTAGGAAAGGAAAGGGATTTGATGATGCTCCTTCTGCAGAGGCAAAAACCACCTCGGATGAAGGTGGGGATGTGTATTTGGCTTCTTCTTCAAATAAACATGTAGATCATGAGTGATGGTTGATTGAATTAGGTGCATCCTTTCACTTCTCTCCCCATCGAGAGTGGTTCTGTGAGTATGAGAAATATGATGGTGGTGATGTCTTCCTAAGGGATGATAGGAAGGCCAGAATCATCGTACGTGGAAAGGTCAAGATGAATCTGCAAGGTGGAAGGATTAGAACACTTCTTGGTGTTGTGCATATTCCTGCATTGGCTAGAAATCTGATTTCTGTAAGCAAGATGGATAATGCAGGTGTAAAAATAGTGTTCGAGAAAGATCCTTGCAAGATGGTCCGGGGAGCACTGGTGTTAATGTGGGGAGTTCGAACTGGAACTCTGTACAAGTTACAAGGTAGCACTGTTATTGATGGGTGTAATAGTTCTATGGTTCCTGAAAGTGGAGCGGAAAGCCTAGCTGTATCTGGAGAAAAGACCATGCTATGGCATCAAAGGCTTGGACATATTGGAGAGAAGGGCCTTCGGATACTGCATAGAAATGGTATGGTAGAAGGTATGTTTAATTTTCCGGATTTCTAAGTTTCAGAACATTGTGTATGGTAAGCAGAATTGGGTGAGTTTTTCCTTCTGGTGCTAAGAGGGTGAACAAGATGTTGACCTTGTTGTTGTGCACAAGTGATGTGTTTGGACCTATGTCAATTCCATCACCGGGAACTTCAATGTGTTTATCTATAGACACTTCTCAAGGAATACATGGATATAGTTCTTAAGGAAGAAATCTGAAGTCTTTGACAAATTTAAAGAATTGAAGGCTCGGGTGGAAAACCAGACACAGAAGAAGATAAAGGCGCCGAGGACAGATAATGGTGGGGAGTTCTGCAAGAAGGAATTTGAAGAGTTCTGTAAGAAGTGTGGTATATCACGGTAGAAAACTACTCCATACACACCTCAGCAAAATGGAGTTGCAGAAAGAATGAATAGAACACTGATGGAAAAGGCAAGAAGCATGCTCAGTGGTATCGGGTTAGGACAAGAATTCTGGGCAGACGCAGTGGAGACTACATGTTACTTAGTTAACAGATCACCTTCATCAGCGTTGGAGGATAAGACCGTGATAAGACCCCACATGAGGTATGGACTGGTAAGAAACCCTCTATTTCACATCTAAGGGTATTTGGATGTGATGCATATGTACATGTTCCAAAGGAGAAAAGGACCAAGTTGGATAATAAATTTGAAAGGTGCATATTTATTGGTATAAGGATGGTTTAAAGGGTTACAAGCTTTAGAACCCAGAAATAAGGAAGGTTGTGTACAGCCAAGATGTGGTGTTTAGAGAGGTGAAAGATGTTGTTACACATGAAGTCCTACCAAAGGAACCTGAGAAGATAGAGTTTTAGCTAAAGGAGGATGAATCAGACTTGGCTGAAATGAAGAAGACTCCGTAAGAGGAAGAGCCTACAACCCAAAATGGAGAAGATCACTTTGTTAGAAGGCAATCAGAAGGTATATCCATCCGTTGTCTGTGTCATGCCTCCTTAACTAACACTGATGATGATCCCATAACTATCAGGGAGGCAGTGGATTTACAGGATGGAAAACTCTGGAAGGAATCCATGGTTGATGAAATGGCATCCTTGTACAAAAATGAGGCCTGGGATCTGGTGCAGTTGTCGGCTAGAAGGAAGCCCATTGGGAGAAAATGGGTGTTTAAGAAGAAGATGAATGTAAAAGGCAAGGTGGAGAAATACAAAGCTCAGTTGGTAGCAAAAGGTTATTCCTAGGTGCCGAGAATTGATTTTGGTGATATTTTTTCTCCTGTTGCCAAGGTTACTTCTATTAGATTACTTTTATCTATTGCTGCTGCATTTTATTTTGAGATAGAACAGATGGATGTGAAGACAACATTTCTTCATGGGGATCTATAAGAGGAGATCTACATGAAGCAACCTAAAGGCTTTATGGTGAAGGGTAAGAAAGAACTGGTATGCAGGTTGAAGAAGTCTCTGTATGGGTTAAAACAGTCATCAAGGATGTGGTATCAGAAATTTGATACCTATATATGGGGACTTGGCTTCACCAGAAGAAAAGGGGATCACTGGGTTTATTTTAAATTAATTGGCGACCGTGTTATTTATTTGGTCTTGTATGTGGATGATATGTTGTTGATTGCAAATGACAAAGAAATTATCCAATATTTGAAGACCCAAATGTTCTCCAAATTCGACATGAAGGATATTGGTGCTGCAAACTATATTTTGGGCATGGAAATTCTTCTCCGACAGTATCGGAGAAGAGGAGGACTGTGTGTCCAGAGGAAGTGTCGAGACTATATTGCGTAGGTTCAATAAGTATAGTGGATAGTAAAACCAAAGGAATTTTCCTATTCGTACGTGTAAAGTCATTCACGAACAATGTCCCAAGACAAGAAGAAGAGAGGATATGTCCCATGTTCCATATGCAAGTGCAATGGGTAGCCTAATGTATGAAATGGTCTCCACTAGACCGTACACGTGCTGGCGTGAAGTGAGTATTGAGCAGGTTTATGTCAAACCCAGGAAAGGAGCACTGGACAGTAGTGAAGCGGGTTTTCAAATATTAATGTGGCACTAGTGATTATGGCTTGTGCTACCAAGGAAGAACAATATTGGAAAGAATGTTGGACATTCGTGGTTTTGTTGATGCATAATAGGTTGGAGATCCGGACCAAAGAAGATCTACAAGTGGGTATGTGTTTAGCCTATTTGGAGGCGCAGTCAATTGGACGAGTAAAAGACAGTGTGTAGTGGCTCTTTCAACTACAGAGGCAGAATACATAGCATCCACTCATGCAAGCAAGGAAGCAGTTTGGTTGCAGAGATTGTGTTCAAGTATGGGGTTGGTACAACAAGATATAAGGATATACTGTGATAGCCAAAGTGAAATTTTCTTGGCTAAGAACCCTGCTTACCATTCAAAGACAAAGCACATTGATGTTCAATATCACTTTGTTAGAGATATGGTTGAGGCTAAAAGGGTGTTGCTGGTAAAGGTGGATACTTTGAAGAATGTTACAGATGCATTGATGAAGTCTGTGAGCACTCAGAATTTCTCTTGGTGTAGAGAAAAAATGGGTGTGGAGGAATTGGCCCAATGACTAAGCTCTCCTATGGCCCCTTATGGAAAGAAAACAACAAATGGGAGAATGTTGGGTATGTGTTATATTCTTTCCACGACTAGCCCCACACGATGTATGTTGCACCGGGCACAACAGGGGGTTCGCAAGGTGGGAGGCAGCCCCCACTGTTAGCGTCCGGGGCAGTGCCCTTGAATTATTTTTTTTGGTGTGCAGACCCATTCATAGGCATACCACCCATGTTTTGTGCATGATTTTGCACATGGTTTTGGGGTACAATGGTTTTTGGCCCCTGATATTTTGTAGATCCAGTCAAGGGAACTATGGTTATGTTCTAATCTAGGGTTAATGGATTGGGGTTTATGTATTCTTCGGCATATATATATGTGTTGTAACACCAATACGAATATAATGAAAAATCAAGTTGGTCGTCCCAATTTGGGATCCAGGGGAAAATTTCTGTGTTTATCTGTTTTATGTTTTATGCTCTCGCTATTTTTTATTTTCTGTTATAAGATTCATGTGTAGATAATTTCTGTTCAGAGTTAAAACCTACACGCATTGCATAGTTGGGTGAAGGGGCCTTATGGCGGTCAAAACCTTTAATTTTGATGTAAATCGGTTTAAGGGTAAACCATGGGCCTCAAACCATCATTTAAGAGGATAGTATATGCACGCTACGTGAATATAAATAGATAGATAAAATCTAATATAAGATCAGAACTAAGTATGATATGATATTATGATATATATGTGTCTGTAATACATTTTAAGGGTTTTTCTGGGTTGGGTTGAAAGGCTCATGTTGACTATGTGCGCCAAAACCTAGTCCTGGTTGTGTGCAGACTCTGCTAGCTATGTATGCAGAAGGCTTTTGTAAGGGAAAGTATAATGTATTGAAGGGTTTTGAAGATTAATATAAAGGATAGATTTTGGGGCAAGGAAAGAGGTTGTGGTACGAGGTTTATAGAGTTTTAGGACATTCACCCCAAACTACCCCATGTTGTAGAAATATGATACTTTTGTAAGGAATCATTTTTGTGATTTTTTCAAGTTAGTGGGACATGATATTCAACACTGAAGTGCATTGGAGTTTACGAGGGAGTGCACCATGGATTCTTAGAAAGTGAAAGAAGGAAAGGAAGGAATTGAGCATGCCTACAATGATCTTGAACCATATAATTAGCGAGGAAGAGGTTAAGGAATGATGGGAAAAGGACCTAGAGGAGCAATTTGAGGAAGAGGAGAATTAGGAAGTGGTAGAGGGTCAATTATCTACTATAAATGTGGATAACTAGAACATATTGTAAGAGATTTATAAAATCCTTGCCCAACTTGCACCTATTGTAATGCACTAGACCATGCAATATAATATTATCCCCAGTTGATTATGAACTGGAAAGATAATAAAGGACAAAATATTCAATTTATCACTATTGAAATTCATAGAGACCAATTGCATATGGGTCTAGTTATGCATGGAGGCACAATTACTAGGAGGATTTCATAAAACAAGCCAAGACAACTCAACAATGGGTAAGGAAAGTTGAAGCTCCTATTCCAAAATTTGGTCCACTTAAAGAAAATACAACATATAAGGAAGCATGTTGAGGATTTGTTGCATTAGAATTTTGAATTCTAGAAGATACCCTTGTGTATGATATGCCTCCCATTTATGACATAACAGCTACCACAAAGAATGATGTTGAGGGAATTCCTATTAAAACCTTCCTAAAAATATGTTTAGACCTCATGAAGGATGAAAGTACACTATAGAAGATTTTCATTACTGGAAATTTCAGCCTGAATGTGGCCAACTTAATAAATACAATAAAATAAGAGTCACAAATGTTGGAGGGAAAAGACGAAAACTACTTTTGTTATTGTATTTTTGGATTATCTCCTTGAATGTTTATTCACATTTTAGGTGTAGACACCCATTGCATGCATAATTTAATTTCACATCCAATGAGTACCCATTATCCATACTTTTGAGAATACCCACATTGATAAAAATTGAAGATACATTAAAAAAACAAGTTCAACACAAATTTTTAATGTACGCTCAATTTTTATCAATGCAGGTCTTCTAAAAATTATGCATAATGGGTACCCATTGGGTGTGGAATTTCATTCTAAATTCTACAACTTTTTACACTTGAAATTGGAGTAAACCAATAAGGAGATAAGCCAAAAATACAATTGAAAAGGAATTTTTTCTTCTTTTCCCTCCAAAATATTTACATGTACCTATTTTTAAATATAAAGTATTTTGATTGGTTTTCATATTATGACATGCATATTACATGAAAATTTGATGGGAACTTTTAGGTTGAAATTTCCTCAAATGAAAATTTGTAGATTATTACACCAAAGAAACCAAAGCAGTGACAATTCACACTCCATGACACATAGTTAATGTGTTTCTTCACAGAAAAATGACAAGTCAAGTGTTCAAATTCAACATGCAAGTAGTGGATTATGATATTGAAAACATTATTCTATATTTATGATAAGATGTAAACATTACTACAAATAAAACATGGGAAATGATGGAAAAACTCAAACTGACTTGGTATCCTATTAAACGGAGGTTGGAAAACCAATACATAATATTCCCCATTAGCAGGTTCTCTAATATGGTAGTGGATATAGATGGAGTTAAGAATTTTGTGTATTCCGATGTCATAAAAATAGTGAAACACACTGATCAATATATCATGGTGTTAGAAATTGAGTATATGTTTGATAATTGGTTTATTTTATATTTTAAAAAGAGAAAGATGATATTTTATTCTCGAGGTGTTACAGTAATTTAGCCACTACATCCCATGGAAGGGGATAGATATGTGGAACTTGTATGGCGTGTATAAGATGTAGAAGATTTGTATCATATTTATAATATAACTACATGGATGGAGGAATATTTCAATCCTACTATGGATAGAATATTGTGTTTTCATAGTATCATTTCCTACTCATTATATTCTAAAGTGGCTTTGGAGAACTGGTAGAAATTTAATTCGGTGTCAACTAGGAGGTGTTCGCACGTTAGTCATATTTTGCATTGCAGAGAGATTGAGGTGCAAAAACATGAAAGGTATGATGGTTTATCTTATACCTTATCCTTTATACAATAATTTGAATTATATATACAAAATAATTTAATAACATTAGTTTTAGATATTAATTTAAGACAAAATCTAGTGCTTTGGTGGAATATGCACAATAATAACATACTAACCTAGTGGAAATGTAATCATTTACTATGTATTCACTTTGGTTCCAAATCAGATA
Source organism: Pinus albicaulis (assembly GCA_034641835.2). Taxonomy (NCBI): domain Eukaryota; kingdom Viridiplantae; phylum Streptophyta; class Pinopsida; order Pinales; family Pinaceae; genus Pinus; species Pinus albicaulis. The sequence continues at coordinate 866,836,114 of CM076581.1, read as the reverse complement.
TTGGAGTAAAATACACGATGTTGGACTGCCAAGTGACCCATTTGAAGAGTTGTGTTCTTGCCTAGAATAGGGTAACGATACAACAAAGGGACTAGGTACACAAGTCGATACATTCCTTCAATGCCATTCCAAAGAATTTGTATGTTCAGAAAGAAGTGCAAATAGAAACAATAGTGTGTGAAGACATGACACAAGGCTTCAAATCCATATTCATATGTGTATCTAAGGATGTTTGATTTTAAAAATCACTGAAGTTATTGAAAGGTAAAATCTTTATGCCATAGTGTTAGAATGCATGAAGGAAAGTACCCCTACGTCCAACAAATAATAATTCACAAAATGTGAAATAATTTATGGAGTGCTACAATATTGGAGAAAGAGTTTATGATAATTAATACTAGAGAAATATGAACATTATATAAAAATAAGGAGAGCACATAATGCTAACACTGAAGTTGGAAGAAGAAATCAATTCTAAGCTCGTTGAGACAAAGAAAGTGGATGTTTGTAGTTTGGAGAATAAACATTTTTCCATTATAAGATATTATTGGGATGATAAAATAATGGGAAAAGTGGCTAAATTATTGAGAGAATATCAATACATATTCCCCAACACTTTTTCATAAATGAAGGGGATAGAAAGAGAATTGCAAGTGATGAAGATCTCCTTAAAGCCATATTCTAAAGAGATTGAACAGACACCTTATAGGTTCAAACAAGTTTACAAGAACAAATTGAAACAAGATTTAGATAGAATGTTGGAGGTAGGAATAATTGATCTAGTGGATGAATCCAAGTGGATTATTCCCATTGTAGTATAGAATAAAAAATATGGGATATCATAATCTGTGTAGACATGAGTGATCATGTTCTCAAAATTATGCACAAAAATTAAATTTGTTGGAATGGTGTGCAGCCTAAACAACCACGTAGATCTCCTTGTTCTGAATCCGGTGCAACTCGATCTGCCGAAACTGACTCTATATGCTTCCAGAATCCTATTTTGTCCACATTTTCAAACAAGAATTTTTTTTGAAATAAAAATTATAGGAAAATTCCAGTTAGCAGTCCATACTACTGATTGGGCATGCCCATGTGGCGGATTGACAGGGTCAATAGATTTTCTTCAGCGAATTAAATTTTTCCAAGTGGAACTACCTAGTTTTTTTGATTTGGCATGTTTCAATTCAGTGTTATGGAGGCCAATCACAGGCTTCCATGTGGCCCAGTGAGGAGATGCCATGTGGCAGCCTAAGGTTCACCAAAATTGGGTCAACGTTCAAGCAAAGACGACGATGGTAAAACCTGCAACCTCCAAGAAACGAGCACCAAGCCTTAACCAATGCGTTATCGCATTATGTATTAATAGAATATGGTGTTGGGTTTGGTTTACTATTTTGGGTGGGAGACTAGCCCCACGTCCCCCCCCACCCCCAACCTAACCATAACCGTTAACATATATGCCAACCTCTATTTGACATACCGAGACAATGACTGTAACTACTGCAGTGCCAGGACCGTCTGCCTAACTTCCTTCCTATCCATCAATGTAACCACCATCACACTAACCTCCAACGATTAGCTAAATTCCTCACATTTTTTTAATAAAAAAAATATGAAATGTGTTGAAACCATATAGTTAGAAATTCAGACTTTAGGCATTAACGGGAAAATTATTCCCCCATAATTTCACCCGGTTTTTCGAAAATTTGGTGCTCAATTAGAGAATTTTGGGGCGAAAATGTAGGTTTGGTGCTGGATTTGGATAAATTTGTGGAAAGGTTAGCACCAAAACATGGAGACGTCATGACTTACATAGTTTTTTTATGAAATTTGAGAAAAAATATTCTACACAGGAATTTTTGGGCATTCCGGAGCCATTGGAATAAGTTTTAGAGTTATTTGAGCATTGTAAAAATATGTAATGACAGTCTTGAGCATAATAGAATAAGGTCAATACATTGGAAGCGCGACCAAGGAGATGTAGCCCATGCGAGGTTAAGTCCTTCATCATGTGTTGTTGTGATATTGATTATGGTGATTTTAATTTAAGTTAGATGTTGTTGTTCAATGTTTTGTTTATGTTATTTTTCTCAAAAAATTCACAAAAAAACACATTAGAACTCATGGTTAACTTAAAATTTACCTGATAATCCTCAAGAACTTTGTTTATATTATGAATTGGAATTTAGCACAACAAACAATAATTTTCCCATTAAGATCAAGTTAGTATCATAGCATTAGGTTTACTTGTGCAAGGAGGATCTAATTGTTTTACAAATATTTAAATTCCTAAAAGGTTCAAGCTCAAGAGACGAGTAGGAAAGCATGTGGGTGTAGGTTCTCTAATTTGAGCAAGGATAAGGAGGTCACAGTTTCCAAAATATCCACCAAAAGATTCACCTCCAGTTGCAGTAGAATCTTCAGTAAACGTGACAGCAATAAAATTAAATCTGGGCCCCCAAGGAGAGCTGGTCTCAATGTAGCTCTGTCAACTTTTCCCTTGAATTAACTCAGTTCAATTTTCACGTAGTCTTCCTCAATTCTTTTGTGATTTTATTTATCAATTTTGGAGAAATTTACAAATAAATACATTCAACAAACTTTGGAGATTTAAAAGTATCCGCGAACTTTAATTCTCTCGTCGAACCTTATACTAAGTTCGTCACCCTTCAGTATCTTATATTAATAACCCGACGCTTTTTAAATAAACAACTTTAGGCCTCAGGCTCACCATACAATGCAGATTTTAAAACCTTTTAAATGCCATACCTTGGCTTATCTCCCAAACATATCCGAGGGCAATCATCGTTCGATAGCTAGCCTCCAGATCGGACGGCGTACACAGATATCGCGCTGCCTCCTCAGTCGATAGTTAATGCGCGATGAGGGCGGTTTTGGAAACCTGCCTTATGCCACATGTTCTCCAGTCTATGGGATCTATCCAAATTCTCAAATACAGCTTATCCCGCAAAGGCAGTGCGATCAAACTACTCCAGTTTTTTAACAGTGATCGACCGGGGTCTCACCCGGGTTATCACTACTCCTTGTATGCTCTCCGGTTCACTAACTCAGGTTCAACTCTCGGGATATCATTTTCAGTTCACAACCAATTGAACTATTTCTTTCTAAGAGGGGGTTTCATTACCAAGGGAAAGAGCTCAACGACCACAACCATATGCAGACCTCTTCTACGAGTGGGAATTTCAACAAATCTTGCAGCAGATACCTTTGCGAACTCACAATGTAAGTCTATTACAAGGTGGAATGCATTCGGTTATGGCTTCCTCTAGGGATTTAATTCAATAGAGCTTGTTAGGAGAATTCAAGAGAAAACAATGGACAGAGAGATGCGAAGATTATACAGCAACTCTATTCAACAATTCTACACAGAACAATGTTCAATCACCTCGCAATTAAACAAATTCCCTCATAGATATCAGTTCGAGAAAATTTGATAATCAACGAGCACTGAAATTTATTCAACCGAAAGCAATTGCTTAGCACCTAGATTTTATTGTAGAAATCTCCTCTCTCAATACATCCGGGGGATACAATTTATATGCATTACAAGGTGTCTCTTCGGTTCCTCGGTGAGGACCGTTTATATTCTAACAAAGGCATAATTACATTATTTGAATAACTGAATAGGACAGATGGACTGAACTAAACTATTCGACTTATGTTGACTCTAACTGATCTAAATGCAATAGATAGCTAAGGTATTGACATCTTGCTGTTACAAATTCAGGTGATTTTGATCCCTCCTAGCAACAACATGTGGACAAAACCTCCTACATTGCTGGCTAGTGTCTAATGCCCCTGCATCAGAATCCCGAGGGCAATTTTCTTCATGGACTCCTGTCCATGAGCTCTTCCACTAATCTGCCTATCTTCCGCGACATTCCTTCAGTCATCCAAGTGGCATCTTCTTCTAGCTGGTCCTTCCATTTGATTAAGTACTGAAAGTACTCTTGTCCTATGGTCTTCTTGAACACTATTTTTTCCAATATCTTCTCTGGTTGCAATAGTTGTGCCGGCAATAGTTTCTTTTTCCACTCAATCTATTCCTTGTGTGCCGGTCCCTCTTTGGCACCATCATCTTCATACTCGTACAAATCTGCAACATTAAAAATTGGGGATATTCCAACATCAAGAGGCAATTCAATCTCATAAGCATTTGCAGAAAACTTTCTAAGTATCTTGCATGGTCCAATCTTTTTGAACATCAGTTTGTTATACTGCTTCTTTGGGAATCTCTCCTTTATCAAGTGTGCCAAAACTAGATCTCCTACTTCAAAATGAACTTGTTTTCTACTCAAGTCTGCTCTACCTTTGTATTTGATGCTACTGCCTTTTAGCTGCTGTTTCACTTGTTCATGTATGGCTTGGATTTCTGAAGCAAATTCCTCACCATCAACACTCCTCAGTTATGCCTTTTCCAAATTCCTTAACTCTGATATTCCTCTAGGGTGCATTCCATAAAAAATATGGAATGGACTCTGCCCTGTGCTTCTGTTTGGTGAGTCATTATATGCGTATTCTTCCTGAGGAAAAATATTATCCCACTGCTTGGGATGCTCTCCTGCAAGACTTCTCAACAACTTTCCCAGACTCCTATTCATTACCTCAGTTTTTCCATTAGTCTGAGGATGGTAAGCTGAGATAAACTCAGTTTGGTACCAATTTTATTCCACACTGTCCTCCAAAAATGGCCCACAAATCTGGTGTCTCTGTCTGAAACAATACTCTTGGGCAACCCATGCAACCTAACAACTTCTTTGAAAAACAAGTTAGAAACATGGGTGGCATCACTAGTTTTATAACATGGAATAAAATGTGCCATTTTGGAAAATCTATCCACTACAACAAATACTGCAACATTCCCTCTCCGATTCTTGGGCAATATTAGAACAAAATCCATACTCACCATGTCCCAAGGCTTGTTTGGAATAGGCCTTCTGGCTCCTTCCTTTGACATATTGACAGATTTTGCAATTTTTCACAAACTTGTCCACTTCTGCTCTCATCTTGGGCCAATAATAGAAGTGAATCAGCTGCTTATAAGTTTTGTCAGTACCAAAGTGTCCAGCAATTCCATCACTATGCTTCTCCTTGATCAAATTTTCTCTCAACGAACATTTTGGTACACACAGTTGGTTTCTTTTGAATAGTAAGTCCTCCTGCAAGAAATAATCTAGCCACTGGATTCTATCTATTAGAACAAGGTTACAACATGCCTCAAATGCTTACTTAAAATCTGAATCTGTTTTATACAGTTCTTTGAGAAAATCAAATCCTACAACTTCAAAATTGGTTTCTTGAAAAAGCATGTGCCTCCTACTCAAATCATCCGCTACTTTATTTTCTTAACAAAGTTAAAACCTTGGAGATACTCAACCCATTTTGCATGCTTATGATTCAACTTGGGCTGTTGTACAATGTACTACAAAGCATGAATATCAGAGTATAATACAAATTCTTTGGACATCAAATAATGCCTCCACTTTTTCAGTGCCTGAACAACTGCATAGAATTCCTTCTCATAAGAGGAATACTTCCTCTTGGTGTCATTAATATTTTCACTGAAATAATCTATAGGCCTATCATCCTGACTCAGCATAGCTCCAATGGCTTCTCCATTGGCATCACACTTCACTTGAAATGGTTTAGCAAAATCAGGCAGAATCAAAATAGGCTTTTCAGTTATCTTTTGCTTCAAAAGTTTAAATTTTTTTTCTGCTTAAGCGGTCCATTTAAATGGATGTTTTATCTTTTTTATTGTCTCAATAATGGGTGCATTCATCTTACTAAATTTTCTTATAAATTTCCTGTAAAAACTAGCAATTCCATGGAAACTTCTTACCTCAAAAACATTTCTGGGTGAAGGCCACTCCATAATTGCCTTAACCTTTTCTGGGTCCATCTTCAATCCTTCAGTAGAGAAAAAAAAGCCCAAATACATCAACTCTTCCTTCATGAATGAGAATTTCTTTAATTTTATTAGCAGTTTCTCTTGGTGCAGCTTCTTCAAGACATAATTAAGATGCCTTAAATGTTCTTCTTTGATTTTGCTGAAAACTAATATATCATCCAGATACACTATCACAAATTTACCAATGAATTATTTCAATGCTTCATTCATAAGTCTCATGAAAGTTCTAGGTGAATTTGACAACCCAAAAGGCATTACCATCCATTCATATAGTCCTTCATTCGTTTTAAAGGCAGTTTTCCACTCATCACCCTCTTTGATTCTAATATGATGATATCCACTTTTTAAATCTATCTTTGAATAATATTTAGCACCACTCAAACAATCCATTAAATCCTGAACTCTGGGTAAAGTGAATTTGTACCTGATTGTTATCTTATTGATTGCTCTAGAATCAGTACACATCTTCCAGCCTCCATCTTTCTTTGGGATCAATATTGCTGGTACTGCACATGGACTCAAACTTTCTCTGATCAGTCCCTTGTCCACCAATTCCTGTATTTGTCTCCTGATTTCCTCATTTTCTGTGGGATTCATTCTATAGGCTGCCTTATTTGGTATATTTGAGCCAGGGATAAAATCTATCTGATGGCTGATCTTCCTCACAGGTGGCAGCTTATCAGGTAAGTCATCCACAACAATGTCACAATAACTGTATAACATCTCTTGGATTTCTATTGGCAAATCAGAAATATTTGTAAAAGTAAGAACTACCTTAGGCTTGCAAACTAAAGCAAAGCTTACCTCTTCTTCTTCAATCTATTGTAGATATTCCTTCCCCCTCAGTAACAAGGTCTTTGGATCAACCACTCTTCTGGATGGCTCTCCTTCTTCCATGGGTATCAATGTATGATATACCCCATCCTTGAAGAACTTGTAAGTGTTCTTCTTGCCATCGTGCACCGCTGCTCTGTCAAACTGCCAAGGTCTACCCAGCAGTATGTGACACACATCCATGGGCATCACATCACATATGACTTTGTCTTTGTAGTTGCCCATTTGCAGCTCTATCTCACATTGTTCTTTTACAATCAACTGGTGCCCTTTATGCAGCCAAGACACCTTGTAGGGAGTTGGATTCTCCCTTGTCTTCAGCTTCAACTTCTCTATCACCTCAGTGGAAACCAGATTGTCTGTGCTGCCACTATCAATGACTAGCTAGCAACATTTCCCCTGCACTTTGCATATGCTCCTAAACAAAGTCGTCCTTTGTGCAGGCTTAGTGACCTCTTTGGCTTGTTTCAACATGACCTTATTAACCACTAAGGACTCTCCCCTCTCTGGTAGAATTTCTTCTTCAATTTCTGCCTCTTCTCCAGCTTGGGAAATAACAGCATTTCTTGGACCAGCACAAACATTCTTTAGGCACTCATAATGCTTGTCTCCCACTTTTTGACATCTATAGCACCTCAATTCTCTACCTCTACCTCTGCCTCCTCTTCCTCTATAAGAACCCCTTCTGCCTCTTTCATCACCCTCTGTAGATGCATTCTGAGGTAAGCTACTGTTAGCTCCATCTCTGGGTGTAGTAGGCTTTCCTCTACCACCCTGACTTCCCCTTCCACAAAATGTACCTCTCCCTTTGGCAGACTGCTTCCTCAGAAGTTTCTCCTCTGCTTTCAAGGCCACCTGAAAGGCCTCTTCAACTGTCTTAGGAGATAGAAGACCAATCTCATCTTTGATCTCCAGCTTGAGACCATTCACATATCTGGCAGTATTCTCTGGTGTGTCTTGAAATTGCCTAGCTCTTATGCTTACTCTATAGAATTCTTCTGTGTATTCCTTTACTGTCAGCAACCTCTGTCTCGGGTTTTGAATTTTCCTAAACAATGTTAGCTGATAATCACTAGGCAAGAATTTACCTTTTAACTTAGCTATCATTCTGGTCCATCTCTTGATAGGCTACTTGCCAACTCTCCTTCTTTCTGCTTGCACTCCATCCCACCAAAGTGCAGCATGTCCCTTCAGCTTTGTTACTGCAAACTTGACCTTCTTATCCTTGCTCATTTATTCATAGTCGAAGCACTTGTTCATTTCATCAATCCAGTCCACTAGCTCCTTTGGATTCATTCCTCCTGCAAAACTTGATACCTAAATCTTGGGCTTAACTGCAGACCCCAGAATAGTTCTGAGGAGCCTCATGTTAGGAGGAATCTCAACAATTTCTCCAGATTCTTCTATTTCAGGTTCACTGATGTCTTCAGGATCTCTAGGCTGTCTTCACTCTATGGCATCCATTTTGGCTTGGACCCTCTGCAAGGTCTCCAACACTTCTGCATTGGAAATGGGTCTCCTTCTACCAGCACCTCTACCAACTCGGATTGCCATGTTAATTCTCTGCAAAAACAACTCAAAAAAAGCTCTGATACCACAATTGACAACAAAAAAATTGAATCTGGGCCCCCAAGGAGAGCTGGTCTCAATGTAGCTCCGTTAGGATTTCCCTTGAATTAACTCAGTTCAATTTTCACATAGTCTTCCTCAACTCTTTTGTAATTTTATTTATCAATTTCGAAGAAATTGAAAAATAAATACATTCAGCAAACTTTGGAGATTTAAATGTATCCCTGAACTTTAATTCTCTCGTCGAACCTTATACTAAGGTCTTCACCCTTCAATATATTATATTAATAACCCGACGCTTTTTAAATAAACAAATTTAGGCCTCAGGCCCACCATACAATGCAGATTTTAACACTTTTTAAATGCCATACCTTGGCTTATCTCCCGAGCATATCCGAGGGCGATCACCGTTCGATAGCCAGCCTCCAGATCGGATGGCATACACAGATATTGCGCTGCCTCCTTAGTTGATAGTTAACGCGTGATGAGGGTGGTTTGGAAACCCACCTTATGCCACGTGTCATCCAGTCTATGGAATCGCTCTAAATTCTCAAATACATCTTATCCCGCAAAGGCGGTGCGATCAAACTACTTCGGTTTTTGAATAGTGATTGACCGGGGTCTCACCAGGGTTATCACTACTCCTTGTATGCCCTCTGGTTCACTAACTCAGGTTCAACTCTCGGGATAGCATTCTCAGTTCACAACCAACTAAACTATTTCTTTGTAAGCGGGTTTTTCACTACCACGGGACAGATCTCAACAACCACAACCATACGCAGACCTCTTCTACGAGTGGGAATTTCAACAAATCTTGTGGAAAATTCCTTTTCAAACTCACAATGTAAGTCTGTTACAAGGTGGAATGCATTTAGTTATGGCTTCTTCCAGGGATTTAATTCAACAGAGCTTGTTCAGAAAATTCAAGAGAAAAAAATGGACAGAGAGATGCAGAGATGATACAGCAACTCTATTCAACAATTCTACACAGAACAATGTTCAATCGCGTCACAGTTAGAATAATTCCCTCACAAATATCAGTTCGAGACAATTTGATAATCAATGAGCACTGAAATTTATTCAACCAGAAGCAATTGCTTAACACCCATATTTTATTGCAGAAATATCCTCTCTCAATACATCCGAGGGATACAATTTATATGCATTACAATGTGTCTCTTCGGTTCCTCGGTGAGGACCATTTATATTCTAACAAAGGACTAATTAAATTATTCAAATAACTAAACAAGATAGATGGAATGAACTAAAATATTCGACTTCTATTGACTCTAGCTGATCTAAATGCAACAGACAGCTAAGGTATTGACACCTTGCTATTACAAATTCAGGTGATTTTGATCCCTCCTAGCCACAACATGTGGAAAAAACCTCCTACATTGCTGGCTAGTGTCTAATGCGCCTGCATCAAAATGTGTATCATGAAGGAGGAAATGATAACATGACAGAGGATGAGAAGGATTTTATGAACTCTTTCTTTGACATGAGATAGATGGTGAAGGTACTCTATGAAGAGAGGAATACAAGGCTGCATGGTGAAAGCTCCAGGGCTCCAAGAGGAGAGGGTTCTCTAGGAGTATCATTTAATGGAAATGGTGATAAAACACCATCTACTCCACCATAATCCTCACCACCATCTTCACCTTCATATTCATCCTCTTCCGCTACTACAACCCCTACTCATGCTCATCAAGATACCTCCGAAGGAATTGATAAACAACCCTAGTGAAAAATTGATATTAAATTTCAGCTCCCTATGTATATTGGTGAAGTGAACGCAGAGAAGCTTGACAATTTGGTTCATCAGTTAGAAGTCCACTCCAGGACTCAGAACCATCAAGATGATGACACAAATATTCATCTAGCTTCCTTGAGACTAGAAGGTGCAACACTAGTATGGTGGGAAGCCAAGGCACAATATGAGATAAAAAAACATGGAAAGATCTTAATTTATTGATCTAAATTCATTATTTCAATTGAAAGAAAAGACTGAAATCTAGCATACATGCAGAAATCCATCATGAATTGGAAAAACTTTAGACAACTTAAATTTCAAAATGTGCAATATTACACCCAAGAATTTAGCAGAAGAGCTTTTATGTTAGGTGTTTATTTTCATTCACAAGGCATGTTGCTGAAGTATATAGGGGGTTCACATAGCTACCTAAGAGATACTAGCCTTATATTAAATACCACTAGTCTAGATGAGGTTTGTGTGCAAGCCACTCACCTTCAGGCAAGAGGGAAAAATATTCCAGAAGAGGGTAGAAAGAAGCCATTTAAGGGTGGAGAGAAAGGAAAGAGTTTCAAAGGAAAAGGAAAGAATAATGCATTCATGAAAAAGGAAGGAGAGAAAATGAAATGCAAACATTGTTCTAAAAAGGGTCATGATGAAGACCATTGTTGTAAGCTTCATCTAGCGATGAGGCCCAAGAAGTTCAACAAAAAGGGGAAACAAAAAAATAGTTGCAACCACTCAACAAGATTTAGAATCTGATTCAAGTGATGAAACTAAAATTACAACCATGGGTATGAAAGGAAAATAATCCATTTCTAGCACTAGTTCATCAAATTTTCACACTAGTACTCCAAATGAATAAATAAGGATTGAATTATTTCACATGAGGGTTATTTAAAAACACACAAAGATTGACAAAATATTTGATAGTGGGTGTCAAGACAATTTTATATCTAAAGAATTAATCAAGAAACTTAATCTTGAAACCATTCCACATCACAAACCATATCCATTGGGTTGGATATGCAAGAGAAAAAAATTACAGGTTAAAAGAAAGTGTATTCTTTGGTTTGCAATCACATCAAACTTCATTGAAGAAGTTCAATTAGATGCTATACCCCTTTATAGTTTAGAAATTTTTTTGGGTGTTCAAATATGGCGTGGAGTATATTGTGAGAACTCATTTATTAGGGCCCTATATTACTAGTGTAGTCCCTATTGTTGTTAGTGCAGGCCCCTTATTATTATTGTTGTACCCCTATAGTCCCCATGTTGTTATTATTGTGCCCCATAATAGCCCACTATTATTGTTTTTGTGCCCTTACATTATTATTGTTAGGTATGAGAGGATTATATTGTTACCCCATGGACTCCTATATATAGAAAGGAGGTTTTTTCATTTGTGTCATCTAATAATTTTTCATTTATGTAATATAAAGGACGTTTCCCCCTTGAAGTGGTTGATTTCCAAATCATTGATGTCATGTCCACAAATTTTTTTATATCATGTACTTTCATGGTTTAATGGTCTTCCTCCCCCTTCTAACATCTTAAATAAACTGCATCTCTGTTATGGTTAGAGTGGTCCTCTAATTCAAACCATTATATTTAACTATGACTCTGAGTTAAATTGTCTGAACATGTTGGATCCTTATTCGTTGAAGGAATCCTAGCCATTTTATTAACACCCTCTTATCATAGATTAACATTTCTAACCTGTCCTTTAGATATCGCAGCCCGTACTCTAACCTTTACCTACCTTAACTTACCTTTTCATAAATTCACATACATTACCCTTTACATTACATAACCTATACTCTACACCTAACTTTAATGTTTCTTTTAACTAGATTCATTCTATGGTATATATTTAATGCACTTGATCCCATATAAACATAGATAATGTCTACAAAGGCTTTAACACCCATATTAATTATATGCATGGTCATTCAATGGTTGGTAACAAATATCTTAACCCTCATTATATATTTCCAATTCGAATTTAATATGTTGACCCTACTTGATGACTTGTCCCGCTTAGAAATCTCCATGTGGCAGAGAACATGTTCCTTCATGTGACCTTCACCCTTTTAGATGCCATAGATATATGGTGGATATCGTAGGGATTTGATCTATGGATATGATTTTTTATGAAAACTATAAGGGTTTAACCTACCTCACTCTGCCTCATTTCGACATTTTCTCTGCATGCTTTGCGGTCGTCTAGCCCGACGAAGCTATTCCTCCATAGCTCAACCTGCAACTCGACTTTTCAGAGCCATGGTAGCTCGACTCCTTTCGATTCATTATGAAATTCGATTCTAAGGGTGATTATCATGATGACCGTGGGTAGAATTTGGTTATGCACTACCATGGCCTCTACTGTAATATTTTTAAAGTATTTTTATTGTGTTTCATCATTAGCATCATTGTATAGTTGAGTTTTTTTTTCAATATTCATGATTGAGTCTAATTTCGTTTTTTTTGTGTTAAAGTAACCTCAAAACATTGGTAGGGTCAACCTTCACATCAGATAAATCAACCTTCACCTCAAGTACTCTATTTTAACTTTGCCCTCTATTTCAATGTATTGAATTGAATTACTTTTAGAATACTTGTAGAAATTATATAACTGATATGTTATACATCTGAGATTCTCCTGATCACACACTATTTGAATTCATGCACAATACATAATCTCTTCTACTATTGATCATTACTTGCGGAAATAAAATCAATTGCATGCACACATTAAAACCATAACAATTGACACATATGAACACAGTAATTTATGGGAAAGCTTAAAGCTGAAAACCCCCAACTATCTGTATATTATATTTCATAGAGATCATGTAACAATCATCATACAAATCTCCTCACAAGCTCTCAATACAATCTCTAATTTCTACACACTAATCAGGTCCGATCTAGCAAATCTCATGCTCCAATCTCTGCCACCTGCTAGCCTGCCTCTACTGCACAATCACTATTGAAGAATGTCTCTGAATGAACTCGAATTGGTCCAGCCTTGCTCACGCAATCCTCATTGGCATATCCAACCACTGTATGTTGCAAATCATGCAACACTATAGTCACAACTGATAGTCACACTACTCTTTCACCTACCTCTCCACTAGTCTCCACTGAAACTGTCCATGCACTGTAGTTGACTGATGTATTCTTTAGTTGATTAATGAGTTAATAATTAGTGAGTTAATTAATAATTAATTCGAACTACTCTCACTAGTGTATCAATCAGTTAGACTAGATACAACTAGCTCAACTATGTTTAACTCAGTTAAACTGAACACAACTCCACCAACTACGTCAATAACTCCACCAAACTCGGTCACATGAGTTATAACTGAAGTCTTCATGCAATAGCTCCAGTTAACCCTCAGGAATAGTGTAATTCCTTCTGTGAGCTCCTGTGCCACATCTGTGCACTTAACTGAAGTTCTCCAAGAGAATAAGATAATGTTTATAGTCCAAGTATTATTAAGAGCTAATAATATTCGACATATCTATTTTTAGACTGGAAATCTAAAAATAGATTCCACCCAATATGTCTAAAACCAAAATTCTATCTATTTTTTCCAACTTGACCAACCATCCAAAAATAGCATCCTACAACTCATAGAATATGATCGACATGTCTAAAAATAGACTTTTGCCAAAAATAGCCTGCGGGCCTACTTAGTGAAGGTGACTCTTTTCACTAAGCTCATCATCTTGTTGCAATCACAACACTCCCTCTCAACAAGATAGGGATTATCTTCCACCTCGATCCTGCCCCTGTGGTATTCAAATTTTCTCCTGGTGAGCACCTTCGTCAAGATATCAGCATCCTGATCCTCCGCAGGAATGTAAGAAAGTAACATGATCTTCCACTGCACACAATCTCTGATATGATGATACCGGATGTCAATGTGTTTAGATCTATCATGAAATACTGGATTAACAGAGAGTTTGATGCAAGTCTGATTATCACAATATATCACAATAGGATCTAAGTGTGAACCGAACAACCCAGCCAGGATCTTCCTCATCCATATAGCCTCACATGCAACGAAACTCGCTACCATATACTCGGCCTCGACTGAACTGAGTGCCATGGATCTCTACTTCCTTTTGTACCAAGAAATGTCTGTCGACCCAATACTGAAAATCCCTCCTGATGTTCTCTTTCTGTCCGTTGGGCTCCCTGCCCAATCTGCATCCGTGAAGCCACACAACTTCACCTCATCCGATTATCTGTACCATACTCCATACCCGATGTGCCTCTGAGATATCTCAATACATGCTTTCCTGCCTTCCAAAATAGCTTGGTAGGGTTAACCATAGCTTGTGAAAGCTGGTTAACGGTGTAGCATATGTCAGGTCATGTATTGACTAGATACATAAGTGACCCCACCAACTATCGGTGAACAGTGGCATCGACTACCTCTGCTGATGTAGCATCCTCTTTCCTCCATCCACCAGGAAGAGGAGAGTATCAACTGTTCATCACCAGTCAGTATCAAATCATCTACATAAAGTACAATTATTAGCAACTTGCCCTCAACCACTATCTGGTACAGGTTGGGATTCGCCTCGCTCTTGCTAAAACCAAGTCCAGTGAAATAACTGTCAATCCGTGTGTACCAAGCACGAGGTGCTTGTTTCAACACATACAACGCTCTTTTGAGCTTGCACACATGCGACTCGCTGTTGAAGATCTTGAAACCTTTGGGCTGCTCTATGTACACCTCCTCCTCAATCACTCCATTGAGGAATGCAATCTTCACATCCATCTGATGAACGTGCCACCCCATCTACGCTGAGAGAGAAAGAATCGTCTGTATGGAAGAATACCTTGGGACAGGTGCAAAGGTTTCCTCATAATCGATCCCCTCAATCTGTGAGAAGCCTCGGGCAACAAATCTTGCCTTGTACTTCTCGACGCTCCCATCAGTTTCTTGCTTCAATTTGTAGATCCATCTCGAACCTACCACTGATTTCCCTTCCGGCCTTGGAACAATCTCCCATCCACTGTTTCTGACAATCGAATCATACTCTTCCACTATGGTATCTACCCATGTAGGGTCCTCCACAGCCTCCTCAAAAGATGATGGCTCTGTCATGATACACTTTCTCATCAGAGCCATGTATCCAGTATATCAGTCAGGTGACTGTCTCTGTTCGCACTGTGATGTAGGTGCTCCTACAATCTTCTCTGCATCAAGAATCAGTCGCTCAGCTTCTGTAGTGCACTTCCACCCTCTGATGGTTGGCACTACATGAGTGGTTTCTTCCACTCCATGAACATCCTCTTGTGCCTGATCCAAATCCTAAGGCTCATCCTTAGGAAATAATAGCTCCTCATATGCATGCAAGTGTGGCTCCCTCTCAAGCGAACACTTCATGGATTTCTCCTCATGAAATTTGATATTCTATTGCACAATAGTCTTTCGATTGTCTGTAAAATACACACGATATTTGTGGGGTGTATCAGTGTACCCCACAAATATCCTAACCTCTGCGGTCGGCTCCAGCTTCTTCCTAGCATCCTTCATCACATGAATGTAAACAGGTGTGCCAAAAATCTTCAAATGAGAAATATCAGGCTTCTTACCAAAAAACGCCTCCTCGGGTGTACTCATGCTAAGTATCCTATGAGGACAACGGTTTTGCACATAAACCACAGTATTGCAAGCTTCAGCCCATAAGTGTATGGGAAGGCCTTGATCATGCAACATCGCCCATGCAACACCCACGATCATTATGTTCTTTCGCTCAGCGACCCCATTCTGTTGTGGGTTATGAGGCGCTATGAGCTCTCTTCGAATTCCTTCTGCGCTGCAAAAGTTCTTGAATTCGCTAGAGATGAATTCACCACCATTGTCGCTCCTAAGAGCCTTCACATGCTTCCCCGATTCTTTCTCAACCAGTGCCTTGAACTCATATAACTTTGAGTATGTCTCGCTCTTCTTCAGCATGAAGAAGATCCAGCATTTACGAGAAAAATTATCAACAAATATCACATAATACTTGTGCTTTGTTGTCGAAGCTACTGAGAAAGGCCACACACGTCTATGTGAATTCTCTCAAGGATCGTTGTGGTGCGACTATCCTCTCGTGAAAGGTGGCTTTCATAAATTTTCCCAAAGTACATCCCTTGCACTAATCTGACTGCGCAAGTTTACCTTTGTAAAGCCCGGTAGAAATCTGCTGCAAAATTTTCAAAGCACCATGGCGAAGATGGCCCAATCTCCTGTGCCATAGCTCGCCCTCATCCCGGCTCACCACTCCTTCTGCCTTGCCTGCCATTGCTGAGCAGCCATCTACCTACAATTGATAAAGGTTCTTAACTCGAATCCCTATCCTCCGAGTTTCACCAGTTGCCTTACTACGCAAGAAAGCCTTTCCCTCGCTAAAGACAACATCATATCCCTTGTCTTCCAACATGGCCACTAAGATCAGATTCTTCTTCAATCCTGGAACATGCATGACATCCTTCAATATGAAAGGTTTACCAGACTCCCTCTCAAAGGAAATGGTCCCGATACCAGTCGCACTGTATCTACCATCATCACCCATCTCTATGTGCACTCCAAGATCCTTCTCATCTATATCACTGAACAAATCTTTGTCTCCGGTCACATGAAAATATGCACCGTTGTCAAGAAACCACACTGATCCCATCACAGTTGAGACCAAGCATGCAATCAACAAAAAATATAGCTCGAACTGCGAGGCTGGCGTCTCTCCAACCGCAGATCCAGCAGCCTGCTTATTTTTCTTCTTCTGTGCACAATTTGTCACGTAATGTCCGTGTTGGTCACAGTGAAATAACTTCACCTTGGACATGTCCTGCTTCTTGCCTTTTGCACCGGATTGACAAGCATTATTCTTTCTCTTCCCCTTCCTTGCATTGGTAGCCAAAGAGAAATTTTCTTCATATGCATTCTTCGATGAAGATCCATCCCTGGTACTCTGCCTTATCTCCTCTTACACAATATCCGACCAAAGTCTCTCCCATCTTGATAATTTCTCCCGACCATTGACAGAGTCCTGATAGGAATGCCAACTCTTCGGAAACCCAAGGAGAGCCAATCTCACCAAGTCCTCATCATCTACAATAACCCCCACACTTCCCAGCTCATCCCTACACTGGATAAACTTCGCGAGGTACTTGGGTATACTGTCGCCTTTCTCCATTTTTATTTTTATGAGTTTATCCTTGAGCGCCAACTTCCTCTGGTCGCTCTTGCTTTCGAATAAGTCTGTCAATGCTTTCCACATCAAGAATGGAGAAGCTTTACCATGAAGGCTGAACACTATGTGATCCTTCACACCTTCCAACAGAATCCTTCGACATTTTTCTGTCTTTTTTTGCCATGCGTCAATTGCAACAACAATGCCTGAAGCAGGTTTTGGAATTTCTGCATCTATTAACTCCTTCAACCCATTGTCATCCAGCACTGCCTCCATCCTGTCCTTCCATGCAATATAATTTGAGCTGCCCTCAAGGGAATACTCCATTCGCAATCCATTGAAAGACATCTCAACTTCGACACCAAGAAAACACTACTGCAAATTCAAATTCGACCAGCACAAAACTCAACCGCTTCAATGTTTTGCAATTTCTCCAATGATCAATATTTCTCTGATACCATGTAAAAATTA
Organism: Pinus albicaulis; assembly: GCA_034641835.2. Lineage (NCBI taxonomy): Eukaryota > Viridiplantae > Streptophyta > Pinopsida > Pinales > Pinaceae > Pinus > Pinus albicaulis. The sequence goes on along the minus strand of CM076581.1, from coordinate 866,818,352 downwards.
TATAAATTATATGTTATACATCCGAGATTCTCTTGATCACACACTATTTGACTTCATGCACAATACATAATCTCTTCTACTATTGATCATTACTTGCGGAAATAAAATCAATTGCATGCACACATTAAAACCATAACAATTCAAACATATGAACACAGTAATTTACGGGAAATCTTAAAGATGAAAACCCCCAACTATCTGTATATTATATGTCTTAGAGATCATGTAGCAATCATCATACAAATCTCCTCACAATCTCTCAGTACAATCTCCAATTTCTACACACTAATCAGGTCCGATCTAGCAAATCTCATGCTCCAATCTCTGCCACCTACTAGCCTGCCTCTACTGCACAATCACTGCTGAAGAATGGCTCTAAATGAACTCAAATTGGTCCATCCTTTCTCACACAATCCTCATTGACATCTTAAACCACTGTGTGTTGCAAATCATGCAACACTATAGTCACAACTGATAGTCACATTTCTCTTTCACCTACCTCTCCACTCGTCTCCACTGAAACTGTCCATGCACTGTAGTTGACTGATGTATTCTTTAGTTGATTAATGAGTTAATAATTATTGAATTAATTAATAATTAATTCACACCAATATCACTAGTGTATCATTCAGTTAGACTAGATACAACTAGCTCAACTATGTTTAACTCAGTTAAACTGAACACAACTCCGCCAACTACCTCAATAACTCCACCAAACTCTGTCACATTAGTTCTAAATGAAGTCTCTATGCAATAGCTCCACTTAACCCTAAGGAATAGCCTAATTCCTTCTGTCAGCTCCTGTGCCACATCTGTGCACTTAACTGAAGTGCTCCAAGAGAATAATATAATGTTTATAGTCCAAATATTATTAAGAGCTAATACTATTCAACATATCTATTTTTCGATTGGCAATCTAAAAATAGATTCCACCCAATATGTCTAAAAATAGAAGTTGATCTATTTTTTCCAAATTGACCAACCATCCACAAATATGATCCTGCAACTCATAGAATATGATCAACATCTCTAAAATAGACTTGCGCGAAAAATAGCATGCGGACCCACTTAGTGAAGGTGACTCTTTTCACTAAGCTCATCATCTTGTTGCAATCTCAACAATACCCATCTGACTGTGGGTTGGTATATCTGTAGGGAGTAGCCCTTTGTCTCCATTGCTTGGTACTTTGGGTACTCTTCTCATGCCAGCTAGTGACAAGTTACAGAGTTCCATTTGGAATACCTTCCACACCCTCTTATTTCAATACAGGTAAGGGTTCTTATTTGTGCCTTTTGGTTGCAATGTTTGCAATCTTGTTTACCCCTAATTTATCTTTAGGTGCTAGTTTAAATTAATTTTAATGTCATATGGGGTACGACGTGAGGATTATTCTCTATTTCACATTCGTTCTTTGTTTTATTAGGTGTAACAATTAGCTTGTTTCTTTATTTAATTGATTGCATTCCTAAAGGAATTTTGATTCCTTTGATTAATTAAGTTTAGGGTTTTACAGTTTTCAATTGTATTCTAGACACAACGGTAATGGGAATCGAACTCTTCATGATAGCTATTAACAATTCTTTGCTCTACTCATATGATTGCTGGGTTTATTGTTCGATTTTCTGGGTTGTATATTTACGTCTTGTTCAAAAGTTTGAGAGCATAAGGGTATATGCGTTAGAGATTTAGTTCACTTCTACGTCACCCATACCATTCTTAGTCAATACTCTATTATATTACACAAACATACTTCACCCATGGCTTCATTTACTACTAAGTATTTATTTTTGTATATATTCATAGACTTGTATTGCAAAATGGGGTTTTTCCTCCTTGTACTATGCATGGTAGTTGCGTAGGAAATTCTGGGTTGTTCTTTCCCTCACCACTACTCAAGAAGAATGCATAACCTTTGTGGGTGTTCTTCCCCTTAAGGTTTTAGTGCAATCTCTTAACACAGACTTTATTTCACATTTCAGGTTTGGTAGAACCCCTTTCTTTCCCAGTTCTATATGTCATTTTGGTTACTGTTGTATATTTATTTATTTTTATAATATTTCCCTTCTACATAGCATTTCATTTTATAATATGAGTTTAATATGGGGTTTTCCCACCTAGGTTTAATCCTTGGCTCACACCTAGAATTTTTTTGAAGGAGATGAGGATGACAACCTATCATCTTCAGGTTAGTTTCAATAATTTATGTTATTGTTGAATTTCTCATTTGTCTATATTCATGTGTATATTCTAGAGGACCCCTTCACTAGCATCATTCTTCGATTTGTATGCATAGGTGGAGAAATCAATCGAATGATAGCATGCTTAGATAAGGCATATTTCTGCCCTTTACATAGAGTTAATTTTTACTTATTAGTCAATTTGATTGTCTCTAATTCTCGCATTCATGTTCTCTTGTAGGTATGATTTATGAGTTCTTGTTGGTCTACGAGACACTCTAGTTCCCTCACTACCCACGCTTACCAATTGCATTCTTCCTCATATTGGTAGCATGTTGTTCTGCCATGGCTTTCTTTATGGCACTTAGCATAGCCAGGTGTTGATATAGTTAGATCTCAGTTCCATACTTGGCCTTTGATATTTCAGAAGTTGATGTAATAATTCTTCATTTAAATTTAGTTATATACATATGACTCTGTAACCCTTAAGGATGTTCAAGGATTATTGTACTAGACAGATTATATATATTTATATTTGGAATTATAGAATTTCATGTCCTCATCATATATGTAATGAAAGTATATGTAATTATATCAGACTTTGATATTTTATAATCAATTCATCATTTTTTGAATCCTTTCATATGTTATATGCCTCCACAATTCTCTTGTTTAATCATGGTTTAGTTGGTTATTTTTCTAGCAACTGCTACATGTATCTATAATTTATACATAATTATATTTGTAGTTTCTTCTACATTGTACCATGTATTCATTTCATTTTACTTTGTCTTAGCAGTTAGAATTTTGCAAGTTCTGTATTATTTATTTTACTTCTACACATATATTAATAAGTACACAGGATTTACTATCTAATCATAACCCTTTGGGGTTTATAATTGAAGACACTGTGATTGTATCCACATACAATACACTAGCTTTTGTACAGAATGAATTACTGCTACTGATTTTAACACAGTATTGGCACTATAGAATACTCGGTATTTACATTGTAAAATACACATAACCAACATTGTATATAATATTACCCAAGCATATGCAACTATTCTATGCCAATATTCCAACACACAATATTGACATTGTATGTAACATTAACAAGGCATATGCAACTAGCATGTACCATGCTTTTGAACTTGGTTTAACCTAACATTATTCCCTTAATTACAAGGCATAATTTTTTCTATTAACTTAGACAAGTTAATTCTTATATCCATTGCTAAAACATAAGAAATTAAATATAAAATTTCAAGTTGATACATACCAATTTGTAAAGATGAAGTTTCCTCCTAACCAGAGCTTCTCCTCACAACTCTCCCCTAATAAGAGATCAATATTCCCCAGTGTTGACAAACTCTTGTCACACTAGTGATGGGAATTTTAAGCCCACTTTCCCCAACAAAATTCCATAATGGCATCCCATTATTATGGGCTACTGTTTCCCATAGCGTAGGATTTACTTTTGTTTTTTCCACAAAATTTTGCATTAAAGCTCACTTTCGCTCAGTGCAGTTTTTCTTACCTCTTCCGTGTAACATCCTCTTTACTAGGATTTTATTAGACATTTTTCTCCCATCTAATATAATATTTTTATTTTTCTCCAAAGGATTTTCATGGAAATTTTTTGGAAACTATGAAATTCTATCCTATGCTCATGGATAATAATTTCCAAATCTCAATTACTCTGTCTTTACAAAATTTCCATAATTTTCTTAAATAATTATTAATTAAAATATTTATGGAAACAAAATAATTGTATCATAGGTCCACATAGACCTTAGTCTTATTTTCATATACATAAAACCTGTAAATCAGGGGTATTACAGTTGATCTCTCTTTCTTTTCTTTTCTGAGCTAGTTTCATAACATTTGGTATCATAGCTTTAAATTCTAGGGTTTCGCTTCTTCAAACATGTCATCGTGGAATTTTCACTATAAAATTTTTTATACGCATGTTCAGAAGCTATAAAAAATACCCATTTGCGCAGAAATCTGGAGGAAATTTGTGGAGAAATCTCAGATGTTGGTTTGCAATATTTTCAGAGATATTGCCTGTGGAAGTTAATGTTTGTGCATGATCTCAAATTTCATCTTAAAGAGGTGACCTTGGTAAAATCATCATAACTCTTTCTCTAAGGATCAGATTGGAATTTTCTAAGAATTGGTCAAAATTACACAAACTTTGGTTTCATGTGTATCATTTTCCAAGTGGAAGGAGGAAATAATGACATGTGGCACTCCGTACAAGTTCACTCTACTAAACTAGTCCATAATTAGGTCATTGTGGGAGATTGGGCATAACTTTGCCTTGAAGAATCCAAATCAGGTGAGACCAGTGGAATTAGAATGAAGATGCAGAGGGATAGTAAAGGATTGAAGATCAAGTATTGGGCATTGAAAATTACAGATATACATCAGTTTCAATATCAAGCTCCTCAAACGTAAGAAAAATGTGTGTATTTTTTAAAAAAATGCATAAGTTTTGTTTGAAAAATCAGTTTGAAGTAATTTTAAGGGAATATTGAAGCATAGATAATAGTATTTGGTTCTAAAATCCTCGCTAAAAATAATTCAACACCCATTAATCCCGTAGAAGGCTCTACTATGACTCATGAAGAGGAAGAAGTGCAACATGATATATGAAAATTACAAGACCAAGTTCAACAAATTTCACTCTCACAAAGAGTAACAAAACAAATGGAAGCTAAGATGGATGGTTTGAAGAAAGGTGTGGAAGCTAAGATGGATGGCTTGAAGAAATGAGTGGAAGCTAAGGTGGATGGTTTGAAGAATGACATGGAAGCTAATATGGATGGAAATATTGATGGCATTGAAACTAAGATCGATGGTATAAAAGGAAACATGGAATATTTGAAGAAAGATATGGAAGTTTTGAATGAATGTTTGAAAATGTTTCTACAAGAAAAGCTTCCTAATCGCGAAAAGGTAACAGAGGAAACTCATGTTTAAAATAAATGCTAATCATGATTTCATAGAATTTAACATTGGATTTAAGACCCACCATATTCCTAAGATAGACATGAGGATGTTTGATGGGAAATATCCGATAATTTGGATACTTAAAATGGAGCAATACTTTGAGCTCTGTAATACACAAAACACACACAATGTACGCATTGAAACTTTATATTTAGAAAAAATTAAGTTTGTATGGTATCGATGGATTTGTTATCATAAACCACTAGTCACTTGGTCAATTTTTATGGAGGAAATGATAGCACATTATGAGGATACAAAGAGAAAAACACCCTTTATCCAATTGATAAATTTCAAACAAAAGGGTTGAATGATGGAGCACATTGAGGACTTCCAAAAAATGAATATAAGGGTAAATAATATTGTAGAGGAACATATGATTGATGTATTCATAGGGACTCTAAAGGATAACATGAAACATGAGATTTGCCTTTGGTAACCTAATACATTGGAGAAGGCATTCAAGCTAGCAAGAAAAAAATGAAAAAACACTTATGGCGACAAGGAAGCGTACGACTCACAACTATAAATATGGAAATTCCACTAATCTTAGACTTCCACAACCTACAAGGTTGACACCAGAACAATTGGAAGAAAAACAAGAAAAATGGATTAGCTATAGTTGTCATAGCAAATAAACTAAAGGTCATAAGTGTGCTGAGAAGAAATTAATTTACATATATTGTGAAGAGGAGGAATAAAAGGAACAAAAAATTTCAAAAGAAGAGGATATACACTAGGAACCAACCATAGAGGAAGAAGAAATGAATCTGACGAATAACGTACTGGCAGGAATTACCACTCCTCAAATTCTCAAGATAGAAGGAAATATCAAGAATAAAAATGTAATAGTTCTTATTGATTCGGGTAGTACCCATAATTTTATTCATTGTAAGGTATCCAAGGAATTTAATTGCTTCCTATACCCAATTTCAGAGTGTCAAGTGATTGTGGAAAATGGAGGTACTATAAATTTCTTTGGAAAGTGCAATAATATAAAGCTAACAATGGGGTTATATGTATTGAATAGTCCAATGCTTTCCATTCCAACTGGTGGCGGTGCTTTTGTACTAGGAGTACAATGGTTACAATCTTTGGGGATGATAGCTTTTAATTTTCAATAAATTTTCTTGAAATTTTTTTTCGAAAGGAAATAAAGTTGAATTACGAGGTATCACGAGGAATACGGGAAAGAAAATAATCTCTAATGTCATGAAAAATATTCTTAATAAAGAACAATGAGGTGTAATTACAGAATTACGCTCACTAGAAGTTACTACATCAAAATAATATATTTCTCCAGATCTCCAAAATGCCTTCGAAAATCATTCCAAGGTGTTTGAAACTTCCAAAGGATGCCCAAATATTCATGATCAGGATCATGCTATTCATTTGATTCTAGGAAGTGTTCCTCCAAAAATCAGGCCTTACAGAGCGAAATTGAACGTATGATTGCAGAAATGCTAGAGGCTAGTATAATTCAACCTAGTCAAAGTTCTTTCTCTGCTCCAGTAGTATTGGGGAACAATAAGGGTTGATCATGGAGCACGTTTCCATATTATAAGGAGCTCAATAAGGTCACTATTAGAGATAAATTTTCCATTCTTGTGATTGATGAATTATTAGAAGAATTCCATGGAAAATTTTATTTCACCAAGTTGGATATTTGTTCAAGATATCATCAGATTAGAATGAAGACTGAAGACATTATGAAAGTAGCATTTCGAAGTCATGAGGGTCATCACAAATTTTTTTTCATGCCTTTTTGCCTTACCAATACACCTTCTACATTTCAAGGGTTGATGAATTCCATTTTAAAACCCTTCCTTAGAAAATTTGTGTTAGGTGTTTTTGATGATATACTAATCTACACCATGTCTTGGAAGGATCATGTTCAACATGTTGACAAGGTGATCAAACTATTGGGGGAGAAAAAAATATATGCAAAAACCTCCAAATGTTTCTTTGGAGTATAAGAGGTGGAATATTTGGGTCATATTGTATCTCAAGAGGATGTTAAGGTAGACCCTACAAAATTAAATCCATTAAAGAATGAAAATTCCCCATAACCATAAAGCAGTTATCAAGATTTCTCAGGTTAACAGGGTGTTATTGCAACTTTGTTAATAATTATGGGAGAATAGAAGATCCTCTAACAACATTATTGAAGAAAGGTGCATTTTCATGGACTCTTGAAGAAACTAAGGCCATTGAACATATTAAAGAGGAAATGTGCCAAGCACCGGTCTTAGCTATGTTAGGCTTCACAAAAACCTTTTTTGTGTAATGTGATGCCTCATGAAATGGAATTGGTGTTCTTTTAATGGAAGAAGGAAGACCCATTTCTTTTGAAATTCGTCCAATGAAAGGAACGTATTTATAGAAATATATTTATTAGAAGGAAACGTTGGCAATACTACATGTACTAAATTAATGGTGACCTTACCTAATGGGAAGACACTTATAGGTAAAAACTGATGAGGATAGTATTAATTTTTTTTGGAACAACTACTATCTTCAAAAGAGTAGCAAAAATGGCTCACACAGATGTTGGGTTATGACTTTGAAATCATCTACGAAAAAGGGAAGCTAATTTTTTTTGCATATGCACTCTCAAGAAATTATGAGGATGTGGAAGCATTTATTTGTGCCATTTCTATTATCCAAGGAGATTGGATAACCAAAGCAAGGGAGCAGTGGAAGAATAACGAAGAAGTATGGAAACCCATTCAAAAGTTGCGGCAAGATCCTAATACATCTAATACATTTAGTTGGAAAAAAGATTCCTTATGGTACAAAGGTTGCTTATATCTTCGTAGGAATTCCAAACTAAATTAAAATATTCTTTTGGAATTGCACACCTATCCCTTAGGGGGACACTTGAGATTTTTAAAAACTTACCACAGGGAGAAGAAATAATTTTTTTGGGATGGCCTTCAATATGATAGTAAAAGGTTTGTGGCGCAATGTTCGGTTTGCCAGGAAAATAAAGTTGAGATAATTAAGACGTCGAGTCTAGTACAACCTTTATCCATTCCAACTCAATGTTGAGACGTGGCTTCAATGGATTTTATCACAGGATTACCTAAGTATGAAGGAAAGAGTGTCATAATGGAGGTAGTTGATATACTTACTAAGTATGCACAATTTTGTGCATTATCTCATCCATTTAAAGAGAGTAAAGTTGATACTACATTTATGGAAAAAATTCAAAAGATACATGGAAAACCAAAGATTATTGTAAGTGATAGAGATCCCATTTTCACTGGAAATTTTTGGACAAAATTATTTTCTTATTTGGGTACTCAACTAGCTCATAGCTCATCTTATAATCTTCAATCTGATTGGAAAAATGACATAGTGAACAAATGTTTGGAAGGATATATTGTTTTATTTGTATATGTTAAACAAACACAATGGGTCAATTGGTTACCTCTAGCTGAATGGTGGTATAACACTTCATTCCACACTGTAGCAAAAATGACCCCATTTATTTCACTTTATGGATATCATCCGTCTTCCATCACATCATCTTTAAGAGAAAATTATAAGGTTCAATAAGTGGAAAATCACATCGAGCATTAGAAAAAAGTTCTCCAACCCTTAAAGGATAACCTAAATTTGGCACAGAATGAAATGAAACAATGGGAAGATCAACATCACAGTGAGAGAAGTTTTGATGTAGTCGACTGGGAATTTTTACCCCTACAACCATGCAAAAAAATGTCCCTCAAGCAAGATAATAATGATAATAAATTATCGTCAAAGTACTATGTTCCTTATAAGTTGTTGCAAAATATTGGTACTATGGCATAAAAATTGAAGCTTCTTGCATCTTCCCGAGTGCACCTAATTTTCCATGTTTCATGCTTAAAGAAGGTTGTAGGTGACAAACTTATGGTTCAAGCAATATTGCTAGAACTTTATAAGGAAGGAAAAATCATATTGTAACCTAAATTAGTCACGAAAAAATAACTTGACATCTACAAAATTGATCAATTTCAGAGTATCTCATCTGGTGGAAGAACTTACCCACTAAAGTTTCCACATGGTAAGATGATAATTTTATATAGAAGCATCCAGAATTACTCAAGCGTTGAGGACAACACCTTTTTGAAGGAGAGGGGCATGTTAGGGCCCTATAATACTATTGTAGTCCCTTATTATTTTTAGTGTACCCCCCTTATTTTTTTTTTTGTACCCCTGTAGTCCCCAGATTGTTATTTTTGTGCCCCATAATAGCCCACTATTGTTATTGTTGTGCCCTTACATTATTATTTTTAGGTCGCCTAGGATTATATTATGACCCCATGGAATCCTACATATAGAAGGGAGGCTTTTTCACTCGTATCATCTAATAATTTTTCATTTATGTAATATAAAGGAGGTTTCCCCCTCAAAGTGGCTGATTTGTAAGTCATTGATATCTCTTTTCTTCTATTTTGTGAGATGGTTTCATAACATCATTGCAAGAAACTAAATAATTCATTAGTTAATGAAAGGAAAATAAAAATACACGTGAATTCAAGCAGGAATTGTGTGCTTCTTATGACTAAATCAAAGTATGTTATTGATTATGAATCATTTCAAGGCTGTGATCCAAAGTTGAAATATGATTTCATTGAAGTGGCTAATCAAAATAATGAGATGTTTTAGGAACCAAAGGGATTAAATCCCAAGAGGGGAATCCATGATCAAATACAGTTGCAAGAAGATTTTCCTCTTCCTAACATTGGCATGTATAGGATGTTAGTGATAGAGAGTTCTTAAATAAAAAATAAAATTCAAGTGTTTATGGACAAAGGGATCATTCGACCAGGTACTTCACCATGTGGGTCACCTATAGTTTCGGTGCCAAAGAAGGATAGGACATGTCACATGTGTGTGGATTTTCGTGCATTGATCAAAATTACAGTAGAGAGCCACTATCCACTTCCCAGAATAGGTGATTTATTTGATCAATTGAAAGATGAAAGGTATTTTATAAAGTTGGACTTAAGGAGTGGCTACCATCAAATTATAATTGTTGAAGGTGACATTTGGAATACAACATTCAAAACAAAGCAAGTTTTGTTTGAATGGCTACTAAGAATTTTGGTTTATGTAATGCTCATGCTACCTTCATGCGTGTGATGAATGATGTGTTGGGGCCATTTATTGATGAGTTTTTCATAGTCTACTTAGATGACATATTTATTTTCAATAAATCACTTGATGAACATGTCATGCATCTAATAAAAGTACTTGATGTCTTAATGAAAGAACAATTGTTTTTGAAGATGTTGAAATGTTGGTTTGGTAAAAAGTATTTGGTGTACCTTAGGCATATTATTGGAGGAGGTGAGTTCAAGATAGAACCCTGTAAGGTTGAGATCATTATGAATTGGCCAACACCCAAGACAGTCACTGAGGTAAGAAGGTTCTTGGGCGCAGCCCAATATTGTAGGAAGTTTATTGCTAACTTATCTTCTATCTAAGCTCCATTGCATGCATTGACTTGTGTGAAAAAGGTCTTCAAGTTGGCAGGCAAGCAGAAAAAAGAATTTGATGATTTGAAAGAGAAGATCAGTTCAGCCCTAGTACTTGCACTATCGGACTTGAGACGACCCTTTGGGATTCAAACTGATGCAAGCAACTATGCCATGTGCGCATTCCTTATGCAACAGAGTAAGCTCATTTTATTTCATTCAGAAACTTTAAACAGTGTAGTGATTAAATATCCTACTTATGAAAAGGAGCTATATGCATTGGTTCAATGTGTGAAAACGTGGAAACACTATATGATGGGAAAGGAAACCATTATACACACTGAGAACCAACCATTGCAATACTTGCAATTGAAAAATAAGTTGTAGAAATCAAGGTACTTTCGATGGCTGGGTTTCCTACAACAATTCATATTCGTCATCAGGTATAAGAAATGTATATACAACATGTTATTATATGATTTCTAGGTCTATTGTTAGTGCAACTACTTTAATCAAGCATAATTCTCTTTTTCATGAAAGTTATGTTGAACAATATGCATTTGATTATGGCTTTCAAGATGTTTATGCAAACTTGAGTCAAGGAAACCAAGTAGAGGAATTGGATTACCACGTAAATAATAAGTTGTTGTATCATTTGGGCAAGTTTTATATTCCACAGGGGGAGAGAGTGAATTTCATAAGGGAAGAAAAAAATTCTCTTACTGTTGGACATTTCGGTGTAAGAAAAATAGTGTCACATCTTCAAAGGTATTGGTATTGGTCATGTATGCTTGGAAGTGTGTCACGTTTCATTAAACCTTGTTCATTGTGTGCAGTCACTAAGCCTAGAAATATGAAGTTAGGATTGTACACACCAGTTACCATAACATCATGTCCATAGGAGAGTATTTCTATGGATCTTGTAGGAGATCATCCATTGTGAAAAAGAGGTCATGATTATTTATATGTAGTTGTGGATAGGTTTAGAAAGATGTGTTTATTAATTTCATTTAAAAAAAACCATAGATGAAAAAACAACTCACTTATTCTTTCAGCAAGTTTGGGTTCATTTTGGATTTCCTGCATCCATTTTTAGTGATCGAAATTCTCGATTTGTTGGGAACTTTTGGTCAATTTTGTGGGACTTGATGAATATCAAGTTGAAAAAGAGTACAACCTTTCATCCACAAACATATAGTCAAACTGAGGTGGTTGATAAAATAGTCATTGATCCAGGTGGATATCGGTGGCCAACAACCTATTCTATTTGGAACCACGCCATCAAGTCTTACAGCTTTTCACATTCAGCACCACTTACTATTTTTAGCAGGTTTTCGGGTCCTGCCCTCCCAGATTCGTTTTGGGGCCTTAATGATCCAGGTGGATATTGGTGGCCACTGACCTATTCCATTTGAACCCCCACCATCAGTTTGTTCAATTTTTAAGTTGCAACACAACTTACTATTTTTAATAGTTTTTTGAGTCTTAAACTTCCAGAGCCGTTTTGAGGCCCTAAACGACATTTTTTGGGAAAACCAGGAGCAACATGGGTCCATGGACCGATGTTGCTCACATCGAAAGTTGTACTCCTTGGATAGATATTTCTAATGAGCTATTGAGCCCGTCAAATGGAGATCGGATGCCAAAATTACGTCCTCGGGAAGTTGAAACACCAATTTACCCAAACGGGGGCCCACAGTTTTGGTGCTTCATCTCCTAGAATTAGGTTTTTGGACTTTTCAGTTTTCCATTGTTTCTCAATAATAAATAGGCCCTCGAGCCTCACTGTAACACAGTTGAGAGGTCTATAGCCCCCACATCTCTTCTCATAGATTCGCTACCAACACCCTAGCTATCTTATTTCCATTATGTCTGTAAGCATATTTCTGTTATTTGATATTAATGAAATGATGAATTGTTTCCGTTTCATCTCTATTTTTATGGTTATTTCTGTTTTCTGTTGTTTTCATACATAAATTCGGATCAGTGGTACTAGAGGGATCTGCTCTTTCTTTGTTTTTCTTTGCATGTCCCTAACGTGGTCATGGTATAAGGAGTTAGGGCTCGATCTGGTTGAACCCTTGGAAGATCAACCTCACAAACCTCGACGACCTCCCATGGCAGAAGAAAAGAAAGATCAGGGAGGAGGAGATCCTATAAAAATATTGCTCGAGGAGGCTGTCGAGAAACAAAGGAACAAGATGATGGATAACTTTTCTCAGATCCTTCAACAACTGCCTACCTATGACGCATCTACATCCAACAGCCACTCTAGAGGCACCACTCCATTCAAGGTACAAGTAAACTTTGATATTCCTGTATTTCAAGGTCAAATAGATGTAGACACTGTCGATAGATGGTTGAATTTGCTGGAAGGGTATTTCTCGATCCATGATTTCTCTGATCGAGAAAATATTATTTTTGCACTCCTCAAAGCTGCCCCCCATGTCAAAGACTAGTGGGAAACCTACCGTGAGCAAGAGGACAAAGGGGAACCCTCTCTGTTCTCAGCCACACCCACTTGGAATTAATTCTGAGATGACATCAAGGAACAATATTACCCCGTGGGGAGCTATGAGGAAAGACACATCCAATGGACCACATTGCGGCAAAAAAGGGATCAAGATGTGCACAAACTGACGAATCTGTTCCATACCCTGCGCATAAAGTTGGGTATTAAATATTCAGAGAGACATTTGGTACTCAAGTACCATGGCTATCTACACAAATACATTCAGGAGGAAATGGAGTTCCTCGACATTGCATTGCTTGGCACGACATATCACTATGCCGCCAAGATCGAGCAGACATTTAAGAAGAAGAAGCGAGACTTTGGATCTACAAATACGAAAAGTGCCCCTGAACCGAAGAACAAGGGGCAAGGCCAAAGCAATGCTACTTAGAACAACACCATAAATAAAAAGAAGGACACAGGGAAGTGGTGTGAATTTCATAATAGCCCCACTCATAGCACAAACGAGTGTCGGGCCAAACAGTCATTGGTGGCCGAACTAAAGGCACCTGAATCAGATGCATTTTCTAATCCTGAGTCAGAAGTAGACAAAGGCAATGACAAAGGGAAGGAGATCATTGATGCGGATCCTAGTGCCATTGTTGCCACCACCAAGATCCAGAAGGAGGACCCAGAGGATCAAGAGGAGGGGGAGCATCTCTTCCATCCACAAATGTGGGTGAAGAGTTCTCCGCTGCAATTCCTTGTTGATAGCGGAAGCCAAAAGAACCTCGTTTCAGTAGATATCGTGAAGCGGCTCGGCCTACCGACCATAACACACCTGCAGCCATATACCATTGGGTGGCTTCACCTAGGGAGAGATATCCACATCTGCCAACAATGCTGCCTTCCGTACAGCATCAAGCCATTCACGGATGAGGTATTATGTGATGTTTCTCCTCTTGATGTAGCTGATGTATTATTAGGCCAACCATACTTGTGGAGGCGACATGATGTGTATGAGTCTAGGCCTTGTGTTGTTATTATTACATTGGGAAATAACTTGTACAGGATACCAGAGGTAGTACTACCTCTTGTCATCTCTTTGACTACTGCAAAACAATGCAGTAAGATTGTCTCCCAAACAAGGAAATTCATTTTCCTTACAACTCGCTCATAGGGAAAGAATAATATTGTGGCCACAACCTCGAAAAAGTTCTCCCTTGCACGGCTGCAACAAATGGACAAACTCATGGAGGAATATGAGGAAATTTTCTCCTCACTCACAGAGGTTCCTCTACACTGTCAGGATAAGTACTCCATTGATTTGACCCCCAACGCACCGCTGCCTGATGTTGCCATACCTCTTGGAAATACACATACATAATCCACACATGTATTGTCTCAGGCTGATAAAGAAACCAAATTTACTAAATGCATCCAGCATGCCTGCCCACAGGTCCATGACATATTCAACAAATCTAATATCCAGAATTTGCTTCATCTTAGGGAGGATCTCAACGCAATGGGGACCATTGCTTCCTAAGGAGGGAGGAATGATCCAGGTGGATATCGGTGGCCACCCACCTATTCCATTTTGAACCACACCATGAATTCTTGCAGCTTTTCACATTCAGTACCACTTACTATTTTTAGCAGGTTTTCGGGTCCTGCACACTCGGAGCCATTTTGAGGCCTTAATGATCCAGGTGGGTATTGGTGGCCACCCACCTATTAAATTTGAACCCCCGCCATCAGTTTTTAAGTTGCAATACAAATTACTATTTTTAGCAGTTTTTCGGGTCCTGAACTTCCGAAGCCATTTTGAGGCCCTAAACGATGTTTTTTGGGAAAAACGAGAGAAACATGGGGCCATTGACTGATGTTTCTCACATCGAAAGTTTTACTCCTCGGATATATCTTTCTAATGAGCTATTGAGCACGTCAAACGGAGATTGGATGCCAAAGTTACATCCCTGGGAAGTTGAAACACCAACTTACCCAAACGGGGGCCCACAGTTTTGGCGCTTCATCTCCTAGAGTTAGATTTTTGGAATTTTCAGTTTTCCATTGTTTCTCAATAATAAATAGGCCCTCGAGCCTCATTGTAACATAGTTGAGAGGTTTGTAGCCACCACATCTCTTCTTAGAGATTCGCTACCAACAGCCTAGCTATTTTATTTCCATTATGTTTGTAAGCATATTTATGTTATTTGATATGAATGAAGTGATGTATTATTTTCGCTGCATATCTATGTTTATGGTTATTTCTATATTTAGTTGCGTTCCTGCATAAATTCAGATTAGTCATACATATTCTTCGAGGATATTGCAACAAGAATCCTACATTGGAGGATGAAAACTTTTAGTACATTCATCATTCTTACAACTGTGCAAAAGACTCCTCTACACAAACATCATCATTTGAGGCATGTC
Source organism: Pinus albicaulis (assembly GCA_034641835.2). NCBI lineage: Eukaryota > Viridiplantae > Streptophyta > Pinopsida > Pinales > Pinaceae > Pinus > Pinus albicaulis. The sequence goes on along the minus strand of CM076581.1, from coordinate 866,802,803 downwards.
TTGGATACTTTCCTAGATCACTATTGTATTTCAGTTTTGGGAAGGATGTTGCTATTCATGGCCATGGCAGCGTAGACAAAGCCAAGAAATTCACAGAACAAATCCAATTGATACATGAAACAATTCAATATCAGTTCAAAAAGAGCTAAGGAAATTACGAATCAAGGCACGAAAAGCATCGTGTATATCACAAGTTCCAAGTTGGTGACAAATTTTGGCTGCACACTAGCAATGAGAGGCTTCAAAGGGGAGGTAAAAAAATGAAACCAATCCATTATGGTCCTTTCAAAATTTTGGAAAATATTGGTGAGAATGCCTTCAAGTTAGAATTTCCTTCATATATGTAAATTTACTTTGTTGTTAATGTTGAGAACTTGAGTGTGTATGAGCGTCCTTTAATTGAAAATCATGGAAAAAAATTTCAGATTCTATATATTATAGAATTTTCTCCGGAATACCTTGATAAGCTTCAGCAAGATACCATTCTTGACAGAAGAAAAAGGACATAAAAACGATGGAGTGTCAACTACGGGGCTCAAAGGCACAGATCCAAGCAAGGAAAAATGGATTGAGATTGGAAAGATGAGGGAATTTCACCATCATCTGTTGGACTACTGAAAGTGATATTTTGGGGTCCATAAGCTTCTAGTGCGGAGGAGTGATCAGGTGTTCCAAATTATGCTAAAAAAGGAAAATCTTCGAAATGGTGTGGAACTTGAACGAGGATGTATATCTCATCGTTCTAAATCCATGAGAACACGTTTCATGGAAAACTGACACTGTATGCTCGAAGAAACATTTTGTGTCCACTTTTTCAAACAAGCAAATTTTTTGAAAAAAAGACTACAGGGAAAGTCTAGTTAGCATTCGGTACTGCTGACTTGGCATGCCTATGTGGCAGGTTGACTGGGTCAATGAATTTTCTCTGGCGAATGAAATTGTGCCAGGTGGCACTCCCAAATTTGTTTCATTTGGTGTGTTTCAATTAGGTGTTATGGAGGCCAATCACATGTTGCCACGTGGCCTAGCTAGGGGTCACCACGTGGTAGCCCTAGGGCTACCAAAATTGGGTCAAGGTCTGAGTAGAGTGGGCAGGGGTCGAACCCACGACCTCTAAGCGATGAGCACCAAGCCTTATACCATTGCACCATCGTTTTATCTCTTAACAGACTATGTTGTTGGGTTTGATTTATTATGCTATGTTTTCCGCCATTGGGGAGGGGGCTAGGGTCTAGCCCCAACCCTGGTCACTGCCTAGGGGCGAGACCATGGATGAGAGGCTAACCCTATGGCCCCCCAACTAACCATAATCATTAACGTATATCCCAACTGCCATGTGACATACTGAGGTTGTCACCATAATTTCCATAGTGGGAGGATTGTCTACCTAACTCCCTTCCTATCCTCAATGTAACCACCATGAGACTAATCGTCGGTGATTAGTTAACTACCCGATAGTTTTTTAATAAAAAAATATGAAATGCATTGAATCCATATAGTTAGAAATTCAGAATTTAGGTGTTATTGGGGAAATTAATGCCTTGACTATTTCGCCCATTTTTTGGGCAATTTGGCACTCAGTTAGTGCATTTCAGGGTGAAAATGAGGGTTCAATGCCAGATTTGGAGGAAATTGTGGAGCGATTAGTGATAAAACTTGGGGCAGTCATAACTTACTCAGTTTTTGACCCAATTCGAGGCAGAAAGAGGCTACACATGCATTTTTTGGCATTTTGGAGCCATTGGAATAAGTTTCGGAGCTATTTGAGCATTGTAAACATATGTAATCACACTTTTGAGAATAATAGAAGAGAGTCAAGCAATTGGAAGTTGGACCTAGGAGATGTTGCCAAGGTGGGGTGAACTCCTTCATCATGTCCTGTTGTGATATGGGTTATGGTGATGTTCATGTTTGTTAGATGTTGTTGTTCAGTGTTTTTTTTTTTTTAATGTTAATTTGCTCAAGAAATTAACATAAAAACACATAAAAACTCATGGTTAAGTTGCAATTTACCTCATAATCTTGAAACACTTTGTCTATATTTTGAATTGAAATTTAGCACAACAAACACTAATTTTCCCATTCAGATCAATGATGAAGCTTAATGATCCATGTGTGCAACATCCTTTCCCAACCCAGTTTACAAATGGGATCTTATTAAATTTTAGATGTGAGGAATCTTATTCATTCACTAAAGTAATTTGATGGTATGATCATATTAAATTAGCTTAAGAGGACTCACATAAAGCTACATTTTCTACAAATTCGAGGCGTTTTTAGTACAAAACAATGAAATTTGGATTGAGGAATTCCCTTGCAATTTTCTAAAGGATTGTTGTACCAACATTTAAGGAGTTCATAAAAAAGTTCCCAGAGGTGTACTTATATTATTAGGTTGCCTTAGGTATGATAAAGACACACAAGGTTACAGTGCACCTAAAATTGGATAAGTGTAGGAAATTGAAAAATTCCTTGAATTTGAAAAAATGCATGTCTTTCTCTCTCTCTCTGGTATTTTTCTTGGCCATATTTTTTATAAGCAAGGGTTGTTGGTGGACCTTTTGAAGATTGAAATAATAGTATAATTTTGTTTTTCCACCTCTAGTATACAATTGCACACTATAATGGGTCATACAATGTATTACAAAAAAAATATTAAAAGATATGCATGCATTATAACACCCATGGAGAGACTATTTAAGAAGGATACTAATTTCCAATGGATAGAAAAATGTGAGTAGACATTATATACACTGAAAGAGAAGATGTTCACTTAATGTATTCTAATTTCATGTAGTAGAAGAAGGAGTTCCATGTGCATGTAGATGCCTTATCCATACCTATAGGAAAAATTTTAGCACCGTTAGGAGAGGGAGACCCATAACATACAATTAATTTTTCGAGTACAAATTTGTCCACAATTGAACAAAACTACACCACCATAGAGAGGGAAGGGTTAATGGTATATTATCTAGAAACATTTCAACACTACCATTTGAGAAACAAGTTTAAGCTGTACACAAACCATTACGCGTTTAAATATTTAGTTAAAATGGCAGAGTTGGGAGGTTGAGTATGCATATGGTTGTTGTTATTTCAGTAGTATGACTTTGAAATAGTTTTCAAGCTTGGGAAGTTGAAAGCAAGTCTAGATCTTTTATCAAGGATCAATAAAGGGAAGGATGCTAGGAATCTAGAAGACAATTTTCCATATGTGAAACTATTCATGGTAATAATTATGAGTAATTATTTTTCTAATATTATGCAATTTTTTAGCACAGAAATGGCTCAAGTGGAGTATATTGTTGCATAGGAAAAGAAGTTGGTGGTGAAATTTGGAGATTACCAATTAATAGCATGATGCTTGTATATGATGGGAGTGGATGGAATATTGTGTAGGTGTGTATTATAACATAAAATACCAATGATTCTAGTATAATATCATGAAAGAACTGCAGGTGGAAACTATACATGAAAGGCTACTGCACAAAAAATTATACATGGAGGATTGTGGTGGCCTACCTTACATAATGATGCTAAATAATTAGGGAAGAGTTGCGATGTTTTCAAAAAAAATTAAAAAGACCTTATTCGTGAGATCGAATGCCCCTAATTGGTCAAATTACACCTTAGGTCTTTGAAAAGTGCGCAATAGATTTTGTGGGTCCCATTAATGCAGTTAAAGAAAGATCATGAGTTAGATATATTATGGTTGTAATAGACTAGTTAACAATATAGGAAGAAGGAAACCCTATGAAGGATAGCAATGCAGATACTACTACGAAGTTTTTATTTGAGAATGTATTGAAATTTTTTGGATGACTATGGTTTTTAATGAGGGATAAAGGTAACCAATTTATTAAAATGATGGTTGTTTTTACCAAGAAGTTTGAAATATTTGATCAGAAGGTAGCAACTTATCATGCTGAGTTAATGGACACATGGAAGAATTTAATAAAAAATTATAGAATGTCATGATGTGGGTTTTAAATATAAATAGGGATGACTAAGGTTTGAGAATTCCAACAGTACTTTGGGCATATAGAACCACTTGTAAGAGGCTGACAGGACTTTCATGGTAGTCTATGGACACGAAGTATTAATGGCTATGGATATTCCTGTACCAAACCTATGCATTGTTGCATTCACAAAAATGATAAAATATGGCATAGTGGAACAAATACTTCAATAATTTTTGCAACTTGAAGGAGATCCTACACTTGTAGATTTTCATCAAAATGTTGACAAAGTGCGCGAAAAAGCTTGGCATGATCAACACATAAAACAAAATAAGTTTAAATCTGGGGAGTTAGTCTTTCTATATGACAACAAAGTTTTGAAGCATCTACGAAAGTTTTGGGTTCATTAGCTTGAACCCTATTTGATTAAAAGTCTGACAGATGCGGAAGCAGTGAAGCTAGAAAAACTCAATGGCATGGAAGGTTTTGTGAATGGTACTCCATTGAAAATGTGTACGTATTTCCAATATTCCATGTGTACGTATTTATAAATAATGTTTTAGATATATCAATAAATTGAAGACACTGTATTTTGGTTTTTTGACACGAGATAATTTTAGATTTCTGTTGCAGAACTAAAAGTCGTGTGTTTTGTTGCAGGAAAAAAAACGTCGCGCTACGAGAAAATAATGAGCAGAGATATGTGATATATGTGTGTAACACGTAGCGTTTGGGGCAATTATGACTAACAAATATAGAACTACGAAGAATAAAGTAGAAAAAGGTGACCATTGGGCAATAGTTGGCTAAATAAGATTTGAAAGGATGTTATATTTACTATCGAATAATATTTTCTAGAATAAAAATAAGATCAGATTGTAAGAATCTACAAGACGTTATTGTCAATGAGATGTTTTTAGGATGGAACATTTACCAACCACTATAAAAAAGTTCATTGAAGGACTGAAATCAGAGGCGGAGGAGTTGAAAGCGCAATAAAGGTCGTTCACCCCACCCGAAGAGCAGCAATGACTAGAAGAAATGGAGAGGGCTATTACCCAATTTCCACATATGAATGTTTAGATGAACAATGTCAGACTGCATATGAGGGCGGGTTGAATTTGTGGACGTAACCTATTTTAGAACCTACATTTGCAAGACATTGCACAAAATATTTAGATTGATGAAGAGAAGGCGGAGAAATTCAAGCCCAATTTCAGTAGCATGCTAGTAGTTGTTAAGAAGAGTGCCATACCAGGAGAGATGAATCTTGTCAATGAAATTAAATGGTTGAAGGTAACACAATAGGAATTGGAAAGAAAAGTGGAAGATTTGTAGGATGTAGTGTTGCAGATTACAAACAAGGTTGGATAAGTTCAACAAGAAATCAAAAACGTTGTTGAAGAAGGCAAGGATTGCATTATGACTGCAATACCAATCGAAGCATCATTAGGATTAATTGCACGCGCTACTAAAATTCATTCCAAGGTTGACACAACACATTATATGCTTAAAACATTGAAGTCAATAACTAAGGAGAAACTATTCTCATTGTACGTAATCTAAGTGGCTTTGGATGAGTAAGGGGAGAGCGTTGGGATCCTCGGAGCCATTTTTTCGTAATAAAATTGGAGAAATTTTAATGGATTTTTGAAAATTTTGGTGAAACTAAGCACAAAAGCGAAGAGAAAAAAATAGGAAACAGAATTGTTGTAGAAGTATCAGAGCAAAGAATTTTCATTGAAGGAATGATAAATTAGAAATTATCACCACACAAGGTAGTTGAGTTAAAGTAGTTAAATTATCACCACACAAGGTAGTTGTGTTAAAGTAGTTAAGTTAAGTTTGAATCAGTTTTTTGGACCAGTTTTTATAGGGTCAAGGAAAGGAAACCTTTCGTAGTTTACAATTCCATGGTACATAGTTTCCATAGTAACAAGGTTAGATTGGGTCCACATAATCATGTATAAATAGGTGGAAGCAGAGGGGATCTAGATTTACTTTTTCTGTCATTGGTTGAGAGAGTTTTGTGAATATTTTCTAATAAAATGTTTTACTATTGTTCTTGATAGGTTGGTGAGCTGAAGTGTGCTAAAGTGGTAATGTTGCAATGATGCGCCTAATGATGTTTTATATTAATAGAATATGGTTGATGGATACATTCTCTCAACTTATTTGTTTTATTGGATGGGTGCATGATACGTTAGTTCATGTTTATTTTTAGTTTACATTAGTAAAGTTTTAACAAGTTTACAATTTATTGAAAATTTGAATGTTTTATATTGCACTATATATGGAAGGAGTTTTTAGTGCGACTTTTTGAAGTTTCAGGTGTTGGAATCCTGTGAAAAATTTTGAGGTAAAATCTTGGTTTTTGTTATTTAAACTGGTTTTTTGACTCTATATATAGATTCAGCATCCTCAAAAACCTCTAGGGCACTTCGATTGTGCAAAGTTAGCAATCAAACTTCTCTTTTCAATAAATTCCTGCCGGAATTTAGAGAAATTACACCGTAAAAAGACACCGTAAAAGCCTTCAAAAAGTCACACTAAATACTACTCATATATGGAAACCATGCACCTCTTTTAAAGTTTCTTCTGTATGTCACATATATTATGAATGTTTGTAACTAGATGTATTCTATTATTGTGATATAAATACTATAGAATGTTGTAGAAGATATCTTCTATGCATACTCCAATTACCTTCACCTAATTCTAGTTCTTGTTGTCCGATTAGGTCCCTGGGTGAGAATTCATCCATTCTATAGGTACCGAACGGTTGGTGTCTATTAGGATTTTAGTGGCTTACCTCCATATGCAAATCCAAGTCAAAACTTCCATAGCACTAAAAAAAATCGACTCTCTCTTGAATTTCCAACTCTATATAAAAGCATTTGAAAATGAAAAAAAAATGAAATTATATGGAAAATCAACTAATCACAAATGAGTTTTATAGGTAAGAATTTGACTTACCAGGAGTTCTCATTAATCTTGGAAGAAATAAGGGTTCTTAGAACATTTTGGGGCTTCTTATTATCTAGAAATATTGTTGAATCCTACATGGTGTGGTTAGGCCTATCCATTAGAAAGAAATAATTTATCAAAATATTGATAAATTTACGAAATCATCTTTTTCCTGATGATAATGTGAGTAGGGGTTTGAAATGTGTCGATCCTAAAACACTGATGTGATTTATCTAGAAGAGTTTTGTTTTAATTGTGAATCACATAAGGCTCCATTCTTATACATTGATAGTGCTTGGGGAATCTATTGTGGAAATCAAAGCAATAATTAATAAAACTAACTTAGGAGGAATAAATTGATCTTACTTAATATCATATCAAATGAATAACTTGAGCTTACTTAATGTCAAATCAAATAGATTATGCCTTATTTTAATTGTCTCTTCTTTTACCATATATAATGGGAATCACATAGTGAAGAGGATCATTGGGAAAACGTGGCCTCCTCTCTAGCTTATGCACTATTAATAAAAAATGGTAAAAATAATTCACATGAAAATACTGCATTAAATTTTTTATAGGTTGGGATAAACATTTTTGGATCTAAATGTTGTATATTTAAATGTATATCCAAGAGTGTATATCTGAACCTATAAAGCATTTAATGCATTGTTGTTGGGTGCATATTTATTTCCATAAAAATGGATCTTCGGGTGATTTCCTAATGCCATGATAAATTGGTTACAAGACATTTACTCACACTTCATTTAAATAAGTATAAAATTCTAATCAAAATGTGCAAATGATTTGGGAATGATGATTGGTTGCAGGCTTCATAAAATTCACATTTGGTTTGGTAGTATTCATTCATGACATGCTTGATGGTTTTTTATTTTTCCAAGATAGATATAAGGGAGTGAGTGAAACAGATATTTAGTGTGAATTAGAGCACACTCGAGTGAGAGCAATGACTCTCTTGGTTGGTTTGTTATGAGGTGTTCACAGAAAGTATAATTAGGTCATGTTAGGTTCTCAATGTGGGTAAATTATTGTTCTCTAACTAAGCAAACCTTGACCTCTTAGAATTTCTCTTTGATTTATGTAACTTATTATGTTTTTGGTGATTTAGTCTAAATAATTAGAATTAAGTTATTTTGGTCTGTAATTTATTGAAATAGGTTGAGAACAAGTTTTTGTTTTCAGATCCCGTTTGGTATGATATTTTACTATGGTTCTTCGATATTCCTCTTAAAAATTTCTATCTTAACCACTTACACATAGTAGTCAATTCTACCTTAACCACTTATACATAATAGGCATCAGAAAATCTATTCTATAGTAATCTCCAAAGGTTCTTCATAGGAATTAAGAAATAAATGAGTCCAACAATTGTTCTTTAATTATTATTTACTCCAAAATTACGAAATTTTATCAAGCCAACGCCGCTAACATTGTAAACATCGTGAACCTACTACCTCTATAGTAATAATAGATTGACTCTCTAGAATTTGAGTGTAGTAGACTTCTCTCTTTGGTTCTCCCTTGGCATATGGGGTCCCTTTTTCTTTCCCTGAATAAGCTCAACACTAGGAAATCTTTACAACATGGATAGTGGCCGCTGAAATAGTTTATCAAAGTCCTGACCCAATGGATATTTGAGATCCAAGCTCCCCACATTAAAAATAAGAGAATAAATCATAAGAGAACGTTCACCCAAAAGTAGTCCTAAATGTTTTCTTCGATTGTAAGTATTTTGAGTCAATTTATGAAACAAGCCACCAACAAAAATAACAGAACATCCTACATGGGAAATGACTTGTCATCTATAGTAAACACTTAAGAAATATGTATACCTTTAATTCATTTCTTGAACTTTATTGAATGTATCTCCTATTAGCCTGAATCTAGCTATCTTTTGAAAGAATAATAAATTATGTTTTGGTTATGATTAGGCCGACTTCTTCTACTATGTTAATATTTGTTTGTATGAATTTTCATCAAGAAAGTGAATAAACTCTTAGATGAGATCATTCAATGCTATTTACAAAGAAGGTTTATTTATAGTCTTTATTTAAGGAAATTTAGGTTACTTGAAATGACTTGTTCATTGTTTATAATTGAGAATACTTAGTCATTGGTAAGCCACGGGAATTTCTCTCCTATTAAATCCCTCTAGGTCTTCAGCCTTTAACATGCTTCATTAAACTTACAAAGTGCCTTTAACATGATTCCTTAAACCTACAAAGTTCTTAACTAATCATAAAAAAGTTTAAATCTTACTTTATGACGAAAGAGTATTTTCAACTTAAATAATATTTACAACAAAACCAATATCCCATATAATTGTCACTAAATCTTAAAACCATACAAGAATATTCTCAACTTAAATAGCATTTTGAGAAAAGCCAATATCCCTTCTATTTGTCTTTATTTAAGGAAATTTAGGTTACTTGAAATGACTTGTTCATTGTTTATAATTGAGAATACTTAGTCATTGGTAAGCCACGGAAATTTCTCTCCTATTAAATCCCTCTAGGTCTTCAGCCTTTAACATGCTTCATTAAACTTACAAAGTGCCTTTAACATGATTCCTTAAACCTACAAAGTTCTTAACTAATCATAAAAAAGTTTAAATCTTACTTTATGACGAAAGAGTATTTTCAACTTAAATAATATTTACAACAAAACCAATATCCCATATAATTGTCACTAAATCTTAAAACCATACAAGAATATTCTCAACTTAAATAGCATTTTGAGAAAAGCCAATATCCCTTCTATTTGTCATTAACTTTTAATCTCATACATAAAAGACATTTTGAACCAAAAAAAAGGCCAATATCCAATATCATTTAATTAAACCTTCTTTTTTGATTTATTTATTAATAGTTTCTTTCTTTAAAGCTTAAATAAAGAATGAAAGAAAGAAGGAGAGTTAATCTTATACATAAAACTGATTACTAAGGTAAATACAATTCATCCTCTTACACATTTATATATAAATATATTTTATTACTGTTAAATATCTAAAAAAACATAATTAAAATTTATATATAAATATATTTTATTACTATTAAATATCTAAAATATAATAATTAAAGCATAATTTGGCGGGTAGATATGGCTTCGATTTCCTTTGGTGCACCATAGTTACATCATTTGTTCATTTTATTTTCATATATTTTTCTCACGTTTATTTTGCAATGGTCCAATACTTTCCAAATTTGCATTTATTTTATTACTATTAAATATCTAAAATAAAATAATTAAAGCATAATTTAGCAGGCATATCTCTCTTCGATTTCCTTTGCTGCACCATAGATAAATCATTTGTTCATTTTATTTTGTAATGTTTATTTCATGTCTATTTTGTAACGGTGCAATACTTTAAAAATGTGATGGGTGGGAGAGATTCACTGCATCCATGTACATCTAACTTTTAATCTAGAATTAAGTTAGGCTCTAGACCATCAGATTACCAAATGAAGTCGTTCAGACTACCGAGCTTGTGAAAGGAAATCATCCATAATATTTCCTTGTTACAGGTCGCTGAACTACAACAACCAAAGAAAAAAAATGCTGTTGACATGAGATTGTTCTAGTGATTTGGTCGCTTTCCGTCCGGTCAGGTGACTGTGCCTTGTTCAACAAACTTATTGAAAAGTAAGTCTTCATATCTAACTTTTTAGGTTCATTTATTCAGCTATGGCTTTTTAATTCATTAGTGCTGGATCATAACAGTTTTGACATCAATTTTCATGAATAGCTTTTGTAGATAACTGAGATATTTATTATACATATCAGAATTTTTAAGACAATTTATATGTTTGGAGATATAATTTTATTTCTTTGTGGCAATTAATATTTTTGGAGTTTTAATTTTATTAATTTACTGTGCAAGAGCTTTACATATTAACTTTTACATTTTATACTTATCTAAATCCTAGATTTTGTATCTTTTGAATATATACTGCATTAATGGAACTATAGCCCTGAAATATTAATAGTCATTCGTAACCACCCGCCCACCCAAATAAAGTTAAAATTAATAAAATCAATTACTGCTGATACGTCTTCTTTGGCCCCATGTGATAGCATGTTCCATGTTTTTTGGGAAAAAGTATCTGTTATTTTCAAATTCAACAAAATAGGCAGGATTACAGTTTTTTTTGTCGGAATCTAATAAAAATAAAATAAAAAATTAAGGTATTTTAAGTGGTTGAATTGCATATTTTTACGGTGTAAATGGATTCAGCACTATAACTCGACATACAAAAATTTAACTACTGTAACTCAGATTTTCAAAAATCTTTGCCTAAATTTTTCATAAACTTAACAAAATTATTGTGTGACATCCACGCTACGCTGTCATGATATTACAACGTAGATATAGATGTGTCTATTGTACAGTACAAGGCAGCTGTCATGATATTACAACGTAGATATAGATGTCTCTACTGTACAGTACAATGCAACCAACAACAATTTTATAAGAATCCTTCATGTCCATTCAGCTGCGCTTATTCCGGTGTTCTGGCCAGAGCTTTTATATTTCAGTTTCCGCTTCAATCGAAAGAAACCAACTGCTCCGTCGCTCATTTAAATTATTGTTTGTCGTACCAAGAATCACGGGCGTAAGGGGAGACTTTGCAGCTGAGATGGGAAAAACTTCAATATGTTAATATATATTTATATGTGCAGTCTGATGACCCAAAAAAATTTTCTATAATAGAGGCACAGAGTGATCACCAAAAAAACTTAGATACTCTTAAATGACTTTTCAGGTAGAATAGGGTTTTGAAAATTTTGATTTATAGATTTGATTTTTACAATATCTTTTTTTCAGAGTAGCTACACATTAAAGTAAAGGTAAAGTTTATTTATACGTAAAAATATTTATAATATAGTAAAGTAAAGTTTTTTAAATGTTAAAAATGTTCATGATATATTGGGATAAAGGTTTATAATTAAAAATTTTGATACATACATTTTTAAAGCTTATTTATATGTTAAAAATATTTATAATACATTAAAGTAACGGTTTTTTAAATATTAAAAATGTTCATGATATATTGGAATAAATTTTTATAATTAAAAACTTTGATATATACATTTTTAAAAATAGAAATATTTAACTAATAATAATCGTAATTATTATTATTTAAAATAAAATTATAAATCTTCTTTATTTAATATGCAAAGGAAAACCTTAAAATTCCTTTTCTTTTTAGGATATCCTACAATTTAAGTCATCTATTCTACAATTTCATGGGGACGGGTTTGGGTTTGGCGTTGATTTCTAGTTTAGCCGCTCCCGACTAAGGTGGAGGCCAACTTTGAACCAGTCAGAGGTAGGGTGCTCTTCGAATTATTTTTTGTTTACAAAGGCTCCCAACTGATGTTGGGACCGACTCCACTGTAGATGAGTTGGGGTCCTGGCTTCAAACCGGTTCACCAAACTGGACCTCTTGCCCAACTGCCAACTACTCCCCGGTTTCAGTGCTATGAACAAGAATTAAACACTTTGCCTTATTTCGTCTTTATAAAGTTTCCCTCCATGGAAATCTCCTGTTCAGTGATTGCGGCATAACTTGATGCCGAAGAAATACCTAGTCGGAGAGGAGCTCGATCTATGATAACTTGTTGATGCCAAATAAATTAACTGCATAAGCATATGGTAGCTTTGACTGTGCACTCGGAGTTAGAATGTTTACGTTGAGCCCTAGAAGAAAACAATAAACATAAATGTGAAATAGATTTATAACACAAACTTGGAAGCAGTCTCAAATAAAAGCAGAGCACTAGTAATTCAACAACAGAGGGGAACAAAAAAAATTCCACTCATTCAATCCCCTTCTTTAAGAAACACACTAATCCACAGTCATACACTCATTCTTAGAACCCTTGAACTACACGTTTTGTTTAACTACAAAAGAAACAATATCTTAAGATCCACTAATTGTGGATGTGATTCCTATAACTAGAAGATATCTAATCTATTAAAATTAATTACAAAATCTCTCAGACAGAAATCAATTACAGAAAATTCCTATTCTATACAGATTCATTACCATTCTAACTAAACAGTAATTTTCTATTAAATATTTTAAATAATTAAATAATTCAGGAAACCCACTTCTTCTGCTAATTGAAATATTTAATTATTATTGTCAAAATGAATTTATAGATGGTAATGCTTCTGCATCAGAAATTCAAAGAAAAAAAAAGTCTCCAGAAATGTTTCCACACTAGTTCGATATTTCAAAATATTTGTTTATGTCATCCCAGTAGAGTCCCATTTGATTATATAATAATAATATTCCTTTCCTTTGTTTTTTTTCATCAATTTTTGATCCAGCACTACTTCAATCTAAATCTATTTTGGAAATTCTTTTGCCAGTTTGATTTCCCATCCGTTACTATGATTTTCTTAACTAACAGTGGCATGATTCATAGTATTGTCTACCTCTTTGAAGGGATATAGAGCATCTACATTGAAAATAGATAAAGTGCTAATATAACGAAGGAGTTCTATTTCATATGCATTAGAGAAAAGCATCCTCAAGATTTTACAAGGACAAGTTTTATTCATCTTGAGCTTATTGTATGTTTTTATTGGAAATATCTCCTTTCTCAAATGTAGTATCACTAAATAACCAATATAAATATTTTTTTGTCTCTTTTTCTTGTCCACTTGTTGTCTATACTCACTTCTACTTTCTTGTTGTTGTTCTTTCATCCTTTGTGCAACTCTTCCATACTAATTGCAAAATATTCTCTCATTGCATTTCTAAATTGCTAATTACCCAAATTTATTACTTCATATACACCTCTAGGATGCATTACATATAAAATGTGAAATGATCTCATACTTCAACTTTTGCTAGGAAAATCATTATAAGCACATTCAACTTGAGTGGGCACTTGATCGCATTATTTGGATGATCACTTACCAATTTTTGTTGAGCATTTGCTAGACTCTTCTTTGCCACTTCTGTTTGAACATTAGTCTATGGATCATATGCTAACATTGAATTTAAATTAGTGGATAGCTTCTTCCATAATGTCCTCCGAAAATGGCCCACAAATTTGGTATCCTTGTTTGACACAATACTTACGGGAAATCCATCTAGCCTTGCATTTTATTTGGAAAACAAAAATTCCACTATAGTTTCCTTAATACATTGAATAAAATGTTCCATTTTTTGGAAATATATCCACAATAACAAAAATAGAGTTATTATATTGCTGAGTTTGAGGAAATCCAAAAATAAAGTCTATATCGAAGCCCAAGGGTTAATGTTATAAATTCTTCCCCTTCACTTTCTCACAAATCCTACATCTCTTCACAAATATCTTCATGTTAGCTTCCATGGCACAACAAAATTTTTTTTTTTTTTAAGATGAGTTGGACGTGTCATTTTCATTCATTTTTGGAAAAAGGGCAGATTACAAAATATATTACCTCCGAAGCCTCAACCTGCTCTGGCGAGAAACTAGGTTTGTTGCCCATCAAAAGACATTGTATTCCATCCAAAATCGAAATGTCTTCAGTTTGTCATACTCAGCTCTATAAGCCAACCCATCTATAACTTTAAATTTTTTTAACTTACTATGACTATTGTCTTCTATATTCTTCAACAAAATATACATAAACATTTTCAAAAAAGAAACATAACAGTAAATTGATAAGACAATAAATTGATTATTCTTCTAAAGACTCGATGGGTGTCGGGTCTCTAACACTAGACCCAGGCATATCTGATTGCTGAAGTCTCTTAAGAGGATGTTCAATTCTTCCCAGACGAGCATTCTGTTGTTGAACTTGGAATTGCAGAAGCTAGAAATCCTTTTGAATTTCCTGTATTTCCGGATCAACCTGCATAAATTCAATGGTGTGCATGATGGCTTTTTCCACCACATATTTCATCCTCCAATACATGTGGAGGGTTTGCTGGTACTGAATTATTATGCCTCTGGTGTTGCCCGTGTCAACCACAATCAATTATCCTTCCAAAACTACATCTTCCTCTTCCGCTTGGCGAGTGAGGTCCTCCACCCACTTCATTATTACCCTCCTGAGTTGGCTCATAATTTCTTGGACATATGCTAGAGCAACATCCTTAATATGATCAGCTTGATTTTTGCGGCTTGGCCTCCTTAGTCCCTGGGAGGATGGCTCTCCTCTTTCTTTTTGCGCCCCTTTTTTCCATGTCTGCATCCTAGATTCCATCCCAACTTCCTTCTTCAAATTATTTGGTTGGGCCATTGATGTTACCTTCCGAGTGGTGGCATGAATAATAGCTAATTCACAGTCCCGGAAATCCATAATTGGGTTCCTGCAAACTCGTCCAGACACTGTTGTTGTGACAGTATTGATAAATAGATAAATAGTATGATCAATGCATCCCATCAAAATATTTAAAACCCGACTTCCCATGTCACAGTGAGAATTTTGATTAGCACCCGTAACGAAGTCTTTATGCTAGGTTCTCCCAACATGCCCTCCAAAAGGGATAATTCCAACTTTCCCACACTCCTTACTGGAGCAGCATCAGCATATGATAGCTCCATTCAGTATTTTACTTACGTGTAGGTTAGGGTGGTGGCACTAACATGCGGCCCAGGTGGCCAAAATGGCCAGTCCCAGGTTATCACAATCACCTACGCCTCTACCCATCCCCCTATCACTCATTTTACAAAGCATTATACCAAATAAGATTGAAATTGACTACCTCAACTTGAATAAAACCCCATAAACTTCCCTAGGACCCCATGCATGCAGGAAATCCATTATCCCCAACATAATTTTCCAATGTGAAACTATAAACATGTAGATGCCAAAAGTATCCATATTCAGGAGACAGAGCAATGCAGAGGATAGTATAACATCCCCTGGATGACTTGGGAATTGTAGCCTGTGGAACCCAAAATCGCCGCTCTTATCGCCACCGTTTGTTGTAGTCTTCACCTACAGAGTTGTGCTCACAGTAAACTAAACCCAAAGAATAACCTCCCACCAGTGCCTCCTTCCCCATTTACTCTCACTTACCACGTGGTGACTCCCGTGTGAGGTAATTTCTCCCCTTCGCACGCGACCTTCACCACCTTCCTCTTGATGCCACTTAACTTTGAGCAGCTTATCTTGCAGGCCATAATGTCTCACATTTAAGGAGATCATCATGATCCAACATTGGGATCAGTGCTTGATTTGCAGCCCGATCGGGTGTCTATTCATTCCTTAGTACCTTGCGGATTGGAATCCATCTGTTCTTGTGAAAGGATGCGTAGAAACGTACAAAAATCCTTTGGCTCTATAGTATTCCATGCAATATCAAGATTGGTCCCCTTCTGATTACAGTCACAGTTGGCTGTAAAGTCCGCAGCTTTGTTTCCACTATGCAGTACATGCTGGGGAATGATGTACTCATAGTAGTGAAGAAGGTTGTCCACTTCCTATCGAATCCCAATGGTTACTGTTATAAATTCTTCCCTTCACTTGCTCACAAATCCTACATCTCTTCACAAATATATTCATGTTAGCTTCCATGGCACACCGATATTTTTTTTTTTGTAAGATGAGTTGGACGTGTCATTTTCATTCATTTTTGGAAAAAGGGCAGATTACAAAATATATTACCTCCGAGGCCTCAACCTGCTCTGGCGAGAAAATAGGTTTGTTGCCCATCAAAAGACATTGTATGCCATCCAAAATCGAAATGTCTTCAGTTTTTCATACTCATCTCTATAAGCCGACCCATCTATAACTTTAAATTTTTTTAACTTACTATGACTATTGCCTTCTATATTCTTCAACAAAATATACATAAAAATTTTCAAAACAGAAACATAACAGTCAACTGATAAGACAATAAATTGATTATTCCTCTAAAGACTCGATGGGTGTCAGGTCTCTAACACTAGACCCAGGAATATCTGATTGCTGAAGTCTCTTAAGAGGTTGTTCAATTCTTCCCAAATGAGCATTCTGTTGTCGAACTTGGAATTGCAGAAGCTAGAAATCCTTTTGAATTTCGTGTATTGCTGGATCAACCTGCGTAAATTCAATGGTGTGCATGATGGCTTTTTCCACCACATATTTCATCCTCCAATACATGTGGAGGGTTTGTTGGTACTGAATTATTATGCCTCTGGTGTTGCCCGGGTCAAGCACAATCAATTATCCTTCCAAAACTACATCTTCCTCTTTCGCTTGGTGAGTGAGGTCCTCCACCCACTTCGTTATTACCTTCCTTAGCTGGCTCAGAATTTCTTGGAAATATGCTAGAGCAACATCCTTAATATGATCAGCTTGAGTTTTGTGGCATGGCCTCCTTAGTCCCTAGGAGGATGGCTCTGCTCTTTATTTTTGCACCCCTCTTTTCCATGTATACATCCTGGAGTCCATCACAACTTCCTCCGAAAATTATTTGGTTGGGCCATTGATGTTACCTTCCAAGTGGTGGCGTGAATAATAGCTGATTCATAGTCCCGAAAAACCATAATTTGGTTCCTACAAATTCGTCCAGACACTGTCGTTGTGATAGTATTGATAAATAGATAAATAGTATGAAATGCATCCCATCAAAATATTTGAAACCCGAATTCCCATGTCACAACGAGAATTTTGATTAGCACCCCTAACCAAGTCTTTATGCCAGGTTCTCCCAAGATTCCCTCCAACAGGGATAATTCCAACTTTCCCACACTCCTTACTGGAGCAGCATCAACATATGATAGCTCCATTCAGTATTTTCCTTATGTGTAGGTTAGGGTGGTGGCACTAACTTGCGGCCCAGGTGGCCAACCTAGCCAGTCCCAGGTTATCACAATCACCTACACCTCTACCCATCCCCCTATCACTCATTTTACGAATAATTATACCGAATAAGATTGAAATTGTCTGCCTCAACCCGAATAAAAGCCCATAAAATTCCCCAGGACCCCATGCATGCAAGAAATCCATTATCCCCAACATAATTTTCCAATGCGAAACTATAAACATGTAGATGCCAATAGTATCCATATTCAGGAGATAGAGAAATGCAGAGGATAGTATAAAATCCCCTGGATGAGTTGGGAATTGTAGCCCGCAGAGCCTAGAATCACCGCTTTTATCACCACCGTTTTTTGTAGTCTTCACCTACATAGTTGTGCTCATAGTAAACTAAACCTAGAGAATAACCTCCCACCAGTGCCTCCTTCCCAATTTACTCTCACTTACCACGTGGTGACTCCCGTGTCACGTAATTTCTCCCCTTCGCACACAGCCTTCACCACCTTCCTCTTGATGCCACTTAACTTTGATCAGCTTATCTTGCAGGCCATAATGTCTCGCATTTAAGGAGATCATCATGATCTAGCATCGGGATCAGTGTTTGATTTGCAGCCCGATCAGGTGTCTATTCATTCCTTAGTACCTTGCAGACTAGAATCCATCTGTTCTTGTGCAAGGATGTGTAGAAACATACAAAAATCCTTTGGCTCTACAGTATTCCATGCAATATCAAGATTGGTCCCCTTGTGATTACACTCACAGTTGGCTGTAAAGTCTGCAACTTTGTTTCCACTACGCAGTACATGCTGGGGAATGATGTACTCATATTAGTGACGAAGGTTTTCCACTTCCTAAACTATACTTTCCGTTCTTCAACTCTTGCTTAGTTTTTCCCAAGAAGTCCCCTATTTAAGGCATTTGAGGGTGTTGATTACGAGTATGGAGTCTCATTCCACCACTAATTTTCTATACCCCTTTCGAATTTCTATGAGGAGGCCCTATTTAACTGCATGAAACTATGCCTCATTATTGTTGGCATGGCCAAAGTTAGTTGCATAAACATTTAGGGCCTTCCCTTTATAATTTTTAAATATGCCACCAAAATATGCCTCACCGTAATTACCCTTGGAGGCCATATCAAAATTTAATTTGATAAATTTAGGGAGAGGTGCTTGATACTTCGCCAGTGACACTTGGATTGGGAGGCGATGCGTCCATGAGGCTAGGGCCAACATCTATGGCATGAAATTCAAAGCATTCATAATGTTTTCCTCTTCTGGTGCCACCTACCAATCTTTTGAGAAGTATTTTTCCGAGATGATCTATTCTTTGATGTTATCAATAATTCCTTCCCATATTCTTTTGCTTGAAGTCTTTTTGTTTTTGAAAATTCCAGATTTTCACTCCTTCCAGATATCCCATAAAAGGAATCTAATGTTGATTGTGCAGGATTGATTAAGCAGTGAGCACTTGAGAATACCTATCCTCCACATCTCTAGAGTTGTCAATATGTTAGTAACACCTTTTTCCATGTTTTCGAATATTTTTTCCAAGTGTTTCCAAAGAGATTCCACATAGAGGAATCTATTCAACAGATGCTCTCCATCTTCTTCTGCCTCTTCACATATACACCATCTGTTAGGTCTCGAGAATCCCCATTTCCTCAGCTTGTCCCAGGTAAGAATTCGGCATCGAAAAACTAGTGAGAGGAAGTAGGTTACTTTTGGCCAATGTTGGCATGACTAAATTTTTTGCCATAGTGGGTTTCCTTAGATATGGGGGTCCTCTATTGACAGGCTATAGGCTTCCTTGATTATGAACATTCCCGTGGGTGTATATCCCCATCTCAATATGTCCCTTCCCTCAATGACAAATATCCTCATTGACCGTAGTTCTTCTTCCAATGCCCTCCACTCTTTTGGGGGGGGGGGGGGTGTGGTTAGGTGAGTCCTCTTTGGTTTTCCATATTCTCCATCCATCTCCCCCTCCTATTTCTAGTACTGGTTCACTGTCATGTTTTTCCTACCACTTGTTTATATGAACACTTCTCTAAGATGTAGCGAACTTAAGAATTTTTCTCTTTGTTGCCATGATTCTTGCTAGAAAAATTCCCTACTTCCATCCCTTAATTCACAGAAGGTATCAGCCCAAAATAGGTCTCTGTTGAGTGAAGCCAAGTTCTGGATTCATGCTCCGTTTAATGTTATGGGAGCTCTTAGAATACCTTATGTCGTTTATGGCATCCGGTATATCCAGGTCCAATATGTTCTTCCATATGTCTTAGCCTCCCTGCAACCATATCCATCATATTTTCACTCCCAGCACTTGATTCAGAGTATGGGGTTCACTAAGCCTGAGCCCTTCCACGATTTTAGGCTTCGTCACTGTATTCCAAGATACCAAGGCCCATTTCTTAGCTTCTTGGACCCCTCTTCACAGGAATTTCTTAAACACATCCCCATAGCCAAGCATGTTGTTTTCGGGGCAGCGAGTCCTAATAGCTGATAAATTGGCATGGAATGAAGGACTGCTTTTATTAGAACAACTCTTCCTGCAATGTTCGGAGCCCTGAATGACCAAGAGTGAAGCCTGGTCTAAATTCGAGCAATGAGGTATTTCCAACGTGACATGTTGAGGGAATCTAGGACCAAGGGGACTCCTAAGTATTTGGTTGGGTGGGTTTTGATTTCAAACCCCAAGGTTATGGCTAGGAAGAATTGGGTAGTAGCATCAGTATGGAAGAAATAAATGTTAGAATTGTCTGCATCGATAATTTTTCCTGATGCTTCCATGAAACCATTCAATATTTTCTTGATTACCCTTGCCTCCTTAAGGGTAACTTGACACAAAAGTATTATATCATCCACAAACTGTTGGTGGGCCAATGGGAAGTCCTCCCCCCATAGCCCGAGACCTTTCATGTATCTAGATCCAACCATGTTCTTTATGTATCTTCCTAGGCCTTCCGCAGCCAGAATAAAAAGAAAAGGGGATAAAGGGTCACCTTGTCTTAGACCTTTGGATGGGTTGAAAGTACGGGAAGGTGAGCAATTCAGAAGGATGGAGAAGACATGGGTGGAAATAAGGGATAACACCCATTCAATACATTTTGATTCAAACCCATAGGCTCGAAGCACACTGGTAAGGTAATTCCAGCTCAACTGATCATAGGTCTTTGAAAGATCAAGATTGATGAGCATGCCTTTGGTTTTGATGCTTTTGAGGGAATGTATGCCTTATTGTGAAGCGATAATTCCATCTATGATCTGTTTTCCCTGAACAAGGACCATTTTTTTGGCGATATGAGAGTTTAAAGGAGAGACTTGAGCCTTTTGACGATGACCATGGAGATCATTTTATATAAAACATTGCAGAAAGCAATCAGAAAAAAACCTTGTGTTTCCTCTGAATCATAGTTTTAGGAATTAAAGAAAAAGGGTAGAGTTTAATCCATCGTTTACTTGTTGTGTGTATGTGGAATCCTCCATGATCTATGAAATGTTTGGCCCAGGAAAACACAAATATGCTTGAAATAATTTTGTTGTGAAGCCATCTGGGTCTCCTGCCATTTTCTTAGCAACCCCTTTAACAACCTCTTCCACCTCTTCCGTAGAGATGGCTCTCATGAGGGCCATGTTTCAGTCTTTGCTTACCATGCAAGGAATATGAAAAGTGATGTGATGTATTTCTTCCTCTATTTTTTTTCTTTGTTTCGTCAGCAGGCAATGAAAATGCTCCACTAGAAAGTTTTCCATTTCCTCATGCTCGACCTTCATGTTGCCATCTGAATCCTTTAGGGAGAAGATTATGTTCTCTTGGTGATGTTGAATCATGGCCTTATGAAAAAATCAAGTGTTCTTCTCTCCTTCCCTTGGCCACTGAACTATCGATTTTTGTTTCCACAACAGTTCTTGTTGTTGTTGTTTTTCCTCCAACTAGTTTAGCATTTTTCCTTCCTCGACTATCAAGGTTCCTGTCCTCCCTTCTATAATTATTCTCTGTTGAATATCTTACATCCATTTTTGAAAACATCGATGGTCTTCCAAGATAATTCCAAATTCTATTTTCTTCCAAATTTTAAGTCTCCTTTTTAGCTCTTTGAGTTTTAGTTGGAACACATGCATTTTGTTTCTTCCTTGTCCTCTTATTCCCCCCCACTAGCTTTCAATTTTGCCTAAAACGCTGGGGTCATGAAGCCAAAACACTTCGAATAGGAAAGGTCGGTTCTCGGGGGCTATTTTTAAGTCCATTTCAAAACTAGTAGGCCAATGATCTTACCCTAGGCAGGGTCTGATTAAGGCTTCCATGAAGATATATCTAGTGATAATTTCTTATAAAACGAGGAAGAAGTCTAACCTTGATGCTATCTGGTTCGCTCCACCTTGCCAATCACTCAATGTAAAAATGCCATTGATAGTTGGGATTTCTACCATATTTAGATCTAAAATTAAATACCTGAACTCCTCCATGTCTTCATGCTGACGTCTAACCCCTCCTTTTTTCTCCTCAAGAGAGGTGATAAAGTTGAAATTTCCTCCCAATATCCAGAGGTCATCCTGGTTCAAGCCTTGGAAAACACTCAAATTTTGGAGGAACGTTTCTTTCTCTCCTAGAATATGAGGCCCATATACGACTGAGAGAATTACCCACTCTCTCGTTCCTATGAGGGGAAAGCGTCATGAAAAAATGCACAACATGCTCACCCAATTATCAAACATGATCTCATTCGAGTTCCAGAGGATGCCCAATCCTCCTGTGCTACCCTTGGCATATTCTGCCATTACATCATACCCTAGTCGAGCTTTCTGAATCATCTCTTTTAAATTCGCCTTTGATACTTTTCCTTCTTGTAGGCATAATATACTGGGCTTATCTCTCTTTAGTCTTTCTTTCAAATATCTTTTCTTGCCTTTTCTGTTAAGGTCTCTAACATTCCAGAAGAGAACTATCATTGTGAAGGTTTATTGATTTGGTGAAATACTGCTGATAAATGTATTACGCTACTCGATTTAACTAGTATCTCGCCTACCAATTGAATTGATTGTTTTAGGTTCTTCCGTCCTTTTTTTTTTCTCCACCCTTGCCCTGACTACTTTTATCCTAGATGGTTTGAGGAGGCGATCCCAAAGATATGGGGGATTCTAATTACTTTAAGGCCTTCTAAGCCTGATATCTTTGGAATGACTCTCTATATAATATTTTTTGATCCTCTGGTATGAATCTTTCATCTAGATTCCTCCACTCCTGTAATATATTTTTTAGAACTTGTTCCTCATTTCTTAGTTCCTCTCTGGTTCCATCAATTTACAGGGATTAATCTTGATTGATTTCCACCCCTTCTTGTCCCACTAGTTATTCTTTGGCTTTCCTTTTATGTATTGGATTTGGTCTAGGCATCTCTCCTTTTTCCCCTTTCGAGCATTTCTTATTTTTCTTCAAACTCTCCCCCTCCTTTTGAAGGACCCAAAATTTGTTGTGGTTTGTTGAGGTTTTCTAGGCCTGTTTGTTTTGGTTGGCCATTGGGGGTTTTGGCATCTTCTTTATATAGGATAATTATTGAAACCCTTCTTCCTCTTATCCAGGCTGCTCTGTAGCGGATTTTTTCTCCTTTGTTTCTTGCTCTGCTGACTTTTTTAGGGGGCATTCCTTGTATATGTGTCAATAATCATGACACCAACGACATCTGAATGGAATTCGTTCATAATCCAATGGATGTTTCCATATGATGTTGTGATATTCAAGCTCTACTTAATTTTGAAGTGGTTATGTGATGTTCATGTAAACATAGATCCCCATGTAAGATGCATATCTTCCCCTTCTTATCGCATTTACAACCTTTGAAAACATTCCTATTATGTTTCCAGTCCCTTCCAAAATCTTTGGGTCCCAAAAATCCATAAGAAATCCAAAGAGTCTAACCCAGAATAGTGCTTGCATAAATTTTTCCTCATCTAGGTTAGAGCACTCCTCCCAGAATCTCATATACAAACTAGCATTGAAGTAGAAATGTCATCCTCCTTCAAAAATTCTCTCTCTATCTTCCATGTTAGCAAAAATGACTGTAAAAAATCCTGTTGTGCCCAAATTTAGGTCTATATGCCATTTTGGCTACCATTTTAGATGAATCTATTTAAGGAGGTCCCTTTCCAGCGACCAAATACCCACAAATTTATAGATCAGGGCATGATCTTTCATATACTTTCGGTAGTTTTCCAGATTTTACTCTGGAATGATGAATATGAGCTTTTTTGTGGCTTGTGGTAGGCATTGGCCTCTGAATCAATTTTTCCACTACGCTTAAAGGACTGCTTCCCCTCTTGCGCCTATCGACTGAGGATCTATGGGGGAGGCTGGTTTCTTCCCACGAGTTTCGTCTATCGTCAAATCCTTTTAGGAGGGTATCTTTCCCCTCCCTCTTATTCCGCTCATGCGTTCCGTCAGCCCAGTACTAACACGGTGTAGCCCACTACTATTCCCTGGCGCGTCTGGCATGCTTAAGATGAATGTGAAAAACCCTAGATCCACCACAAAACCTAGCAATTCTCTAAAACACATTTTCTTCTATACCATACTTCGTGTGTAACCTAATTTTTATGCCTCACCAATAATAAAACGAATTTAACACAAAAAAAATTTTATGAACTTCGAAATGTCAAGACAATCCTCCACTATATTTTTCATGCATTAATTTATTTATGAGAGAACACTTTGGAATACAAAATATGTTATCTTTAAATAATAAACCAACTTGGGTCATATAACTAGACCGTAATGTTGCATTTGTGCTCAGAGGAATTTTACATGTTGCATATGCTTCCATGAAATCAACATAATTCTCATATATTTCTATAAGTTCATCAAATCCTATAACATGAAACTGAAATTATTGTAGAACTAAATTAATTCTATTTAAGGCGTCTACTACTCTATTTGAAGAACCACTCATGTGCTTAATTATTAAAGTAAAATATTGTAAAATCTTCACCTATTTAGCATGCTTTGACTAATCAAATTGTAGTGTGTGATTGTGAGTGAGTAAAATATACTCCTTTGTCATTAAATAATATTGTCACTTACTCAAAACTTGCACAACAACATAAAATTCCTTATTGTATGAGAAATATATTTTATGGCCTTCATTTAATTTCTAGCTGAGATAAGTGATTGGGCATCCCTCTTGGATCAATCTTTCTCTAGTAGCACTATCGCAAACATATATCTCCACTTGAAATGACATTTGAAAATTTTAGCTAGAAATTATTTTTTTTTTCTTCTACTACGGTCCAAGTAGATGGGTGATTAAATTCCCTAATGGTTTCAATAATTGGCGTACAAAACTGTTGTTGCTTTTAATAAATTTT
Source organism: Pinus albicaulis (assembly GCA_034641835.2). NCBI lineage: Eukaryota > Viridiplantae > Streptophyta > Pinopsida > Pinales > Pinaceae > Pinus > Pinus albicaulis. The sequence continues at coordinate 866,777,739 of CM076581.1, read as the reverse complement.
CGATTAAAACAATCAATTCCATCAAAAATTCTTACCTCATACACATTTCATGAAACTACCAAATTTATAATTTCCCACACTTTATCTGGATTCATTTTCAATCCAATATTACAAGAAACAAGAAGCGGGAAACAAAATGAGAAATTCCAATGGAAAAAAAAACAATGTAGGGAGGTTTCACATTCAAGAAACGAGGAAAGAGAAAAAATATGAAAAATATGAAAAACATAAAACAAAAAATTGATATTCATTGTTTACATAGGTGAAATTATAATCGTTTAATATGAAAATAATGGGTGAAATCCCAAAGTTGGGAAACACTTTTTGGCAGATGGCTATAATTTGGGTGAAATTTTTAATTTCTCATCGAAGAAAATATTCAACTCAATTTCTCAACCGATATTTTTTAAAAATCTCGTTCGAGAGATTTTTAATGTTTCGTCCGAGAGTTTTATTGGGTTTAACCAGAGTTAAAATTCTCTCGAACAAGAGTTAAGTATTTTCTCGTCCAAGAGTTGTATTGACATAAACTCTCAGGTAAAACTCTTGGACGAGAGTTGTAAAACTCTTAGATGAGAGTTTCTTTAACTCTCGTCTGAGATTTTTATTCTTGTAAAAAACCCCAAAATTCCCATCCCCCTCGACATTCTACACTATCGTTTCCATTCTAGAGCTGTCGTTTTCACTGGACTAGAGCTATTGTTTTCCCTGGACTGGAGCTGTCGTTTTGGACTGGAGTTGCCATTTTTGCTGGAGCATTCGAGCCATCATGATTCTTCTAGCCAAGTAAGTCTCTTTTCGGAAAGATTCCACCTTCTGCCCACGCCCAAAGGGCCATGGAATTCCACTTCTTTATTTTGAAATATTTTTACTTCTTGGTGGAAGTGTTTGGTCCGGCTTGAGAGGTGGAACACTTGCCACACTCAATACAGAGGTCCATAATGTGATTTCTGCAAAATTTCATAATTTTCAACCACAATATCCCAGGCCTAAAGGGCCACAACATTTCACTTCTTGATTTCGAAATGTTTGGCCTTCTTGGTGGAAGTGCTTGGTCCAGATTCAGAGATGGAACTCTCGCCAGAGGGCACAAGAATCATATCTATGTCTATTGAATCCATTGTTCGCTATAAAAAATTCTAACAGTAACAAACCCTGGCAGCGGTGGCTCCTTTATGAAAATCTTGTTGTAGTTGCCAGGCTCCAATCCGTATCATATTAACATGAGTTTCGGTCCTCCTGGATCTTTGAAAATCTTCAACATGTCATCAAGTAATTTTATCAAACATCTTATGAAGCCAAACTTCTTCAAATCTAATTATGCAAACCTTCATATCTTCTTTCTTCGTAATTAGGTTTTTTTCATGTTTTTCCAAGAAATCATGTCAGGTCCCAATCATTAGTGATATTTCTGTTAGTGATTTTAATCCAGTCAATGCATTCCTGAATCAAATCATGTGTTGCTACCTTTTTCCAACGGAGGTGGATGAACTTCTTCCTTAATCAACATCGAACATATTAAGTGATCATTAAGCTGTCTCATGACATCTTGCATAATCTTGTTGCCTTTTTCTACCTTCGTTTTTTTGCTATATATATCCTTCCAAGTGGCAAGAAGTCATACTATATCCCAAGCACCATGAATAACACTATCATAGTTGCCAAATTTATCAAAGTGACCTCTAGTCTAGGTGTAGAATCTATCATGTCAACAACTGTTGCTAGCTCCTTTTGAGGTTAATGTTTACTTCCTCTTCATTACTTTTGTAATCAATAGTGGTGTCATCATAGGCTCTGTTAGTAACCTGTTATTTTCTCATGTGTTGAATAACCATCATGGATATCCTTTCAATTATCAACACGAATTATGCTTTAGCTATAAAATTTATGTCCAAGTATATTATTGATCTATATGCATCATGTTCTTCTTTCAAATCCCTCTGAAGATATGAGTCTACTCATGAGATAGCTGATCATAAAATTACTTCTAGAGTATGTTATTTTCCTTGTTGTCATCAAACTATTGAAGATAATGTCTATGATGAGATTCCTTCGTTGTGATAAGATTGACTTCGTTCATGTTTATCCTAAGGATCTAAATTGTTCTTTAGTGCATATAGACTACCTGCTCCTTTTGTAGACTTTTTTTTATGTTACTTTGATTATTCCATTCAGATGTTATACTTTTACATGTTTTGAAATAGAATATCATGTTGTAGGAACTTCTATGATGATGCATAAAGGCCTTCACTCTACTAAATGATTCTGCTTCTATCATGGGACCCTATAATCCCTCCTTGTTAAATGATTTCTTCCAAATCTTCATGGTGAAACTGCTAAAGTGATTGTAGAATGTTGACTAGACGATGACTGCTTTGAACAGAGTATTCATTCATGTAGAGTCTTATTCCTTCTAAAACTGTACACTTTTTCAAATGATTCTATGATTTGCATGTGCCCAAAATCCTCTTCTTTCAAATGCAACAATGACTTCTTTGGTGACTATATGTAATTGTAGACAATGTTTCCTTCACTACATGACTTCAACAAATTCTAATGTAACTGCAACTGCTACTCTATCTGCCATCTTCTAATAAAAACAATTACTTGCAAACCTTGAATTTTTCCAAATACTTCAATAGTAGAGATCTTTGTTATCTTCAGTCTTTGGTTTCTTCTTGGGTTCCTCTTCTTCGGCAGCATGTGCTCCACTTATTTCTTTCCTCTTATTATTCTTCTTGTTCCTAGGATCCTTGGGACAATCTCTTTTATAATTCCCATATTCTTTGCAACCATAGCATTGTATTTTGGACATGTCTCGATCTCCAAGTGGTTGATTGTTAATTTTTTTGTTGTTGTATCTTTGACAAGGTTCAAATCTTCCATATCTTCCAAAATTCTTCCTTGATTTAGTAGAAAAAGCTTGGGGTTGTTCATTGTTAGGTTCAGTGTCATCCTTAGCTTTTAATATTGTTTCTTAGAACAAATTGATCCCATAGTTCCTCGAATGTCAAAATATCTTTTCTTGAATAGATTTTAGTCACAAAACTACTCCAATCTAGGGGTAGAACATTGAGTTCACAAGTAGTTATTGCAGAGTCAGGAATGACTTCTCCAAGTCCTTGAAGTTGATCTTTCAATTTTGAAATTTTCACAAGGTATGATCCTGAGTCTTCATCTTTTGATAACCTTGTTTGTAAAGTTGATTCCTTAAGGATATTTTCTACCCTGTAGTATTAATAGAGTATAGCTTTACCAATTTTTCATAGACTTCTTTTGATGTGGTCAAATCTGCAACAAAAGGAATAAGGTGATATTTGATAGACTCAAAGATAAATCATAATTATTTTAGCCCTTATTTCATCGTGATCATATTTCACCACTTCTTGAGCATTGTTCTTGGCTGGTGCTAGAGCCTTACCCTCAACAAAAATCATGACATCATTTTCTTTGAGAACCAAATAAATTCTTTTCCTCTAATTTTTGAAATTTGAGGCTCCATCAAGTTTGTTTCCTTCCATAGATGCCATTATAGTAGGAGCTTGAGACATAAAGTATGCTAGAATACTTACTTGTCAAAGGAGAGTATGTTGTTATAAGAGTGCTTCAAGAGTGATGAGATTGCTGCTACAAAGATGATGGTCTTCTTCCAGATGATGACTGCTAATGATGATGATCCTAGAGCCTTCCCCTTTTCAAATAAAGTTACTACAAGTATCTTCTTCAATGGTAGATGATGATTAATAGAGATAGGATGATATTTGTGTCTCTTCCTTTTGCTTCTTTAGGTGTATTATATGCAAATATTATGTCCTCCAATGTAGATGATGTAAATGTGTAGAAATTACTTTAAGTGTGCCAACAAGGGTGATCTTCAAGCTGCCTTTTCCTCACCTTAGCTCTGATACCATGTTGAAAAATCAATAGGGCAGCAAATTATGGTATATTTCTCTTACTTGATAATTTCTTGTTAGTATTGTTGGCTTCTTATTCTTTTATTTTGTTCTTCTTCATCAAACTACTACCAAAACATAAACATGAAGATCACAAAATACAATGAACACATGATATAGGCTCCAAGCGAGGGCAGAAAACCCACAAGGGGGGAAACCCAAACAACTTCTTTGCTTCTAGAATCAGATCAAAGTGAGATATCCAAGACCCAAAAACCAAGATCAAGTCCTTCCACAACCCCCAAGTCAGCCCTCCTTTAAACATTCCTCAGCCAAGTCAAATCCAACAAAGTCAACATTGGTTAACAGTTTTCAAATCCGGTCAAACTCTGATTTTTTGGCCCTTGCAATAGATGTGAAGCTTTTCAGCCCTTGCAACAATCATAAATTTTTCATGTGTCACAAAAACTAGGGAAGAGTTCTTGCACATGTGGAAAAATTCTCTCTCCTTTTACCTTTGCTCTCTTTACTTTGACTTTCACACTTTCTCTTGTCCTTCACTTTTTTTCTCTCTTCTTGGCACAAAAATCCAAATTCTGAGTTGGTGATCAAATGAGGCTGAGTTGCACTGTATATATACTCGTCCAGGAGGTTGAATAGGTCTCTTTCTGGGTTGACTTGTCCAGGAGTGCCAACTTGGTCTTATGGAGGACAAATTGACTATTTTGACTTAAATAAAACTTTTTTTCTTTTTTTTTCAAGAAGTCCAAATGGGACTTTGACTCAAGTACATAAATTTGACTCATGATAAATTTTTTTTTGTCTCAAATAACCTTACAAGCATGAAGAACATGCTTTGACTAGTAATAATAATAATAAGAACAAGTAAAATGATAATTATGAAGACCAAACCTAGTTACATTTCCAACAATATGCAAATTTAAAACATAATCAATAATCATAGAAATAAATAAGTTGTAGTCACATCATAGATTAATTTCCCACAAGTGGCTATCAAACACCCATTAAACAATAACAATATTTACAAAATCCTTCAAAACGTATAGTATGTGAAAGTATAATGGCTCGAGGTTTCGGATAAACATAAAGCAACATTGGGTGGTGGATCACCATGGCCCTTGGGGGTTAGGCCCTAATCATCAAAAACAATTTTAGGGATAACAATAATTGGTTCCCATCCATGATTGGTAGGTCCAACAGGCCTATTGGCTTTTGGTATGGTGAGACCAATTTTTTGAAAACCACAACCAAAATCAACTAGTTAAGGGTTCTACCAAACCAAAAGAAGAAAGTGGTCCATATAGACTAGTTTTTGAACCAATTTACTTAAAAAAACATAAAATATTAAAAAAACAATTCAAAAATACATATTCATGGACTTCAATATAAATCCAAATAATTAGACACCAAATATGCAAAGTTTAGGTAGTTGCAATGCATGGAGTTTGTAGTGTGGTTGGGTTTTTTTCCAGCCAACTTCTTACTAACAACAACATAGTTAGAGGAATGATCAGTGATAACCTAAAAAACATTCTCCAGACCCACCTTGAGGACAATCACATTCCATAGCTGAAATAAATTTTTTGCATATTTCACCTAGTTAGATGCATTTATTGATCTCAAAAACAAGGATCCTTGTGTGAAAATAAAAAAGGAAATTAATCATGGTAAGAGGCTTTCCATCATTCCATCCATTTGAGAAAAAATTACCTTTTTTTCCCCATGATTTTTCAATCTCTATAAACTAGTCATTTATGGATTAAACATTTCTTTTTTTTTTTAATCTATAAAAATGGCCTTTGATGCTCTTACTAACAACAACTATGAACTCTAGAGTAGATTGATAATAAGCCGAGTAGGAACTATTTAAGGGGATATCTTCATCATACCACAATTTGGCCATGTAATCATAAGAATATTCCTTGTACTTATTCCAATGGTTTCAATGGTGGGCTGATTACAACTAGTAGTGGTGGAGGAAGGTGGAAGAAAACCAACAATACTCTCTCGTTTTTGGAATTGAAAGTGAAACTGTGGGATGCTTTTCATGAATGGGAGAAACATGTCTAAAGTGTTCCCTAAAAATTCTAGAGTTAGAAGAGGAACCTTTAAAATTATGGCTACATTTCCATACAATATCTCTCCTTTTCTCTATCTTAGCTTGCATCTCTTTCTGGCTGACCTTTTTCTGAATTATATTTCTCAATAATGGTTTTCATTTTCTTTATAATTTCTAGATCCTCCATAGTAAACCTCATCATGGTTTAATTTTCCCTCAAATAATAACTAAGTGATATTCCAGACTAAAAATCCTAACATTGGGTGGTGGGTCATCCTAGTCCTTTGGGGTTAGGCCCCAACCATCCATGAAAATTTGAAGATTAATAAATATAGGATTTCATCCATTATTAGTAAGTTCATGAGTATTTTTGACAGTTGGTATCTTGATGCCCTGCTTTTAAAACTAGAACCAGAATCAACCAGGTGAGGGTTTAACGAAACTAGAATAAAAAAATGGCTTGCAATGTCTTATTTTTTTGAACCAATTTACCAAAACAATATAAAATGTGAAAATATTAATTAAACAAATATATATTCATGTACATCTATGTCACATGGTTTGGGTTCAAATTTGAGTTCGTAAATGATTAACTTTGATTTGAATTTAAATTTTATGATGAAGTTTGTATGAGGTTTTCGATTGGGTTCACACATACATATTATAACACAAAAAACATAAAATGATAAGGTCGATATCAATAAAAACATATGAGCAAAAAATTTTATCAATGAACATACATGAAAATATTAATCATCCATAGTTAGAGAGAAGCCATGTTGAGCAGAGGAATGTTGGTTACATCCTTGTATGGTATGTAGACTCGATCCCATAACTTAGTGAGTCACTGTAGCCTTGACCCGTGTCCATGTATGTTTTTGTAAACTTGGTTGGCATTCATATGCTAATATCCATAGCTTGCTCCACCTCAACGCCACATAATTGTAACCTTTGACCCTTGTCATCGTAACCTAAGCATGTGTTCCTATATGTCCTTGCGTCCCTATAACCTCAACCTTGTAACCTTGCACTTTGACACAAACCATGCCCTTGTAGAGACACTATAAATTATTGAAAAGGAAAATAGAAGAGGTTTTAATTGGGATTGTAAATCAAATTTGGAAATTTTGAGGTTAATAATTAAAATTTTAGGATACAGGAAATAGATATAAAAAAGTATTAACATTAACATTTTATATCAGATTGCTAACAAAATTTTAGACATTGAAAAATTATTACCATATAAGTAATATTGTTGTTGGCTTGAAAATGTTGGAGCTATAGTACCTGTTATCCATTGGTTGATGACATGACTGTCGATTGATAATTTTTTTTCTAATTTGTTTATGAGGGGCAAAAATTTGATTTGATACTATAGAAACAATGGCTTTAGACAAGCCCTCCAGAGACCCTTGCATGAGAGGAGGATTCTCAGGTACATTAGTTATTTAGTTATGTCATGTTTTCAGGTAGTTTATATTTATTGTTCGTTGTGAAAAATTGATTAATGTGAATTTTTTTTGTCCTACACAGGTGGACGCACTCATATGACTCATGCGCCTAGAAATGAAATCAAACACGAGGAGCCCCATAGACCTGTTCCCATTCATACCCAATTTCATAGAGCCCATTCTGAGGCATATATTATACACGGTATAGGTACACATTAGATAAATTGCTAGTTAAAATGTTCAAGTTTACGTTACACTCAATGTTGAAAAAGTGAATTTTTTTTCTTTGAATGACATGTGTTTGATGTGATAACACTATGCTCCATAGGAGAAAATGTAGGAGTTGGGGTTGGCCCTATTGCTGGTGAGGGGCAAAGGAAAACAATGTCTCAGCCTATGGCATCCATCCCACACTTGTATACTTCTCCTTCAGGTAAAATATAAAGGAAAATTCATTGTTTGATGTATGTTTAATGTGAAACTTATTTTGTGTCTCATGTACTTGTGTTAGAAAACAATTTAATGTTTTGTACAGTGGGTGGTAGAGACGTTCATTCCTTGGAAGGGAACAATCCTAGTATGAGTGAAGAGGAAGAGATAGTTTTTCCATGAGGTATTTTCAAATAATCAGACATGTTTTTTAAATACAAATTTTACTTATAAATTATTTAATTTCTAATATGTGAAATAATTTAACATGTTACAGGTGGTGGTGGTCGGCCTCCTACGGGGAGAGGTCGTAGGGTTCATGATTTTTCTTGAAATCCGGGCTATGATCCCCTTTACACCCATCTCGATGATATTCCTGAGTAGATGCCTTGGGAAGATACCATCTTCTTACTTACTGTTGATGGGATGAGGAAGCATTCAACGAGATTGTGTAATGAATTGCGAAGTTGCAATCTCTCTTCCCCTAGTCAAAATTGTCGCAAATTATTTTTGCACAATTTGGAGAGTTTGATAGATACTTATCATGGAGTTGGACCATCAACCCAAGTTTTTTTTTACATGATGCGTAGGAGGAGAGAATCAGTTATTGGTATCCAATCCTATAATGAAGTTAAAATCAGGGTCACTAAAGAAATGACCTTGTCACTATTTGACTTGCAGCCTGAAGACAAAAAACGTCTGAAGATTGCAAAATTCAATGATCCCAATATTGCACCTTATATTTATGAGAAGTTCATGTATGCATACAGGAAGTTCTCGAATAATTATGAGGTGCCGCAATATTTTTTTAGGACATTTTTTGCTCAATTCTGTGAGCACATGGACCCTAACTATACAGACACTGGATCGAAATTCTATGGAGCTGGAAAAGTTCGTACATATGAATGACCTGATGCTATGCGAGATGTTGGGTTTAGGCCTTTAGCACCTCGTTTAGCACCTCGACCACTTAGGGTAGTTACACTTCCAGAGGAGTTAGCGCTTATCTATAGTGCTACATCACAAATGAGGGAGAAGATACAAGAAAATATTGCAACTACTTTAGGAGGGATGGAAGTCGACTTAGGGACAAGAAAAACTTTATCTAGTGCAGGAGTTCATTCATTTGTGAATATTCCAGATGAAGTGTTGAGGGAGATGGAGTGATATGAGCTTATGGAGTATGCATCCTCATATAGAGACCTCTATAAGCGATCCATTAGACAATAAATTCACACCATGGGTGAGGCATGTACAAGCATGTTTTGATCTATTTTAAAATACATATTTACAAGATGAGCTAGAGTGCATGTAACATGTTTTTTTGGTGTATATACATTTAGGCTCCAAAAACTTACGCCAATATATTTATTTAACTTATGTCGTTTACAACATTCTTAGAACAAAATTGCCTTGCCCCTGATCCTTATTCTGTAGGTCATGGACATGATCATGTACAGGTGCCATGTTCATTACTATCTATCTATATTTTTGTACGTCAAATTGAAATTGAATTTATGTCACATAATTTTATATGGTATGAGTCTTAAGATAATGGAATTTTTAGGTTAGTGACACACATCAAGCGCTGCCTAAAGAGATTATTCCTTCATAGGTCCTAGTCGTGACATAGGTATCAATACGTATCATTAAGAATATTTATAATGTTTATTATATTTCTTTTCATAAACGTTTCTACTAACTTTGGTTTCTATTTTCAGGATACAGATATTATTGAGATGATGCAAACTGAGCCTCAAGGAGATCATGTAGGCTCTGGGTCAGAGAGTCTACATTAAACCATGGTAACCTCTTACCATTCCTTCGTTGGTATCATTGCCACATTATAAACAGGCTATCTAGTGAATTAATAGATAGTTGAGAGGTTCCTTTATGTATCTAGTGAATGCTAAAACTAATATTTAATTTTCAGTAAAAACTTTGAGCCATATTTAATTCACTAGGTTAATGATAGTATACGTGCTTCATTTGGATTAGAGGAATATACATATTTATTTCCTTGACAATCTCAAACACTGTCACAATGCCAATATGTCATACTTCCTACTCAAGTCCCTGCAAAATAAGGAAGCCCATGCAAAAAAAGAAAACATACCAAGATATTTCGACTCTCACCATGGCCTTATTAGGTTACTCATGGTACAAGCTCTAAACAAAGCAAGAAAATCATGGGAAGAAATCATTACAACTCCAATGGTTACAACTTCACTAAATGATCCCAATTTTCTGTCACTCCACCCGTTTCAATTGTGAAGGAGGAAGAATATATTGTCATGAATCCCTTGGATACAAAGTACCTACTAATTCATATTAAGGAAGAAGAGACAAATTCTATTACACCATAGAAGTATAGTGATATTGACGTTGAAATAATTAGTAGCAAACCAACCACCGAGAGAATGAGAGGGCATAAAAATAGGCCCCCTTGTGTTCGAGGAAGGAAGAGGACATCATACATTCCAACCACCACCCAAACCCCTGCTACTGCAAAAAAACAAGTAAGGGAAGAAGAAATTCTAGAACACCAAGAAGACACTACCCCTACTGAAACATAAGAACTAGTAGAGTCAGTGACCTAGGGTTGGAATAATTTGGTCTGGTGGCCTTTCTACTCCATAATAACTAACAAGGAGTGCTCTAAACTACATATTATTGCTTCAGAATTGTTTTCTTGTAATAATGTGGATATGATCTCTCAGGGGAAACTCTGTAGCTATGACAATGGACTGCATTCCCCAACTACTTATAGGCCTATCACTTAGATCCTTAGGTGCAGAACTTCTAGATGGGTTGCATTACTAGAACTTGTGGTGGCCTAATAATGGTTATGGAAGACTATGGAATAAATATTCCTTAAAAGATAGAATTTCAAATCATGCTTCCCTTGTGACAAGTTTTTACCTATCCAATACATACCTTTAACAACAATCATTTGGAAAATAGTATGTGCTCTCATGTGATGGAAAAATGGGAGTTTCAAGAAAAGGGGGCAGTATCTGGTTTGACAGAGTTCACAAAAATCCTCTTCAGGATAGCTACACATATCTTGTGGCATATCATGTCCACTGGTGCATCAAAATTGATGACATTTTTCATTTGCAAGTACCTAGGTTCTATTTTAGCTGAGAAACGACAATATTCCATCCTGCAAACATTTTGGTTTCAATGTTTCCTAGTTTTCCATGTTGACTAAGCACAGAGGAAAGGACCATTGTATCCATGAGATGGCTACACTAATTCACTAATTTCAACTAGCAGCGTTATTTTGGCACATGCGATAGTAGGATAGGAAATGAATAAGCTCTTCTGAGTAGCAGTCTTCAATCCTTTGACTCATAGGCTTTAATGTCTTGTGATGTGCTTTGAAGGTTTATTCATAATGACAAAGTTGTGATCTCATTAAGGACTTAATCTTTCATGCCAATACTTAAACATTGTATGCTCAATCTGGGCACAAGTTTTCACAGCAAGTTCTTAGTTTCATTGTCCATGGCATGAACAGTAACAACCCATTCTATTACCATGGAGCCCCCAGGAAGATTGAAATTTAGTTCTTGTCTTTGTTCTCTGTCCCATCTATTAAATTTTAAGAGCCAACTTGGTAGATATGTCATAGTGTTGCAAACTCGGATCCTTGTGCTCCATTTGTAGTTCATCAATCTGTAATAATATCTCCCTGTGAGCTTCATTATGCTCTAGTAAGACATTTTTGAGGAGCGATTTCATGTTCTAGTATAGCTTGATTATACATAGATATTAGTTTTCATGCCCTAAAGTATGACCTGAATCAATCACCCACTTAAGCATAGAGGCCAAGACCTCCTCATCAATTTTCTCATCATATTCAACATGAAATTCAATATCAACATAGTTTGTTTCCTGTTGTATAGGAGCAGGGGTACGGAATGATATCTCTGTGCTTCCTTATGAGCTTGAAGTGTGCCTTGAGTGATCCCTTCTACATGAGAATAGGACCCTCAAAAGGATTTGGCTCTTTGTCGTGGCATTGGAGTTGTCAAGCGAGGGATTAATCGAGTATGGGTATGCATAAAGGTGAAGACCTCAAATGGATATAGTCATGTCCAACAGGAAGGAGCTTCAATGGTGTAAACACTATGTAAGGATGAGTGTAAATGAATTGAAAGTTGAAGAGGACAAGGTGTAGGGTTGTGGGCACCACCGAAGGAGGTAGGAATAATACTATGGCTCATAGAGGCTTCCCAAGGTGCAAGGGAGACCCAAGTATTTGAATATGTAAGCAAAAGCCTGAGCTCACAACTTAATTTCCCTACTTTGACAATTGCAAATTCGATTTATTTACAATAGACTATAATAGTAGAATAAGCCAACCATGCATTAAGGAAATTTTGTAGACGTAATACTGATTGAGACCTTCAGTGTCACCACCTTCGAGACCTTTGGTGCCACCACCTGTGAACCCCTACTTCTTCATGCATTTTTTCCTCGGAGATTGCATGCCTTAACCACTGGGAAAGTCTACCCCAAGAATGAGCATGTAAAATTAAGGAACTTGGGATGGTTATGGACCTTTGGATTATCTGTTGTCTATAATTTTCTCCACTTGCATTTTTTATTTCCTCATTTTACAATCAGTTGTTGTGATTTATTTCCTTTAAAGCCTAAATGAGTTATTTCCAATCTCCATTATTTTTATTCAATAATGCAGTCTCACTGTCTGTAACAGATATACAAAATCCTAGAGTATTTGGAAACCTACAAGAAAGACAATAAGCTTCCTTCTGTCCCTATTATTCTCTGTGGGTAAGGTTGGTTCTTTATTAATTTTAATATTATTTGTATTAGTTACAGTTTCTAAAGTAGTAGTACCATGCAGGGATTGGAATGGAAGCAAACGAGGGCATGTTTATAAATTCTTGTGGTCTCAAGGTTTTGTTTCTTCCTATGATACTGCTCACCACTACACAGATAATGATGCCAATGCTCACAAGGTTTGTACCATCTAGATGTATGCTGGTGAGTGGTTTTTAGGTCTTACAATCCTTTTCCTTTTGGTATTGATTCTCGAAAATGGAACAAAAAAGAAATTAACTTGTGGTGAACTGCAAATTTCTAATTAATGAGCTATTGGTTTTCTAGTGTGTTAGCCATCACAATCACCGTGGTAATATCTGTGGAGTGGACTTTATTTTGCTTCTCAATCCCAACAGTCTAAGTAAGCATTTGGAGGCTAGCTGGAATGAATCTTTATTTGGATTTATAAAGGTTTTTAACATCCCTTGATTGGTGGTTAACAAATTTAATTCTATGTGCATGAAAAAACTGGTAGCTATTATCAAAGAGTAGAAGTTATCCTCTAATTGGTGGTTATAAAATCTAATTTTATGTGCATGATCAAACTGGTAGTTATCAAAGAGTAGTTATTTCCCTTGAAAAAATAAATATTGCATGCCATTGAGCGCTTTTGTTTCTTGTTTAATGCATCCGAATAAAAAGAAACTCGATCTTTTGAAATCAATCTGTACAATATTTATAGCATCTTAGTATTATCATTTATGATTGCAGTCTAAATTAAATGAAGTTATTTTTAAAGATAGAGATGCATTCTGCTTCTTCAAGTCTAATAAATTCCATGATGGCTATGTTACATTTCCTGGAATTAAAGGTTCTCTCCAACAGGTTAGTTGATATCATTTTTTATTTCATTGTTTCTGTTCTACTTTTCTTCTTTCAATTTCATATCAGTTTATTAAAGATTTTTTTAATTGTTTTCTAATTCCATGGCTCCCCTACTATTATTGTTGGATGGTTAAAGATGGTTATTAAAGCTATTTCTCTTGGGAATGCAGTTTTTGGTTGGAATGGGTGATAAATTCTCCCCTATTGATATTGAAGAAGGCATGCATGTCGGGTCAGTTATTAAAAAATCCCCCTTGCAAAACCATCCTTTTATGTTCACTTTGTCTTATAGGGAGTTTGCTTCCTTTAGAGTTGAGTGTGATATTATCCATCAATTCTGAGTGTCGCTGACACATGAGATATCACATCACTTCTTAGTGAAGCATTACTATGTTTTGAACTCTAATGTTTTATGTCGTTTTCATTAATTTCATAAAAAAATTTAGAGATTACTTTAAGTCACACCTTGTGGGTTTTTTCAGGAATGTAATGATTGATGGTATTCTTTCTTTATGTAGGGTTGATCACAATAATTATCTGATTCATATCCCTTTTCCTCCTAAGATTGATCCCAGTGTGACAATGATGACTGTTGAAGAAAAGACAGATGTTACTTACAATGATGTTGGAGGTTGCAAAGAACAAATTGAAAAGATGCGAGAGGTTTTTCAATTCTCTTATAAGTCATTGCCTATTCACATTTCATATTTCCTCATTTGGTCAATAGTATCAACAAATTATTATGTCAATAATTGGTCAATATAAAAAGTCACTTATCATAACAATTACAGGGATAACATTGGGTAATCTCATCCTAGCAAATGTGTGTGGTCCTGGAGATAGGTTGAAATGACCCTGATCCAGCTGAAACTATTCCCGGCCTTGATGTTTCTCAAGATGGGGGTGGGGATGTTATCCCGTATTTGGGAAAGGAGCAACCCTCTCATTTGATTACCTCCTTCCCTGATAGCCCTCCTGGCGAGTGTCAGAAAAGAGAGAAGATGGACCTGTTAAAGGGAACTATTATCTGTAGACAAGTTATTTGTGGTTGATCAAATAGGGCCACTTTAGTTTCAATGCAGCCTATTCTGGGATCCTCTAAGAATGGATGGTATAAATTAAAAGTATAAAGGAAAATAAAACTAGTGGAATGGACTGCACGATCCTTCAGTCCAGGAATGAGAAGCAAGCTACCCGTCCTTGAAAACATAAAATGGTCAAGATGGATTCTTAATGTAACATATTTTATGGCTCAAGCCTGTACTCTTACGATAGTTTATATTTTTCATTAGATTCAGATAAGGCGTTGAACATTGAAATATCAGAACTTCTTCAGAGTAGCTTAGTCTGGGGGTCAATTGTTCAACATTAGACCCAGGATTGGATTTCCCCAAGAAATATATGTGGCAATATTTTATGCATATTATGTTTGTGTTAATTGATTTTTATTTACCCAAAACAATTGTTAAAGAAATTAGTTTTTGTTATGTTTGATTAATCAGAAAGTTTTTTTTGTAAAAATGGTCAAGCATATCAGTCTCTGTCACATCTGATTGATCTGAATACGTTTTGTTTCTTCATCTAGGTAGCGAGGTGCACGAAGATCATTAATCCAAAAACTGATGATTCCAAGTATGTCATAAATCTTAAATAAATTTCCAAGGTATGCCTATTTCTCCAAGTTTTGTTGTGATCATACAGTAAAGTCATTATTCTCTTATAGGTGCAGCAAGAATCAAAACTGCTACTTTACTCTTACACTAAAACTATAGCTGCAGTGATTAGTCTTTTTCTTGCAACAAAACTTACGAATTCAAAACCCAATGTTTCCCGAAAGACACATTGACTTTCATGTAGTATTTACAAATTTGTCTCTTGGGAATGAAATTTGTGGTTGGACTGGGTGATAAATTCTCCCCTACTGATATTGAATAATGCATGCATGTCGAGTCAATTATAAAAAAACCCCCCTTGCAAAACCATCCTTTTATGTTCACTTTATCTTCTAGGGAGCTTGTTTCCTTTAGAGTTGAGTGTGATATTATCCATCAATTCTAAGGGTCGTTGACGGGTGAGATATCACACTACTTCTTAGTGAAGCATTACTATGCTTTCAACTCTAATGTTTTGTGTTGTTTGCGTTAATGTCATAAAAAAATTTAGAGATTGCTTCAAGTCACACCTTGTGGGTTTTGTTAGGAATGTAATTATTAATGGTATTCTTTCTTTATGTAGGGTTGATCACAATAAGTATCATATTCAGATCCCTTTTCCTCCTAATATTTATCCCAATGTGACAATCATGACTATTGAATAAAAGACAGATGTTACTTACAATGATGTTGGAGGTTGTGAAGAACAAATTGAATGGATGTGAGAGGTTTTTCAATTCTCTTATAAGTCATCGTCTATTCAAATTTCATATTTCCTCATTTGGACAATAGTATCAATATATTATTATGTCAATAAATGGTCAATATAAAAAGTCATTTATCATAACAGTTACAGTGACAACATTGGGTAATCTCATCCTAGACAAACTACTGATTCCTGCTTTTGGTTGCATATATCTTGTGAATCAAGGATGCATTAAACCTCTATGTGATCTTCTAGTCTTTCCAAACCCAAAAATTGTAACTGTTTTTCTTGAACGGCTAGAGAATATTTTGAAATTTGGGAATCAGAGAAGGTTGTGGGCAACACTGGAGGTGTAAATATCTATGCACAGTATATTGATGATGCTGAAGGACTTGAGAAGATTGAGAGCCTGCAAAGTCATGAAAATAATGAAATTTATGAGAAGGCAGTAAATATTCTTGAAACTTATTGGTTGGAAGATGATGAAGATGACCAAAAAGTCATTTTTTACCTCTCATATTTAACATTTTAAGCGACCTATGATACGCTGCCGATGGAGGGAACACTTCATTTTCCTATAGTCAGAGAGATTTACTTATTCAAGTATTCTTGCGTGCATTATGTATGATCTATTTCCACCTGCTATCAAATATATTTTAGGTTCAAAATTAGTACTTTATTTGAACTTTCAATCAAACTTACAATTATTTACTATTTTTGTGGAAGCTCGGATGGAGTCTAGTTTCTCAAGTTGAAAGAAATTTCAAAATATGAGTCTTATGTTTGTCATCAAGAGAATAATTTCAAGTGTTATTCTAGAACTAATGAAATTTAATT